>JAQFVV010012409.1:1787404-2137192 GCA_028023455.1 Epiperipatus broadwayi
TTAAACATTTTATTAAATTAATAAAGTCCATAAACAAAATAAAATGTTTTAGAATAAACTCCAAAAAGAAACTTTATCTAATTTTTTTATAAAGTTTTTTTTTTTCCACTTAGAATTTCAAATTATTCAGTTTCTTCATTATCTATCAAATTGTATTTTTCATTTCAATAAAAATTTTATTAACAATAAATAGTGATTACATACTAATAAAGGATAAATAAATGAATAAATTGTACAATAATATGATTATGTGATGTTCTATTTGTCATCTGGCTAGATTATGTTATGAGAGCACAATTGTTATACTCTTATGTGGTTAGGTATAGTGAAGAGATTCTAAGAACTTGTTTAATGGTATTAGCATTTTTAATATGAACATGAATATTTTCTTTTATAATTGACTATTCTATAATGCTGGGTAGGTGGGAATTGATAATCAGGAAAAGGAAAGAGCAATTAAAGACCAGGTGTCAGCAAAGACTTTACTGGAGGCAAGGAGCTGGTCACGTTTCTTGATTTTTTTGAGCGTTTGATAAAACAATGGTATGATTTGTGGTGGGGGTAATTCCATGAGACTTTTGCATCTCACTATCCATATGGAATAAAGGACAAAGGTAGAAAGCCTTATTATTGAAAAAAATCCATTATGAATGGCATTTTCAAGTGAGAAAATCATATCAGGTCTTATGTTGGAATTGATTATAATTATATCTTTCAGAGTTTTAAGTCTTGGGCACCGGTGTATAATATGGTCTATGGTTTCATCTTCACGAGCACACAGACCACATATAGGGTCAATGCTGGTAAAACCTCTTCGGTGATAAAGAAACCAATTCGTGGGTAGTGCATTAAGATTTATTTTAATGATGAAGTCAAGGAATTTGGGTTCCAGACTCCATCTTTTGAAGAGTGTAATGAGTCTTTGGTTGGTTACTTTTAGGCTGGTTTTAATGGGTTGTTGATTATAGTTGATTATATTGTATGCTTCCCATAAGGTGATTTTTTGGTTAAGGTTAAAGGGTATTATCGGGTTATAAAGTTGTAGGTGTTGTATTAGGGATGCTATCCATGAACTGGAAGAGGGTGGAGGACGATCTGTCGGTGTAATTTTTTTAATAATGTTAGAGTATCCGCAGGAGAGGATCAGATTATGTAGAGTGTTGTGTGTTTTCTGTAAAATGATTGCTTGTATTGAGTGGAATGACAGTCCATTGAACCTGCATGGTCGTTGGATACCTCGCAAGCTAATAGCAACTGTCCTTCCTCTCCAGAGAAGTTTGGTGCATAATCGGTTAATTTTATTTTGAAACTGTTTAGACATTTTAACGAATGGAAGATAATATGAGATTTTTGGCATTATGATCATGTTGAGGAGGCCAACCTTTCCATATAATGAAAGGTAAACTCTAGAGAGTGAAGTGGTGATGGCTTCAGTTGAGTGGAGGATTGCATCTTGAATCTCTCTTGCCATTGCAGTTGGAGTTTTGTAGATTGGGAAACCTAGGTATCTTTGGGGTTTTGCAGAAAAGGGAGAGTTAATTTGTTTACCAGACATTATCTTCCAGATGGAAGATTTGTTAAAATTTATTTGTAGGCCAAGTTTCGCTGTATTTCTGTTTAATATGTTCATGAGATGGGGAAGGTATTTAATGGAGGGAAGCACAACCATGATGTCATCTATATATGCAAATACATTGAAGTTTTTATTGAGAGAGGGAAGGAAAATTCCAGGGAGGTTTTTTTCTATATCCATCAGAAGAGGGTTGATGTATGCTGTGAAGAAAAGGGCACTGAGCGGGGATCCTTGAGGGATCGACTTGTATGGCTTGAAGCCTGGTGTGATCTTGCCATCAAGAGAGAGAAAAATCTCTCTGTTGTTGAGCAGATTGCTGACCATCTGTACAATCCCGGCTGGAATGTCGCATTCCAACAGAATATCCAGGAGGATGTTTATCTGGACTGAATCAAATGCTGCTGCAACATCCAGCTGGACAGCAATAGGTTTTGATTTACGATGTCCTCTGATGTAATTGAACAGTGCAGTTACATTGGACATAGCATGCGAGGTTGATGATCCCTTTTTTCCGTATTGGTTTGATGAGATATGGCTAAGAATTTGAGTTTGGATTTGATCTTTAATGACTGACTCAATTATCTTGATAAGCAATGGGGTCATGGAAATTGGCCGGATACTGTTAATGTCGTTTAGTGGTTTTGCTTTTTTAATAAAAGGCACGAGTGCCACTGGGTAAAGATCTGTTATGTTTCTGTTGCCGGAGGCTAGGTGATCAATCATTTTTTTAATAATTGGCACAGTGAATTGACTGAGGTGTTTGAGAAGGAAATTTGGGATGCCATGAAGGCCAGGATGAACGCCATCAGGGAGAGATGTTAGCTTCTTTTTGATTTGGATTTCTGTGATGCCATGTTCGCCGGGGTCACCAGCATCCAACCAGCTGTTTATAGGAGGAGCTCCATCTTTTTGCATTAATTGGCAGAATTGTTTGCTGATGTGCTGCATCATTGGAAAGCCAATAAGATTGGTTCCATTAGTATTAATGGATAAGGGGGTGATTTGTTTTTTATTGTATCCCAGTGCCCATCTGAGGTAGTCTCTCATCCAGCAGTGTTGTTGTGCTAAGAAACATTTGGCTCTTCTGATGGATATATATTCTGCAAGGGACTTTTGCTTGATTTTGTAGAGATTTTTAAGGAAGATAATTTTTTCTGTATTTGTGAAATTTTGCTGTGATGCTTGAAGTTGTAAATTAATGTCTGTTAGGTCATTTAGAAGGCCATTAGGTCCTTTGATTTTCCTGGTGTGGTGATTTAATATGGACTGAAGTATTCCAATGAAGGAAAACCAGCCCTCCTCAGCAGGAAGGGAAAGGATATTTATTTTCTGGAAAAGGATGTATGCCTCAGACACTATCGCTTCGGTCATATTTGATTGGGTGATCATGCGCATGGTTTTACCAGGTCCATCAATAGGTGTAGGGATTGCAATAGGTGTAAGTTGTAAGATTAGAGCCATATGATCAGAGAAAGCAACAGGGGCCAAGGCTGCATCAAGGTTGAAATGGAGGTCTGGGGTGTAGAAAACCAAATCAATCAGGGACTTTTTAGTTTTAGTATAGAAAGAGTAGGCTTCAGGAGGGAAGAAACCCTCTCCACACATTAATCTGCGATTTATTAGATGCAAAAATCTCTTGTTGAAGTCATTGTATGTGGTGTTAAAGTCTCCCAGAAGAATAGTAGGGGAGGCTCTGTTAGCGTTGATGGCATTTAGGATATGAATTATTTTTAGATATTGAGAGGTGTCTTTGGCTGTATATATATAAGCTATGATGATCGGATAACCCCAATAGTCTATTTCTATGACAATAATATTGGCATCTAGGAATAGAATGCTAAAACTGTTTGGTGGTGTTGACTTGCTGATAAGAATACCGACTCCACCTGAAGCAGAATGGCCTATGGAAAATCTAGTAAATCCGAGAGCAGAGAGAAGAGATAATATTTTATGATCAGTCTTATGGTGAAATTTAGTTTCACCCATAAGAAGTATATGAGGGGAGCAGAGCGAGAGCCAGTTTTTAATAGCTAGAACTCTATCAATTGAGTTGATGCCGCGAATGTTAATGCCAGCAATTTTGCAGAACATGATAGATTAATCCAAACCATCCTCAGCAAAGTGTACCAAGTCAATGTGGGACATCCCCATGTTAATGAGTTCTGATGTTGTTTGGCAATCAGAGTCTTGTGATTTAACTTGTGGATGGATTGGTGATATATTTGTTGGTTGAGGAAACGCATCCATGAAGTCTTCGGTGTCTGATGAAGTAGTGTAATCTGTCTGAGATTCGTCAGATGGATCAATGGTATCGATGGTTATAGGATCCATGGTTTTCCTTTTTTTTCTATGGATTTGCGAAGCTTTGTGCTGGATAAATCTGAAATTTGTTTGCTAGCGGGTGGTGGTGAATAATGTATTGGATGGGAGGTGTCATCATCAGAGCTTGATTTATCTGAGTGAATTGATTTTCTTTTAATTTTCTTATTTGTATTTTGGGTATTTGTTATGTTGGTTTTTTGGGGGTTTTTAAGTTTAATAGTGTTGTTTTCTTTTTCCTGTTCTTTTGATGAAAGTGTTTTTTTATTGTTATAAGAATTTGGTTTAAATTTTAGACCTGAGTCATTTTCGGTTTGCTGTAACTGTTGTGAAGCATTAATTATGCTGACTTCTGGGTTGAGTGTTTGATAAGTCTTTTCATCTGGATGGTTAATTATTGCAGGCATTGAAGAATTGAGGACAGGTTGTGGATCACTTTGTTTAGGTTTGTTAGACTTAGCTGGCCCGAATGATGATGCATCATTGGTTATAAGCTGGGTGGGAGTTGTTATAGATGAATTGTTTTGAAATTTTTTAGGTGTATTTTCTTCATCGCCTGGGTTTTCCTTGCTCTGGTTAGATGGTTTGGTCATATTGTCTTCTATTGAAGAAAGAGTTTGGCCTAGCATTGTTTCTCGGGGATTAGTACAATATGTATCGTATGAATGATCTTGAGTATTATTGGTTTGAGTGATTGGTTTAGTAGCAGTATATGTTATTGCTTGGTTCTCTGATTCACTACTATTAGTGTAGAGGTTGGTGTTTGTTCTTTCTTGAAGATTTTCATTTTGAAAGATAGGTTTGGATGTGAAAGGGTTTGTTGGAGGATTTATTTGAATCAGATTGTCTGGGTTTGTGAGGTTGCTGTTAGGATTAGTCCCATGTGGTGATTGTCTATTTAAGGATGTGATAGCCATATTAATAGGTCTACCAGGGCATCTGTGAACTTTATTCTTTTTAATACCACAGTGTGTGCATATTCTTGCTGCACAATCTTTAATAAGGTGTGTTCTTTGAAGGCAGAAGAAACATTGTGGCTGTACTCCCCTGAAGGTCAAAACCATAGGAGAGCCTCTTGCAGTAATAATGGTGGGTATGTCAGTGGGTATAATGTTTTTCTTTAATGTAAGTGTGAAGATAACTGTATTGGACAGGATTTGATCTTCGAAGTGAGGGTTTAATAGGTGTTTAAATTTGCTAACTGAACCATAATTAATAAGGATGTCTTGTAGTTCTTGTTCTTTCAAGTGGGCAAGGCAGTTTTGAATTCTGCCGGATAGTGTAACTGGATGGTTCATATCTATGGAGCATAGTATATAATTTCCCAAAGATCGGTAGTTATTTTTAAAGTTCATACAGTCCGCCCACGTTTTAAACTCAACGATAACATAGCGGTCATTGGGATGGTTAAGGATCATGTGAATGCCTCTGCCTAATTGATTTTGATTGATTAGACTGTATAGTTGTTCTAGAGGGAACTTATATAATGCACATTGTTGATTTGTTATGGCTAAGATTAACGACTTATCGCTGTAGTAGTTTGTAAACGATTTATACAGTGTGTTGGGAATCGTTTTGTTGAAATCGTTATTTATTTTTAGGAACATGTCATCATTAAGATCGTTTATATTAAATGAGACATTTTCTAGAGTGTTTGATTCTTGTTCTGTGTCTAATTCTGAGATATTCAAATATAGTTCATTGAAATTATCGGCCTTAATATTTTCGGAGATGCTCTCAGAATTTTTAGACCTTACGATATTTGCGTACGTAGAGGAATTTTTCAATATTGGAATTGATGAAATTGGTTTAGATTGCAAGTTGGCTGATGTAGCAATGGATTGTTCTGTGCTATAATCTTTGTTTGTTTTGGAATGAGATTTATTAGTTTTAAAATTTATTTCTTCTTTTTGATTTTTAAATTTACTGTTGACAAACTGTAATGTGACAGCGCTGGTTTTGTCGACCTCTGGTGGAAAAGTTTTAACTTTAAAAAATTCGCTGAAATCATCTTGTTGGAAATTTTGTCTATTATTTTCAGATATGGTTTTCAGGGTATTATTGGGCAAAGGAAATTGCTCATTAGAGTCTTCTGAGGGAGCGTAAAGACTTCGGAGAGGAGATGATTGGTTTTTGCTTGTATTTTTAAGGATTTCAATAGTATCGCTTGATGAGATATTTATGCTATTGTTTATATTAGGGGTAAGTTGAATATTTTCTAAACTTTTGTTGATATTTGCGATGGTGTTTTCATTTGATTTATTGGTTTGTGGGTTTTTATTTGTAGTAGAAGTTAGTTTAGTTGCATTTAGATTAGATCTAAGGCTATAATATTTACGACCGATGACTGCATTGCTAGATTGCATGCTGAGATCGGGGTTAACATTAATTTGAGAGTTATCGATTATATTATCACTTTCCATAATATATAATGATTAAAACCGACTTACCTTGAATAAAAAATGTAAAGGTAAGGGGACAATCGTCCCTGTCTTCTTGAAACTGAATCGCTAAGGGACGCTTTTTCTAAGACAAGTTGCAAAGATGGAACCACCTTCTTCTCTACTTAAATAGATTTTCTTAATAATTTTTTGGCACATTGGTCAATTTTTATTGTTTTATTAAAGTAAATGTTTTATTAAATAGGTGAATAAATGGTGTCTGGATTATTATTGCCAAACCTTTTTCCAACAGGCATTTAAAGTATGTAAAATTTAATGCGTGTATATAAAACGGGGAAATCTGATTTTAAGTGAAATATGAACTTCTTTATCGCATAAAAGAAAACCGCATAAAAAATATTAAGAAGAAATATGAATCGCATAACTTCAAAATTTTAAAGTATAATCTATTTAATGCAATGCATTGGTCTATGTTTTTCACTTTTCACAGTAGTCTGAAAACACTTGCAAAGTGATGCTTTTTAATGCCTTCATCATTTTTTTCTTCACCGCTTCTAAGTCCACAAAAAAAGAGATATTTTTTCATTTGAGAGACTGCAGAGAGTGAGATCAAAGAAATGTAGTGGATGGATAAGCTGGGTCATGCTGAACTTAATTAAAAATTGTTTCACCCTCTAGCTTTATGTGCTAGCATGCTGTCATGATGAAACATGCAGTCCTTACTTTGCCACAAAACAGGACCTTTATGTTTCACTGCATCACACAAAAGTGTCAAAACTTGTAGATTTTAAATGTCTGAATATTACAAATGAATTCTGAGTGAATAATGCTATTTGCATAAAAAAATCAGCAGCATCTTGACATTTGACTTCAATTGCCATGTTATATGGTGAATTTAACACTTCCATTAAACCACTCCAAACTTGTGCTTTTCAAGAGCAACTTGCTTTTAAGTTGTTTCAAGCAATACATCTGTTTTCCCTGCCTTTTTTCATAAAAGAATACAAATTTCATTATGTTCCAACTTTTCAGCCATTACAAAAATTGACAAATATGCAAAATGCACTTTACAAAAAAATGTTACATGAGTCCATCACATGATGACTTCATTTGGCAGATTGATGCCAAGGGTTCCCGTAAGAGGTATCTAAAAGCAGAAGCATGTACTACAGCAGATATAGCTATCAGAGAACAATTTTACTTATTTTTTTGTACTTGAATAAATGTATGTTTTTGTAAAAACAGGAAAAACTCATCATATATATTGCCACACACAGCAAGCTAGAGTAATCAATTGATGCCAGAAGGCTTGTGCATAAAATTCCCATCTAGTGCCTACTCATTCAATATCCCCAGACTAGTTTCTAGCTTATGGCCTTCATCAGTGAGGAGTCTTGGATCTGAGAGCACTGCACCTAGATCTTAGGATCTAATGCAACCCTCCAGCAACCACCTTTTATCTCCATTTAACTATAAAACTGAAAACACCTTAATGTTTTTAATCCAAGCCCATTAGCTTATACAGTCATATGGGTCTGAACCCAGTTCAGTACTCATACATTTTGGTGTCTTTGGTTCTTTAATAACCATAGCCACCACTATCATATTAAGTAGGATTGGTTTTAAGCCAATAAACATCACATGACCACCACCTCTTATGCTTGTGTATAACTGTTGTTAAAACAGGCAAAACTCACTATATATATTGCCACACACAGCAAGCTAAAGTAATCAATGGATGCCAGAAGGCTTGTGCATAAAATCCCCATCTAGTGCCCACTCATCCAATATCCCCAGACTAGTTTCTGGCTTATGGCCTGGGCTTGGATTGAAAACATTAAGGGTGTTTTCAGTTTAAGACTCATAGTTTTATAGTTAAATGGAGATAAAATGTGGTTGCTGAAGGGCTGCATTAGATCCTAAGATCTAGGTGCAGTGCTCTCAGATCCAAGGCTCCTCATTGACCAAGGCCCTAAGCCAGAAACTAGTCTGGGGATATTGGATGAGTAGGCACTAGATGGGGATTTTATGCACAAGACTTCTGGCATCCATTGATTACTCTCGCTTGTTGTGTGTGGCAATATATATAGTGAGTTTTGCCTGTTTTAACATCATATATATATAGTGAGTTTTGCCTGTTTTAACAACAGTTATACACAAGCATAAGAGGTGGTGGTCATGGTATGTTTTTGTACTTGAATAAAAAGATTTTTGTACATGAAAAAATAAGACATCCTCTGAAAATAAATCCTGACATCTTTTGGATCAAGACCCAGTCTAATTTTTGGGGGAACACAATAGCATTTTGAAAATAATATTGCAATTAGAAGAACAACTTAATTTATGCTTCTGCATGTACAGATGTATGAGTACATAATCAATCAAATATATATGTATATCAATATTTACTATTATATATAATCGTACATCTTAATTAAATATTTTTGTTACTTAAAAAACAGACTAGTTCTTTATTCTCAATTTAATATTCCTTCTATTAATATAATTAACCTTAAGCTGAGAGACTTTGTGTTCAGTTGACTGATTTCTGTTGCTTGGTCATAAAAATGTAAAAGTATGTACATATTTACAAGTTAATTGCCTTGTCTAGAGAGAGATATGTGTATAGTTAACCATTGGTATACATATATGTATGCACATACCTAATGTCATTTTGATCATTATTATAATGTAGTTGATATAAGAGTAGAGAGATTAATTATACTTGATCATTATCATTTTTATTTACTGCCCAGATTAATATTTAATTCTTGTATGTGACCAAAAAACTTCAATCGCAAAAAGTAATAATCTAAATCAAATATAAGAATGCGAACATTGTGTACTACAATTTGTTTAATAACTTTGTAATAATAGAACTGTAAAGCAATATGTCTCATCATCAAAAATGTAAATGTTACTGCCTAAAAAAATATAAAGTTTTATTATTATATTAATTTTTAAAAAAAATTTGATTACGTAAGTGTACCAAATGTCTATTGGAATATATTATTACGTTAATTGAAGTAATTTTTTTTACTTGCTTTATTTTCATTGAAATGCATTCACTATAACAATTGTAAGTTAACATTCAGGGTTTTTCGATGAAACTAATTTTTCAACAAAATAAAAAAAATCATATAATACATCAAAATTCTCCAATATTATTATCTCTTTTTGCGTGCTTTTCTTTTTTCATCTTGTAATTATAAATATGCGACTTAAAAACATTTTATAGAAAACTCAGAAATAAACAACCTAAAGACAATATGAAATACCTATCAATTCCTTTTATACATAATGTAACCTCAAGTATTGCAAAAAAATTGCCTAACAATTTCAAATTTAGCTTCAGAACATCTCCCAATACTAACCGACTAATAAATAATTCCAAAGATACAATAGAAAGAGATCAAGCCCCTCGTGTGGTCTATAAAATGGCATGCCCTCAATTAGGCTAACCAGGCATCTTACTACGATGAGACTCGGGCTTACCTTAATACAAAAATTTACCAACACAGGAATGTATACAACAGAGTTAAAAATAAAAATGAAGGAACATCAGTATTCTGGGACCACCAAGCAGCTACAAGCCATGTATTTGAACCTAGTTCTGCCCAAATATTTTGTACAGAGAAGAATGATGCCAAAAGAAAAGTTGAAGAGGCTTTTTACATTGCAAATGATCCCAGTGCCATTAATAGAAGAAAGGCATGCTTTGCTCTCTCTCTAAACAATAGACTAATTAAATATTCAAACTCATTTGCATATGTGTACAATAAATAACAACAGTATTCATTCACAAAGCTATGAATATAAGATTCGAACATTAAATCTCGAAAGCATTAAGCAGACCTATTACACATTATTTTAAGTAGAATGATAGCTTCACTAATGCATGCGAAAAAAGTCGCATATTTATAATTACAATTTTCACTAGTGAAGATAAAAACAATTTTTTCATCTTGATAGAATGTCGGACTCTGGAGCATAAAGTTCTCAGATTGATTCCAATTCTGGTACGTCCAGCACTCAAACTTCTTATGAACTTATGAGAAATAAAACCATTATTTATTTAGTTCTTTATATTACTTTGAGTGTTTGTTTATCTTATGTAGATGGCCTGCTTGTTTCTATTTTCATTTTTTTATATATATATGAGTAGTTATATTTATGAAATAAACTAGTCATTTATATTTTTTTTGTTTTTGATAATATTTTTGTAATAATAATTTGATTTATTTAAAATGAAAAATATTACCAAAATCACACTTTTCTTTATTTTTGCCATAATATCCTATAAATATAATTTATCCAACCCGCTTCAAACACTTTTTATATAGTTACGTTTTTTTTTTTTTTTTGTATACTTGAAGTGCAACATAAAAAAAGAATTGGTTTTAATTCTGATTCTTTTTCTGTATAGTATTTTCGATATTATTTATAACGTTACTTTGGAATTAATACTGCGGTTGTTTGGGATATGGAGCATTTATGGAAATATATGAGAGATAATTTGGATACGATTGATTTGATTAAGGTAAAGAAATTAACTAAATTATGTTTACATATGGAAAAAATAAAAGGTCAATTATCATATTTAAATAATTGTAAATTACATAAGATTATGCCTAAAGCATGTATAATTAACGTTAGAAGGAATAAGAAGATCTCAAATAATAATAGATTAATATATAAATTGGAGAATTATTTGTTGCAGATTTTTATAAATGAAAAATACTACATTTTTAAAAGAAGTTTGGATAGATTTAGAAGCTTAAATAAAATTATAAAACCAATATTAAAAAGGATAAATGTCTGGGATAATTTCAAAGCTTTCTTAAATAATTATCGTAATAAATGGTATTATAAAATACACCTTAAATATACTAAAAAATGGGAATGGTTGATTAATAAATTTTCCACTAATAGATCATGCAGATATGATAATATTCAGCAATCTTATAAATCTATGGAATATAAAAAACATGTTTCAGACAATTTTGTAAATTTAACAGACTATAAATTTTCACGTGAACAAAGTAATTTACTGAGTAAAAATCCATCATTTATCCCATTTATAGACAAAGATATAAAGAAGAGGATTATAACAGACATTGAATTGGCACATATTTCATACGGGGAGAAAAAGAAATTACATTGTGTTTTAAATAGACATTTATACGAACTTAATATTTCTAATAGGGATTATAACTACAGAAAAATAATAAACGAAATTAGATATATATGTAATGGCTCTGGTTGTTTTGAATTGAATTGTTTAAGTAAAGAAGATAAAGGTTGTCGTTTTGTTGTAATGTACGCTAAGGACTATAATGATAGAATAGTGTAATAAAAAATGAGGGGTATAGTAGATTATCTAAAGATGCTACAAATAATATAAAAAATAAATATGTAAAATTGTTAAAAAAGATGAAGCTTAATAACATTATAAGTGATAATCAATATTATTCTTTATATCCTAATTCATATGAGAACCCATATATATTTTGTAAGGTAAAAACGCATAAGGAAGATAACCCTTTAAGATTATTGTTCAATTTTAGCAATTTCATTTTACATAAATTTTGTAAATATTTAAACAAATGGATAGCTGATATTATTGGTTATGGACAATATTGTATAAAAAATACAGAGGCTATTATTGATAAATTAAATATGATGAATATAAATAGAAACCACAGTATCTTTGTGATGGACATAGAATCGATGTACCCTAGTATCCCTAGAATTAGAAGCATTAGTGTCGTCATAAAGGCTTTATCTCTATATATCAATGATAATAGCATAATTAGTATTATAAATGAAGCATTGAACCTAATAAATAATAGTTTATATTTTAAATATAATAATGAATATTGGAGTATAAATAAGGGATGGGTAATGGGATGCGCAATTAGTGGGCTTATGGCATCTATGTTCATTAATGACATGGAATCAATATTATAAAAGGCAGTATAATTAAAAAAGAAGTACTACATTATTTTAGATACGTAGATGATAGTTTGATAATTGGTAATAAGAGGGCAATATATAAATTATATAAACAATTTAATAATAATGTTGATAATATTAGGTTTACTATGAAAGAAATTGATAATGAAATAAGGTATTTAGATATTGAAATTATTTTAAATCAAAATAATGACATTATAATTAAGCATTTTATTAAAGATTATAAATTAAGGAAAATTATATCAATTGATTCAAAACAACCATGGATACAAAAGATGAGTGTAATTAAGAATTCTAAATATAAGAACGATAGATTTAATACAGATAGAAATATTGCTATGTTACAGAAGGATAAATTTAAACAAACATATATGGGATATGGATATGCAGCGCATAGTATTGACAATATATTTTCACAACATGGAGGAAATAGCATGAATAATAATAGATGTAGGACTAATAAACAAAAGAAGTGGATAAAAATTTCATATTTGCCTAGTGTATATAATATATTAAATAAAAAAGGAAAAATTATCTAGATAAAAACATTAACGTGGGGTGGGCTAATAGCAAAAATTTGGATAAATTGATAACTAATTGTAGAATGAAAGATGATATAAAATATAAGAGAGGAATGGTTTATAAAATTAGATGTAATTTTTGTAATATGATTTACTATAGCCAGACGTCAAAGCAATTGGGAGAAAGAGCTAAAGAACACAATGATGCTATTGCTAGGAAAGACGATAGCTCTTCGATATATGTTCATTATTTGCAGTATGGACATAAAATAAATTGTATTGATAATATAAGTGTTCTTGATTATATTAAAAATGTTAATAGACGTAAAATATATGAAACAAACTACATCATGTATAATAAAAACAACTGTATGAATATATACAAAACATCCATTAAGTTAAATAATAAGTGGTTAATGGATAAAGAATGGATAGTTAATTAATTAATATATGTGGATATATATCCATTCAATAGATATAACAGAGTAATTTTGTAGTAGAATTGAGGGGGAAAAAAACACATAGTAGATCATGTCAGATATCCATTTGTTTATCTATCTTCTCTCATGTATTGATATAGGTGTCACTGTATGTGCTTTAAATCGTGGGGACATATTGAAAAGGGCAAAAAAACATAATTTTCCGGAAAAGGCTTTTATATAATAATTTTATAATTTGTAATCTTTGTTGCTTGTATATATGTATTTTTAAACATATTTGAATATTTGTTCATTAAATTATAGCTCTGAAGAAGACTGCAGGTCAGTCGAAACGTAGCTGTATTACAAATAAAGATTTTTGCTAAAAAGTGTTTGAAGCGGTTTGGATAAATTGTAAAATGAAAAATGTTAAATTTTAAAAAAAAATACTATTTTGAAATATTTTATATCTTTGGTGTATGTACATTAAAGCACTCTAACACTAAACTAACAAAAGTGAAGAGAAGCATAATGGAGAACAATATCTTCTAATCAAAAATAAATTTTATTATAATCTTATGATTTTACATAGCATATATTTTCTAAATTGCATGTCACTACTTTTGATATAATGACTATGCATTATTGACAGGTGAATATTTATTAGGTATTATCCATGTCTATTAATATATAATTTTTCGAAAATATATTAAATTTGCACTTGAAATAATAAAATATCAAAAAAAGAAAAAAAAATGTGATTATTTATTTAAGAACATCACAAATGCCACTAATCTATCACTTCCTTTGTTGTGAAAAAACAAACAAATCCACCTTTCTTATTATTTTTTCAATTCTTATTTTATTAAAATTAATCTATGTGATAGTTTCGATTGCCTAGCAGTCTTCATCAGAAACTCTTCCAAACTGAATAATGAGAAGCTCTGAGGAAGATTGCTGAATAATCGAAACAGTCAGATAAATTAGTTTTAATAAAATAAAAGCATTGGAAAAGTAATAAGACAGGTGGATTTGTTTGGTTTTTTATAATTTTATCAATGCATAAAGGAGGGTGAGTTGATAATAATTTCCTTTGTTTTACTGTAGTATTTTATGTAAATACGATTATTGCTATAAAGTGTAAAAATAATTGACATAACAATAAAGTTGAGATGTTAGAATAAATTGGGTTTAAGAGTCTGATGATAATTTCTCATTGTATTGTTTTTTAATTACTCAACCTACCTTCTTTCAGAGAACTTAACATAAATTCATATGTAATAGTTTTATGGTGAAGATAGACAGACTATATATATATGTCCCTTAGACTTTCAAAAACCCTGCTTTTAGCATTGAACTGATTTTTTGTTAATATTCAAAAATTATTATTTTTTTAGTTGTTTTTATGTTTTAATAATTTGTTTTTTTCTTTTCTTTTCAGAAATCTACCCAAGAAATCTATTTTCGTCCAACATCGTTTTGCCTTTATGATGATAATCTATTTTGCTCTTTTGATGTTTATAGGTCTTGCCAATTCTAAAAGCCTTCATTTTTATATTAAAAAATGGATGACCAATTAATTTCTTCAATTTTATTTTGTATATAATTAAAACATTTTTATATAAAATTTTTTGATTATTTAATCATATACTCTACTTTATTTATATGTGTGTATATAAATACAAATTATACACGTATTAATCTTTGAATTGAATATGTACTATTTTTTTAACAACACCTTTCAATTATTATGTTGATTATGATTTTTTTTAATAATATATATAAATGTTGGAGGAAGAGAATATTAAATATTATAAAAATTGCTCAAATGTTATTTTAAATAAAATTAAGATTTGATATATAAATATTTTTTTGCCTTTATAAAACTTATATTTAAAGAATAATGATATTTATTGATTATTTGTAAATAATTATTATGACTGAAATAAAAATAAATGTAAAACGCATTGCTGTAGAATTAATTGTGATTTATGAATGTTTATTGTAAACATACTCTATGCTTTGTTTTATTTGAATAACTGTAGATTTACTGATTACTGCATCCATTTGCCATATCCTTGACTTACAGTTTGAAATCCAGATTGTATAAAATTTGGAACTTTTTATGATTTTGAAGTTTGACCTCTCCCCTCCCCCCATTAATAACTGGCATATAACAATTCTTTTAACCATCTAGTTATTGGTCAATAAATGGATATTTAGTTATTTTAATTAGAGATCAAAATAAAAAAGGAAAACATCAAAATTTCTTGTCTTTACAATTGGCTATTTAAAAGCTGTTTTCTTTTTATCTTGCATTTATTTTATATTTATAGTATATATGCTCTATTTCAGAGATTGTCAATCTCAGAGTCTGATAATATAATTTTTTAACATAATCTATATACATATATTTTTTTAATAAATTATAAAAAAGCTTTTCTGAGTATATTCAATCCTAAGTTTACTGCAATACCAATTTTATACAATTTGTTAAAAGGAAAGAGACATTTTCATACAATAAAAATGAATTATAAATGATTAACTTCAAAAAATCTTGAAGATGAATGGCAAATACTTGGAGCAAGGCTGTCTAGTAGAAGTGATTCATCAGTAGAAAAAAGATAGTAGTACATATATTTTATAATAGTAATAGTGGTTTGGTTGTCATTCGGACAGCTATCATAACATCTGATTGGCTGTCAGATAAGTGTTATAACGAGCGCAATGAGATTTTCCAGTATCTCAATTTAATTTCAATTTCATCTATCTGCGCTTTGCAAATTAAATATTATTTACATAATTTACTGCTAATTATATCATCTAAAAACTGCTGCATAGTAAATCGTAGGATTTCGCGCTATACGTTTATAATTTAAACTCGTTGAGTTAATTGTGAAGATATTTAAAGCATCACGCTTTCAAATCTAAATACTTACGACTGGCTTAGATATATAGAAAAAAAAGTAGAGGCCGCACTTTTCTTTTAAATTTTTTGTCATGTGTTTATGGTTTGGTTGTCATTCAGACAGCTATCATAACATCTGATTGGCTGTCAGAGAAGTGTTATAACAAGCGCAATGAGATTTTCCAGTATCTCATTTTAATTATAATAGTAATAAAAAAAATGGCAATATTAATATACGTTTATATGTCTTTATGTGTTATGTGTACATCCCTATAAATACATAGTAAATGCTGTAATTAAAAAGAATTAAAATTTCAGTTTAAAAAATAAACATATGTGTATTGAAAAGTATAAAAATTATAAAATATAATTTCTAAATAATAACAAATACAGCAAAATATATTACATAACAGAGTAAATGAATTTAATGCATGTGCAATTACTTTAATATAGTAAATTATAAATGTAAAGTTGTATTATATGCAAAATTAATATAGCATCTACATAAAAAAAGCATTCATACACACATATATATTAATATTACAAATCGATGTCTGTATTTCTTCAAAATAATGTACGTAAATTTATAAATAAATATTAGAAAATACAGTATTTAAAAGTTTATAAAAATATATCTATAAAATATATATATAAAATTGCATAAAGAAAAAGAATCGTTACAATTAATGATTGATTTTGGGAGTGCGTTTTATTATGAAACGTAAATTAATTGAGAAAATGTTACAGGAAATTCTTGGTTTTGGTTGGTAAAATTAATAATGTTGTTGTACCTTTGATGTCAGTGAAATGTATGGATCAATTGATAGAATGACTTCTATTGAAATAATTAATAATGCATTAAAGTTAAAAAATGTTAATGTTAAAATAATAAAATTTATTGTTGAAACATTAAACTTTATTGATAAAAATATTTATGCGATTTTTACGCATGGATTTTATTAAATGAGTAATGGCTGGCCGATGTATCTTCCTACAGTTGCCCAAATATGTAATTTTATTATATCTACATATGAAGAAAATATTTTGAAAAAGGAATATTATCAGAAAAATATTACTTTATACAATCGATATGTTGATGATGTTTTTGTTTGTGGAAATCCAAATTCTATTAATAATTTGTTTAATGAATTAAATAATGTAAAGGGCTTAAAATGGATTAAAACATGAAAATTCTATGAGTGTTCAATTTTTAGATCTTAAGATAACTAGAAAGAAAGATAAACTGGATTACTATATGACTCTTAAACCAATAGCAAAAAGAGAATATATTCCATATGAATCAAAAGTACCAATGTCACATAAAATGGCAGGTTTGAAATCCTTCTTATTTAGAAATGATAATCTTTGTAAATATGCATCGGATAAAACCAAAAATATTGAAATTTATTATAATGAATTGTTAAATGTTGCAAATAATTATGATTGTGTTTATTATACTGTTAAAAATTTTAATTCTAAATATAAAAATAATAATAATGTTAATTCTTCTGATAAAAATTTTGGGTATCAATACCATATATTTCAAAACAACAGGCAATTTTCATGAAGAAAATTTATAAAGGAATATATGATACTGCATTTTATGTGCCACCTACATTAAATAAATTAATAAGTAATTCAAAAGATAACGACTTTATTGTCAAATAAAAATTGTATCATTTACAAATGGACATGTAGGTGTGGCAATGGATATATGGGTGAATCGAGGTGCACATTGGAAAAAAGAACAAAGGAGCACTTGTTATTATTAAAAAGGGTTCAAAATACAAAACAAAATTATAAAAAGAATGATAATTTATCAGCTTCTGTCTTTTATGACCATAATAAATCATGTATATATGGTTTTGATTTTAATTATAGTAACATAAAAATATTGGAAACTGAAAGAAATAATAATAAAAGAAAAATTAAAGAAGCGATGTTAATATATAAATACAAGCAAGATTTAATTAATAGGCAAGCAGCAAACATTAAGATCATAGAATTATGGGAAAGTTGACATTTTAAAAATATTAGTTGACAAAAACTACAAAGATAGTTGAAAGCGCTTCTAAATGGCGGTTATAGATATATTTTTATAAACTTTTAAATACTGTATTTTCTAATATTTATTTATAAATTTATGTATATATATGTTTATATGCATATTGCTTGATGGCGTTGTTTCTATGCAAATGCACATAAATATAACATTACCGGGCCCACCATGTTATTTGTGAAATAATAATAATAATCATATGAGTTAAATTATTGTATATAACAATTTTATGTTAACATGCATTCTTGCAAATATTATAGTATAATTTCCTGTGTTATGGCAAACTTTACAAATCTACTCTCATTTCTTGAGAGATAACTACATTGTGGTGGAAGAAATGATAATGCTTTAATAACTCAAGTGTATTTTACTCTTTTTTTGTAATTTTTGAAAAGGAAAAATATTTATTACAATAGCTTTCTTTGAATGAATATGGGACTAAAATATGATGGATATTAATGGCCCACCTATTAATAATGATTAATAATTTCCAAATCGATTGGTTGTTTTTTTTTGTTTTTGAGATTAATAAATGTATTCTTTTTACAATTTCTTTTTGTGTCTGGATATAACTATGAGAAATTTTAAACAGACATTTGATCATACGGGCTAATATAATTCATTGATTTCCTTAATAAATTACTGTATATTTTATTCAATAACAATTTTACGATAAATTTAAACCGTTAACAAGTGCCTACAAATTTCATATTAGTCCTGCAATGTAGAGAGATGGTATTGTTAACATTGGTAAAAGATAGTATTGTGTGCACTCGCACAAACTGCGCAAGACAAAGCTAAGCCGTTAGTTACAACAGAAAAAAAAGTTGTTTCTACTTGCTTTAACTGTAGAGTGGCCCACTAAATGCCATATTTATGTGCGTTTGGATGAGATCAACACCATCAAGTGGTATGAACATGCTAATAGAACAATACCAAAATCTTAAACATCTTGTTTCTTTTATATCAAATAACACTCTTCTCTCATAGATCTATTCATGATTATCACCATTTTTTAAACCCAGCCTATTTTTTTTATGATCATTATACACATACAAGCATAAGTAATATTTATATACTGTAGTTATGAAATGATCATTTTAAAAACAATTCTATCAGAAATGTATATTATTTTTAAATATTAAAAAAATTTGATTCTACACAGGCCAATTTTTTTCTTATTCATATTTTAAACTTTAGTGATTAAAAATAGATAAATTAAAAAACTTGTAAATATATATAAATACAATCCTATGCAAATTAAAATATACATCTACAGATGCTCAAATTACTTACTCAAATTAATTGAATGAAATAAGTATAAAGTCTAGCCATTTTTGCTAATTATAAAATTCAAATTAAAGTGGATTTGAACAGCAACTTTCAATCTTCCTTCAGCTATCCATTCCATATTAAATAACTGATCACTCATGTGAAAAAGAAATCTCCAATATATGTATTTCATGCTGAAACAGCACTCATCAGTTGGTCCAGATCATTTCCCACACACATAATCTATGCTCAGTTTATATTAAAATAGCAAATCTTCAAACTTTAAGGGACAGGCTTCAATCTTCTCCAACTCGTCAGCCATCCATACCATTGAAAATCTGATGATGGCATTCAAATTTTAAAAAAATAATTTTTTTTCTTTCAATTATATGAATGTGGTTCTGCTCTAACCCCCCCCCCCCCCAAAAAAAAAAAAAAAAAAAACTTCTCCCATAATAAAAGATTCAATTATATTTATGAGATAAAACAATAGCTTATCTTTTTTTTAAAATTGTAATTATAAATTTATTAAACGCACATTTATTACGTAAGTAATATTTACTGAGGCTATAACCTCGATAATATGCATATAAAATGCGATAGTAGGGACCTCTACAGGTAAATTATAATCCTTTGTTAACATTCTTCTAATATTCAGTTTCTCTGTAAGAAATCATAGAACTACTAACAAATTTAATTCGATTCCAAATCTATTCAGCTGGGAATACATCAAATAATTACTGAATTTAGTTTTTTTTCCTATATGAATTGTTTTACCATTTCTATTAGTTGTAATCTACTAGATTGTTTGACTATTGAAATATTAAAAAATTATCATTCGTAACCTGTCTTCAATGTTTATTTTCCCTGAAAAAGTAGCAATTTTTTTCCATATAATAATTTAAATGCTATCTCCAGATGTCTTCTCTTTATTATGATAATAGGATTTCTTTTAAAGATGAAATTCAACTATTTAATAGTATACTAATTTCAATTTATATATAAAAAAAAGAATTGCTTTTTCAGCATTGTCGTTATTCAAGATTTTAATCAATTATAGTAAGACAATGTCGAAAATATATTTCCTCTCGTTGGGTTTGCAGTATCAACGAGTTTATCTAAAACCGATTTTGGTACTGATATAAATATCGAAACCGGAAATACTGGTATTTTCGGTTTTCAAAAGAAGTTTTATTTTATTCAATTTAACAAAGTTTAAAGTCGTAAACAAAATAAGAAAAACATAAGTAAAAAAAAACAAAACATTCTTTTAATTCATTTTTCAAAAAATTTAACAAAGCATAAATTAAAAGAAAATAAATCAAAAAATAAAGAAAATAAACGGGATAATAAAAACTTTAAATATTTTTGTTTTAAAAAATAGGCTTTTAAAAAGCATAAATTATTGATGCCGTCATCCTAAAGCAATGACTGGATTTTTGTTAATAAGAACCTTGTTGCTGAGAAAATGTTTTCTGACTCAACACTGATAGATCACATAATTTTTAAATAACCTTCAACTAAACTTAAATATATGCCTTTGCAACCTTCCTCTTTGTAATATTTCACCTCTGTTTGGACAACAATGCCAAAAAAATTAAGTATTGGGTGGCATATCAACTCGTCAATCCCCCAGGTCCCCTCCCTGATATCCCTTCACAATCATGCAATCATAAAAAATTTAAATGGCATTTAGAGCCTAAATTCTTTGATTTTTTAACTAAACAAAACCTCAAGGCTCTGCCAACTTGTTACTTCCTCGTTAAATGGAGGGTTCTCAGGATTAAACCCGGTCTGCCCACTGTGCCATAGAGGTGATGACACCTTACTCCATATTCTGAACCAGTGTATCACTCTCCAATATTACAGAAACTTAATTAACTCATATATATAACCTCCAAACCAGACTTTACCACACTCATTGCCAGCAGTGTTTCCAAGCATAAGGATCATAACATACTTACTGTTCACTTATTGGACCATTAGGTGCAAACTGATTTATGATCCCACTGTACATAACTATCATCAACTGCTTGTTGCATAGCTCTGGGCCATCAAGGAGAGAGATCAAAGATTGATGCCACCATTCATCTTTAATGCTATGTGGAACTTAGTATCAATGGATGAATTATGTTTGCGAGAACTGTTCAGCTGATAGAGCATCCCTTAGCTCTAGAGATTCAAAAGCTACACTCATCTCAACAGGACTAATAAAGTTCTTGAGGAAAAAATACCTTTTAGAAGATCTTGTTTTGATTTATTTTTTTGGCTGACATTACTATGCATGGGTACTGATCTTTCTCTTAATTTTGGCTGAAGATTTTCTTTCAATGACATTTGTTTTTCTCTTCTTCAACTGTGATTTCTGATTCTGAATTAGTAGTCTCCAAAATATCCGTATCTGATTCTCTTAAATCTGGTGAAATTGTGCACAATCTTTCCAATAGAAGGACAATATTTGGTTAGCAATTCTGTTTTTAATGTCAAATTAAATATGCTATAATCATTAATATTTTTAGGATCCTTAAGTAAACTAAAAAGATCGGCATATTTGAAATGACGTTCTGAAATTCTATGCGTTAAGGCTATTTAAGATCATTGCTGAGAGAATTTGCTTGTTTGGAGAGTTCATCAAAAGTAAACTCCAGTGCAATGTTGGCTTTATATAAATCAGCATTTTGACAGCTAATTTAATAGGAGTTAACTGTTATTATGTGAGAAATTGAGTCAAACTCTTCATTTGAGAAAATGATCTTCATTTTTATATCAATTAAAGCTTTTTGAATACAGGTTTGTAGTTTAAGCATAAACAAAAGAGTATTCCATCTGGTTTTACCATCTAAACTTAATTTTAATTGATTTCCATATTCTTCTTTGACCGGTTTTTGTAAATACAGTCATATTTTGTTCAAGATTGCTGAAAATTTTTTACAACTTATTTTACTTTAACAATTAAAGGTTCAATGTGCTTGTTAAAAGTCAAGTCTTTCTTCACAAAAATCATTCGCAAATTTGAAAATTTAGTTCATCACAATCGTCACCAGAAACCAGTTCATCATTATCAACATTCTCATAATTATGTTCTACCATATTAATTTCAAATTTTGTTTATATATATAAAACATGTTGGATGCCATGTGCCAAACAAATTTGTTGGTCAACATTCATAATATGTCCCACTTTCTTTATCACTGATGCTCCATCTATAGTGATTGCAACTACATCGGATTTCAATGAATTACCAAACATTTTAAATTTAGTATCTACATTTTTGAGGCACGTTTCAGCAGGCATCATTCCATGAATATGACACAAGGTTCCAATAAGTATTTGCTGAATGCAAACTTAATTTAATTATATTGTTTCTGTCCAAAATCCACTCATCAAAAGATAAACTAAATTGCTGATTTTCATTATGTTTTAAAATATCCACTTCACTTGTGATTTTATTTTTTATTTTTTTGCAATATTGTTTCACAGATTCTGAAATAGCAGTCAGTGATTTGGGAATATCTGAAAACCCATGGGCAGTTAGTCCTAATCTTATGTCAACAAAATTGATTATTGCCAGAGGTAAACATGCAATTAACAACAACAACAAAAAAAAGATTCTTGCATCCCCCTTTCAAAAAAATGGCTAATATTAATAATTTATTGCTATTAAATATGCAAATTCTCTATCGAATTTTGTTTCTTTAATAAATGCTACAATTATCTTTTATAGCATGATTATGACTAGTATGATTATAAAGTAATCTTGAGTGCACTAAGCATATCTTGCTAATTTTATAAAATAAAGCTTATCTCTAATACTGTTATGTGTATATTTTGTTACATTTTCTGAGATATAGTTTGATATTTTATCACGTTTTGATTCAATTCCAACAGTTAACTTCAGCTTAACAAAATGTTCATCAGATTTATCATTCACAAGCACTACATGTAAAGTTCTTCATTAAGTTTTCATTTTATCACTTAGATTAATCCATTTTTAGAACAAATTGAAAATTATTCATCTGGCATCCATAAGTCTCCTTGTCAATTTTACTTTAAATATATTTCTTAAATGGATGACTTACTATTCTTTCTACTATTTCACTAGTATTTCTCCAAACTTTTTACACTCTTTGGTAAGTGCATTTCTCAATGCTCTTTCAGAAAGTAAACAAATCATTCATGTGACATATGTAATGAAAATAGATCTTTATTTTATATGACCTCTCATGAAAAATTATTAGATCTATCCATGTATCTTCAATTCTAATAAAATTCAAGATTCAAAAATATCTAGAGATAACTAATGATGACATAATAAAGTTCATTTTCAAAATCTGCTACCTAGTCATACTAAAATCTCTACTATTAGTAATTTCATTTCCCCCAAACATTAATTATTATCCATCTACCATTGCAAGGTTGCATTAAAAAATCTGTTCTTTACATTTCAAGTTATTCCAAAATAAGAGTATAATAGCAGTTTCCATTAAAAAAATGTCAAGGCATCCTAAATTCAATGAATTTTCTTTACTTTATTTCCATATTTTATTTACAAAAATGTATTTATATCCTATAATTGTTAATGATATGATCTTAGCCAGCTCTAGTATTGCAGATATTTTACAATCTCCTAAATCAAACTAGTTCAAATCAAAAGATAAAATTGGATATTCAAGGGTGTTTGAAAGAAAAGTAATGTAGAAGGAAAAAGAAATTCTCCTGAATGATGTCTTAGACACTTTTCAGGTATAATAAGAATATTTGAGTAATAATAATCCCAAACATAGAACCAAAACTGGAAATCACACCAACAGACCGACCCCCTCCCACGGATAACTATATAAATACACTATTGATAAGTATTAAAAACATTAAAGATAAAATAGCACTGAGGAACCCAATTAAATATATTTATTGGAAAATTCATGATTTTCTATCTCAGAACCAAGAAAACAATAATAGGTTAACAATACTGGGAATAGATAATAGACAATTACTCAAAAAGTACAAAACATGGTATTTAGAAACTAAATTGTTTGACTTTATCCTCAAATTGAATTTAAGTGCGCTACCTACAGCATATTTCATTCGGTTCAGATTTTACCTAAATATTGATCCAATCTGTGCTTTGTGACACTGGGAAGAAGAAACACAAGAACATTTGATACATCACTGTAGAGGCTTAGAGAAAGTCAGACAACTAATGTTGAATAATATAAGTGAAACCACAATAGAAAAAATGCTAAAAGCATTCAAAGAAAACAAAATACCAATAATACATGCAGCAACTTTCAGTATATATGCCTTATGGTGTACCAAATGTGCTTTCACTTTAGGAAACAATCCAAGAAGACACCCTAACACATATCATAATAAACTAGAAAAACTTAAGGAAAGGGACAATCTTCTTGTACCACTTGACATTTTTGTTGCCACTTGATATCTCTTTAGAATAAGAGCAGAATTATAATGGATAGACCAAATACAACCTCAGGAAAATGGAAAGCCAAAATGAACCCACAATAAGAACTGAAATATCTAAAACTGCAGGAATTACAAAAGACTAATGGTTAAGGAAAAGAAAAGTTTTTTTTCTATATTTCAAGATGTATCCTAGTATATTATGTTTGATACAATGTATTACCTGATATAATGTAACCATTTTTGCATAATAAAGTTTGCTTTGAAACATAATAATAATAATATCTTAAAAAGATATCTGTAAAATTTAAAAAGCTTCATATATATTAATATGCCTAAGTTATTAAAAACAAAACATATTTTTTTAATGTTTATTTAATAATTTTTTTAAAAGTTAAAATCTACTAATAATGAAAAAAAGAGAGAAAAACAAGAAATAATTAAAGACAATTATAGTTTGATTAAAATTAAATTGCATATTTATATAATTAAGGGTAATTAAAAGATTAAGTTGAAAAAAGCAAAAACCAAATTAAATGGCGAATCATTAGAGAAAATAAAAACAAGCTAAGATTAGGTGGGAAGAGTTGTCCTTGGTGAGGCATGAGCTATAAAAAGAGAAAGAAGACAGATAAAGACATCTATGGAAAGAGAAAGTGTACATCATCAGCATTACGTAGATTGAAAAGATTTCAATTCTGGCTTCAGAAGCATTATATATGTTCTAAGAAGACTGCTGTTGTAGTACTTTTCAGTACTCACACACATATACAAAATAGAGTATCAAAATTCTGTATAGTAAAAAGATATGATTTTCTAAGCCCACCCAACATGTACCAATTGAAACCTGAATGATATAGTCTTTCCAATCTCAAAACAGCATCTATAAAATGACCAGAAATGGAAGAGATGACTTTCTCATTGCCTGCATTTATAAAGACCATGTATTTAAGCAATGGACTATGCAAAACCAGGGAATATCCAAACAGAATCAAACAAGAAAAATTATCACCTCAGATCCAAACTTATCCACTTGTAGTAAGCTTACTAAATTGTTTAGAGAAATCTATGGTAAGAATTTAAATATGCTTGTAGATAAGGCCTCCATAAAATATACATTTTATATATTGATTACCTATATTTTTGAATAGATTTTTTTTATAATTACTATTAATTATTAGTGTAGCATAAATTGATAAGTATTGTAAGCATATGGGCTATGGCACACAGCAACATAATTGTGTGTGAACACATATATATTGTAGGGATAGTCCAATTCCCACATATTAAATCAAAAAGGAGGGACAATTTTTTTTGTCTCTTTGTGTATTATAAATATTTATATATATGATTTTTTTCTTAGTAGTAATGAAAAAAAGAATGAAAATGAATATTATGAGAGATAGTTAGTTATTTTAGACTCTTGTATTAAATAATATAGTAATTCCAATATATAGTTTATTATTTTAAACAAAACAGGCTAAAATAAATTGTTGGGAAATCTGAGATCAGCAATTAGATAGCCTGAAAAAAAATGCACGTGGGCTGAAGTGGGAGGTGTAAATGTGTGAGACTGATAATGACACCTGTTGTCTTACTTACACACATATTCAGATTTTCTTATTGTTGTATAAATTATGGCTTGTAAAAAAAATTGACAAAAAGAAGTTTTTGACACAGGAGGAGAGATTAATTTTTTTTATTACTTGACAGTAAAGTTTTTCAGTTTCAAGTTTCTTTTGTTTTTAAGATCATAGAAGTTTATTTAAAAAAACCTTTGGCTGATTAAGGAACTTTAATATATAGCCTTACACAGCTGCAGATAAATTGTGAAAATTATGAAATAAAAATGGCTGAGTAAGAAAGGAATTGTCTCAGTATTGTTTTTTTCCAAGTTATAATCAGTAAGAGAAAAAATTACTTTATTTTTTTTTTCAAGTTTTAGTCAGTAAATATGCAGTTTTCAAGGAACAAATGTTAAAGTATTGCTTTATATGAAATAACCAAAATGAGATTGAAGGAGAAAAAGTTTTAAAAGATACCATGGGGAGAAAGATATTTTCGAGCAGCAAAATGTTGAAGTATTACTTTATATACTATAACTGGAGATGTCCTGATAGAAGAATAATATTGCATTTATGTTATTCAAGAGAAAAATATATATCTGAGTTATGAAGAGTTTCAGAAAAGACTGGAACTTAGTGGAAGAAATCAATAAATCTCCATCAGGATTGATAAAGATTCGATCCCCAAAATGAAGCTAAAAGTAAAATGGTGTTATAAGAATATATAAATTGTTGCTTTAAAGAAAAATGGACTCGGGATTTGTATCTTTTGTTAGCATTTAGAAAAGAATGCATTGTTAAATTGTATTATTTGTTCCAATATCCAAACTACCATGGGTTAAACATTTTGTCTGCATGCATATATATAAGACCCAGAGAATGGCTGTGTTTCTAGTTGACCACACCAAAAACACATTTTGTCTCAAAGACTTATTTTCCATCCCATAGTTTATTAAAGAATTATCATCTTTAAAGAGAGGGAGAAGAAAAGAAAGATGTATATAATCCACACATCATCAACTAAACTACTAAGTGGTTTTTAAAAGTTTTCTTTTATTTTCATTAGAAGTGCCAGAAATAAACCTGAATTTATAGACAAGAGAGCAGTCTTTCATCTCGGCTTGGACATTCTCAAGAACTGAAAAACACGGATCAGTAACTTTAAAAATTTGTTAATCATTTTTTTACCTATTTAAAGTAGTCATTTGAATCTCCTTCTATGGGTCAAACATCGTTTTTTTCTTTCTAATACATAAACATTACGTTTTTTTATTATCATTATGTATAACAACATCACAAACACATTCTGAAATTATACTTAATTTTTATTAACTTTGAATATTATTTTTTTATTGTAATTTGATGTCATTTATTTATTATTGTCATTGATTGGGTTACCTAGATATTAATAGGATAACCAACAGTACTTGAGCAATCTGTCAATATATATTTTATAATTTTTTAAAATTTACTTTGCATATTTAAATTTGATATAAATGTTGCTTTGCTCAAGATTTAAATAATTTTTTATGTATGATTTATTTGTAATTTAATAATATGAAAAAGAAAATGTTTTTGCATGATATATATGTCAACATATCACAAATGTGTGTGGATGACCACCTACCTATACAGGTATATATCAATTGGTATAAGTTAGAATAGGTTAGATTAAAATGTTAATGCTTAAGAAGTTTTACAATAAGGGAGCAAATTGGTAGAGTATGGATGTATATGTGTGAAAGTGAACACATACACACACACTGCATAAATGATTTTTTTATATTGCATTTATAACATATATAGTAAAGATGGGAGAAAATATTGAATGAGTATTAAATGGAATGTTTTTTTTTTTGTTATTGGAATATTTCATTTTAAACCAGCTTCGCTTAAATGAATGAGCATATATAGTTAATTCTCTTATTTGGTTACACATAAAGTATTTTTTTTATTGATGTATTATTTTGATTAATATAATAATTAAAATCAATTGAATGATCAGAAATTTGTTTTATTAAAAAGCAAGGAATCTTAATAAGCTGAATTATACATTTTGCTTTAGTGTCATTATGAGTATTATTATTTTGTTTTATTATTTGATTAATTCACAACACATATATCTAATCATCATCAGGGGGGTGGGTGGTTGTCATCATCATTGGTTTGATTTAATCTCATAATAGGATCTAAGAATTCATGCCTAGTTCGAATGATAGATATCAATTGTTAGATGGTTATGATTTATTCTTCAAGGATGATTGCATAAGGTGTTTCTATGAATATTAGGATTATGATTGTCATAACATTATTAAGTGATTGATATTTATAGAAATAGTCCCACACCCATAATTGAAATGGGATATAAATATGTAAATTGTATGAGTTATTTGATTATTGAGTATGACATATAGAGCATAGATTTCCCTCATGTATCTGCAGGATTTAATCACATATACCTTAGTCTTATTTGTTTAAATTACTGATGAATGAGCAAACAATTACCTAGATGTTGATGATGATCATGGATATTTTTCGTTATAGTATAACAGTTTTGGATAAATTTAATGAGAAGCATCTTGGCTTCAAAGTAGTATATCAATTATATTTGTACAGTCGGCAAGTTTGGATGGTATGGAAATGTTAATACGAGCATGTTGCAGTATATAGCATTTGGGGAATCTAATGGCTTAAACCAATAAATCCCACAAGCTAGCCGTAATAATCAATAATTATTTATTAGGTCGTTGTACTTGTTGATATTGTTCCATCCTGTTTGATGTTGTTTACTGGTACAATATATATATATAAAGGAAAAGTAGAAATAAACAGACATTAATTTTAGTAGATATTTTCTACATTCACTGAGAATAATAATCCTATAAAGAGAATTTTATTATAAAATAAATATTTTTTAAAAAGGTCTAATAATTTTGAAATTTAAAAACAAGCAGGGTTTATTTTTCAAATCTTTTAATTAAAACTTGTATAAAATATCTATTGTTTATTATTAATGCTAGTTTACATTTCTTTAATATCATTATTTTACTTTATTATACTTTTTGTAAATATTTCATTATAAATTGACTGGGTATGGTGATGATTTTTCCATCACTCCAGGTTCACTCCTTTCATATACCCCATCATGTTACAAATGACACCCAATGTGGGGCTGATGATGCTAACATATTGGTGAGCATCACTTCAAAATTTATCAACTTGATCTCAAACCACAACTGAGAAAGAAAACAGTATGCATTTTATGCAGAATTAATTTTAAAAATCACTGAAATATGTGACATGAGTATTGATGATTATAAATTATCAAATAGTAGTTTTCATGTATATCTAGAAGTTCATGTTTAGAGTTAAATAGAAAGTCTATGATTTTGGAGATTGGATTGGGTGTGTAATAGTTGAAGTTTGTTCAGCTGTATTTTCAGTTTGATGATGCATGGAGATTTTTGTCATTGGCTTGAGGATGCAATGTTTTTATGTAATTCTATGAGGTGTTCTATCTTGGCTATTTGCTCCAATCTATTTTTTGTATTTCATCTTGTTAATCACAGAGCAGTTAATATAGTCCTGCCATGATTCCAGCCTCTAAGACTCCAAACCAAAAGAGCAAGGCAAATCTTATATTTCTCAGTCCATAAGGCTCAAAGAAGCTGAGCATAGTTTTGTAGGTAATAGTATGAATATTGAACCCTATCGTTTGCTGGTGCTCTTTTTCGCCCAATGCACATCAATATACCGATTCACAGGCCGTCTGTTTGTTTAGATATTACAGTAAAAGTTTTTTTTTTTTGTTTCATTTTTTAATAAACAAATACTTTGTTTTTAGTAGGGGTGTTGATTTGTTTTTAAATTATCGACTAACTGTCCATCGGTTTCTTTACATATTACTTATGGTAAACCAAAGTTTTTTTTTTTCACTCAGTTTTTTTAATTTTGTTTTGGTTGGTTTTTTTAAGAAACAAACACTTTGTTTTTAGATGGTGTTAGAGGAGTGTTGGTTTGCTTTGAAATTATCGATTAATGTTCCGTCAGTTTGCTTACACAAAAATTTGGTAACAAACACTTTGTTGTTTTCAGATGGTGGAGGGGGGGGGTTGGTTGTTTGCTTTGAACTTATCTTCTTTTTTTGGTTGATGTTTTGATTTGCTGAAAGACTTCAACAATTCCTTTTGAATAAACAAACACTTGGTTTTTTAGAGGGTGGAGAGGAGAGGGGTTGTTTTGATTTTCAATTGTCGTCTTTTTTTTTTTGGTTAATTTATTACGAGGCTTTTCTATTTTTTTGTTCAAATCTTTACGCTACAGAAAGCTATAGTATATGATAGCGAAAAGTTCTTCCTTAATTTTTGTGTCTTTAATTTTAAAAAAGACATAAACAGTTTGTTTTTAAAGAACACTTTTTTTTAAAGCCGGGGGAGGTGGGGTGGCGGGGAAGGTTTGTTTTGATTTTTAATTATCGATTTCTTTTTGGATTTTCTTTTTGAACATTTTATTATATTACCGCACAGTTCTTTATTATTATTTTGTATATATATATATTTTTTGGGTGGGGCCTTTTGAATAAACTCTTAAACACTTCTTTTTTTATTTTGGTATAATAAAATATTTCCTACTTTAATTAACTGTTAATGAAACTTATCAAATATTACCTATCTACTTTCTAATCATGTGAACAACAACAGAAAACAACAGCTTCCCATAAAATAATTTATTGAATCAAAAATAAACGAAACTTTGTACAAGTTGTGAACCAAAGCAAATTTAAAAAAACACCATTTTCAGGGGCATAAAAAAAAAGCCAAAAGTAACATGCAAATAAAATAGCACGGAAGCCTCAAAGCTGTAAGTAACGGGATTTTGGAGCCCTCGAACCAATTTTCCTTATAGTTCTCACATGGATTCACGTGTAAACGGGCATTTGCACGTAAAATTGGAAACAACTCTGCTGAAAAGAACTTGAAATGTGCAGTTCAAAAGCATGGGGAAGCGTGTGTGATGACATGACAATTCTTAATATGGCATACTAATTCCACTATGCTTTCTAAAAAAGTTTTCGACAATGAATTTTTGCAGTTTCGTCTCTTTCAAATATGGCCACCAGTAAATCCGACTGCAGCGAGAGTTCAAGAGTGCTCACTTGATGAATACTGTCACAATGCAATGGGCGTAGTATTTCATTATGTAATCGTAGAATACATCGTTGTCAGGCGGCCTGTTATGGCTCAAAAAACACCTATTGTAGTGTTAGCCGTGAATTAAGGCTGCTAAAATGGTATATTGATGTGCGTTTTGTGAAAAACGATGCCATCAAGTGGTGGGGTTCAGTATTCATACTACTACCATTTTGTATTTTCCAGCACCTGCACACGAGTGGTCTTTGCAAAGATTTTTGCAGTATCTTTATAACAGTTGTAGTATCTCAATTGAGGCAGCCCTCTTGGTACATTGTGTACTTATAGTCTGATGGCTGAATGCGTTATCTATCGCAAGATTGCAGATCACTATTCATTCTGTTAACTGTCAGATCTTTAAAAAAGGTTGACCATTTTACATATAATTATGTTATATATAATATATATTATATTTTTGCTACAAATATCTTAGATATGAGTATATTTATTTTTCTCTCTCTTTCTACATGTGTACAAATAGGCTTATGGTATAATGCTACTGTATCCAATTGCTGTGTCCATGACATGGGTTTGAATCCCTGTGGGTAACATTAACATTTTTTACACATTCCATACAGGCTTAGAACTTTCAGGAAAAGTTATCCATAATCAAACACTTAACCATTCAATATTATTCAATAAATGGATATCTAAGTAATCTTAGTTTGAAAGCAGAACAAAAATGAAAACTACACAAATGCTCACACCTGGCAATCAGAAAGCCTAATGAATAATATTTTCTCCTTCACTATTCCTCTAATCTATGGAAAAAAGGAAACTGTTAGGAAAGTCTTTACTTTTCAGTGTGTGATTTAAAAGCTATTTTATCTTTACATAAAAATACCATTGTTAAATGTTATGTCACTTTTGCATAAAATAAGACTACAGAAAATAGTGGATCTATTTTTAATGAAATATTTTTTAAGTAGATCTTTTTTACAAATATTGTAACCAAAATAAGCAGCATTTTTTTGTAAACTGTATTTTATACAATAAATAATGCTATAGAAAAAAAAGTTTATTAAATTCCTATTTTTTTAAAAAATATATAAAAAATAAAAATTCAGTTTTATTTTTAAAATATTACATTATATTCATTGTTGTATTTCTCCTCTTTCACCTCTCCATTGCTCTCTTAATTCCACTGTACAATTCAAATCTCTCAAAGCGGCTTTAATCTGATCAGAACAGTCTTCATGAAGGACCCATGCTTTTCGAATTAATTCTTCTGCTCCTAAATCTAAAAATGACGGAACATATTCTCTTGTCCTAGCCACCAGGTTTCGAATACACAAGCAAGCCTGTTTCTAATAAAAAACAAACAAAAAAACATTAAATAGTAATCAATGAACGTGTTAATACTAAGTATTAATTGATGTTGAATTAATACAATATATTACGACAAAAAAATATTATTGGGCATGAGCGGAAAGTATTTTAACTTAAGGATTATCAATAATAATTGAAAGTTTCCTAGCAACAACACTGCTAAAGATATCTCTAGTTATTTACTGGAAATAATTCCGCACTTTGTTTACATCATAACAAATTTGTGAAAATATTTAATCTACCAATATTATATATATATTTATTGTAACCTTCCAAATGGTCACAGAACAGAAACCAAACAAAGCTCACTACATTGGTTACCAAAATCCGGCAACTGTAACCTCCAATGCAGGACAGAGAAGCAACGCGAAACCGACTACAAATAAATCTATCAAATGAACTTACTTCAACATTCAAATCTCAGTTCTTTCATATTATAAATCTTATAGTCAAGCATTGGTGGACGAGTGATCAGCACAGCTGCCTTGCAATCAGTTGTCCCGGGTTCATGGGTTCACTTCCCGGCCGATGCTTTGACACATGCCAAAAAAAATCTTATAATAATGAATACAATTGCTGACAATATGACCAGCCAGTTACAATAATGGATTGAAAATTCTTCTCTTAGGGTACATATTATAACTTAGATATCTTAAAATTCTAAACATTAGTATACAAAACATTCTTTAAGGCATTTTGAATTTTTTTCCTGTGTAAATATTTTATTTATACAACACATAAGTATATCTAAGACTATAATCTTATAATAAACGAATTTATAATAATTGCATACTGATGAAATAATGCAGTAAGCAGAAAGAGCACATTTTATGCTACCTACAGCATAACAGAAACACACTTAAATAAATAGTAATTAACGAGGCATACGACTTGCCACAATGCAGGTGAAATGGATAAGTAAATCAAGGTAATAATAATGTGTGACCACTGAAATGTATTCTTTTTAAAACAAGGAATAATAAATAAAACGTTATTATTATGAGATTTTCTGGTTAATGAATGCAATAGTAATGGCAATGAAAACAGAAAAGTATTTTAATAATAACAAAAATACTTATTTACAATATAAATAAATATTTGAAATTTAGTGCGATAAATATAAAAATAAATTAATTAATAAATTAAGATAACAAAGTATTTATACAATAAACATCTCCTTTAATTATTGCAACAAAATTATAATAATGATTTTTAATATATAAAATTAACAAATCTCCAAACGTTGGACTATCTAGTTCATTTGCATACGCTTTGCATACTGTTTTGTTTCCTTGCCCTATTTCCTCGTTCTGCAGCTCATAGTACCACTATGAATATGAGGCAAAAGGCCTTGAAAGCGCTTAGCGTGTAATAATTTCTGTGTATCTTTATAGCTTCTCATTCAAGTGTGTCATACGCTTTGTTAATTTTATATATTAAATTATCGAATGAGAAGTCTTAAAATCTTTAATATTTTACAAATAATGATCTTTGTATTATTTTTTAAGTTCTCTTCCTTATTATCTAACACATTTCCCCAACTATGCTGTACTAAAGATAAAGCAACAATTTTTATAACGGTTAATGGAACCTCCCTAACCTAATCTGCCATACAAGGTGCTACTAGGCTATTGGATTCTAGAAAATTTATATAGTCGGCAGATAGGCACAGGGGAGGTTACTCTTTTATCGAACCAAAAGCCCCAATCATTAGCTCAGGGAGAAGCTGATCTTAAAGTATCACACTGTATATTCAAATTTCTAATTCTTAATTTTAAATATTCACAAAATATATAAAATGAGTTATTGCCAAAATTTAATTAACATTTTATTATTACGCACACACACATTAAAAAAGAAGATTCTGAAAGTTACATTAATTAGTGACTATATTTGATTTGAATTATAAGCACAGATGGAAGTATTTAATTGATTTAATACAATTTTATATTTTACTAAGCGTGAATATGCTACATTATTACACATATAACCAACCCAGTCCCTTTTAACCTTAAGCTAAAATCTCACTTTTAAACCAATGCTAACTTACTGATATACCGATGTGACCAATGCAAAATGAGATTATTAGCATAACACAACCATGCTAACAGGAATTTATGTCTGTAGCATGATATCGTTTGAGAAATAAAGAATCACGGTGGGAAGGAATGAGCATCTTCTCCATGATCATTAATAAATTTCACCAACAGACAGAAATGATCAACTGCCCAATTGGTGATACAAAAATGAAATTATTGAAATATATAAGAAGAGATGCTCTGTAAAGGGGATAGTGGTCTTTGCTGGCTTACTGTCCCAACTAGAGCATAAGAAAGTCAATGGCATAGGAAATAGACAACATGATGGCTACACTTTTGGGCCATACGTTTAGGTGAGTATTATGCCCTGTATGCTAACGCAGTACCAGGGAACGAGTATTCAATGCACCTACTCAAATTACATTGACATAAAACATCCATATATTTATCCACTAGCATTGATTTAACTATGAAACAATTAGCCCAAAATTAACACACTTTAAACTGACATAATCTTACGAATCTATGCAGCCATTTATGCCTATTTTAAATTATTAAATTTAAAAGAAATTACGAGAATGGAAATGATAATACTAGCAAACACATTAAAAAAAAATATAACAAGTAATTTGAGTTTTAGTCAAATACAAGATTTCTTTTAAAATTAAATGACATTTAAAATTACTACTTGAAAAAGTTCATATTATATAATTAATGTTCATATTTCATTTAAACAAAAGTTTATATTTTCCAATGCTGTAGGTAAAGTCCATCTTTGCAGTCTTTGAAAGAATTCAAAGTTCTTTCAATTTCATATTGTTCTAGGTAGAGACAAGTCTGTTGCTGGCTAGTTTCCGGAAACCATCGTACTCTGGAGACTACCTCAGCCGTTACAAACATGGGAAACGTAAATATTGCTAACCCCTATATTTTGGTGATCCACAATACACTTATAAATATATTTAAATAACATGCAATCAGCAAGAGCAATCCAAATCTAAATCTCAACTTCAAAGTTTTCTTTTAAATATTTGTGAATTCTTATCATCAAATTCCAGGATCGATCTTGCCAGGCTTGATTTTTCTCTGTGGACCATGCATTTATTTCCATTATTATTGGTTGGCTTTCTTTAGAACAGGAACTAAAAATTTTATCATTAATATTTTTTTAATTTATCTCTTATCTGACTTTATGCCCAAGGGCCTGTTTGCTATGAAAATCATTTCCATTCTAAAATTAAAATAACTAATTAACAACTTTTTTTTTATATCAAAACAAACTTGTTTTTAGATTTTAAACTTCAAAGAATTATATAATTCATTTGCCATCCGTGCATTATATATATTAATTTAAATAAAATTATTAAATTGTCTTTTTATATATATATATTTCTACTTGCGGGTGATTTATATTTTTTTCCACTTCTATTTGAAAGAAATGTAACAGCATATACTTATTCCGTTATATATCACGAAACTTCCTTAAAAACAAAACAATTTAAAAAAAAAGAATTTACTTGGCTTTAGTAGAAAGCATTATTTTTAAATATTTTTTTTAGTAATTGCACACACACAAAAAAACTATTCTCCCCAATTTTTTACATCAACTGAGCATGTGCCTCCCATTAAACAGTTCCCAACTTACTTGCTTTTTTTTCTTTATTAATCAGACTTTCCTAAAATTTCAGATTTTTCACTCAATAGATAACTTTTAGATAAGTGCTTGGCTTTGGGTTGGCATTTTTAGATCTAGTATCTGAACCTACCCTGGCACCTCTCTGAGGATTGCCAAAGCACAAAACCATGGTCAGGGGTTTGGAGGGGGGGGGCTTCCTGACAGATATTTTAAGTGGCTTTGGCTAAGCATTTATCACAAAGCTTGTTGAGGAATTGGCAATCCTCATTGTTTATAACTTACAAGCTTAAGAGAAAGGGTCATGTGATCTATGACTCTTATTTTGACTATTTATAGTCTCTGCCTTAAGTCCTATGCAATGTTATATTACTAAGACTACTAATATATGGTATGGCTGAAGATCTATCAGCCTCATATAGCTATTTCAGTTGGATAGCTGGGTTTGAAGACATGTAGCTGTCTGAAAATTACAGATTTTCCACTCAATAGATAAACTTTTAGATATGTGCTTGGCTTTGGGTTAATATTTTTACATCTAGTGTCTGAACCTATTCTGGCACTTCTCTGAGAAGTGCCAAACACAAAACCATGGTCAAGGGTTTGGGGGGGTCCTGACCAAGATATTTTAGGTGCGGGCTTTGGCTAAGCATTTATCACAAAGCTTGTTGAGGAATTGGCAATCCTCATTGTTTATAACTTGCAAGCTTAAGAGATAGGTTCATGTGATCTATGACTCTTATTTTGACTATTTATAGTCTCTGCCTTAAGTTTTATGCAATGTTATATTGCTAAGACTACTAATATATGGCATGGCTGAAGATCTATCAGCCCCATATAGCTATTTGAGTTGGATATCTGGGTTTGAAGACACATAGATATCTGAAAATTTCAGATTTTTCACTCAATAAATAACTTTTAGATAAGTGCTTGGCTTTGGGTTGGAATTTTTGATTTAGTGTCTGAACCTACACTGGCACCTCTCTGAGGAGTGCCAAAGCATGAAACCATGGTCAGGGGTTTGGGGGTAGGGGTTCCTGACAGAAATATTTTAAGTGCTGGCTCTGGCTAAGCATTTATCACAAAGCTTGTTGAGGAATTGGCAATCCTCATTGTTTATAACTTACAAGCTTAAGAGATAGGATCATGTGATCTATGACTCTTATTTTGACTATTTATAGTCTGCGCCTTAAGTCTTATGCAATTTTATATTGCTAAGACTACTAATATATGGTATGGCTGAAGATCTATCAGCCCCATATAGCTATTTGAGTTGGATAGCTGGGTTTGAAGACATGTAAATGTCTGAAAATTTCAGATTTTCCACTCAATAGATAACTTTTAAATAAGTGCTTGGCTTTGGGTTGGTATTTTTAGATCTAGTGTCTGAAACTACCCTGGCACCTCTCTGAGGAGTGCCAAAGCACGAAACCATGGTCAGGGGCATGGGGGTGGGTTCCTGACAGAGATATTTTAAGTGCTGGCTCAGGCTAAGCATTTATCACAAAGCTTGTTGAGGAATTGGCAATCCTCATTGTTTATAACTTACAAGCTTAAGAGATAGGGTCATGTGATCTATGACTCTTATTTTGACTATTTTCCTAAAATTACTTTTTTAATATTCTATTTTATGTTTCCTTTCTCATGTGTATACATATGTGTGCAATTTACTTTCTGGCAGTACTTTTACATCTAACTTTCTTTTAAAATTCTTAGGGTACTCGTGGTTAAAGTATATCGAGCCACGTTGGGAACCATTACATCAATGCTGATAATCAGATTATTAAGTACCCAAAGTGTACTGTCCATCAGAGGACTTTAAGGGTGATTTTCATTACCTTAACACCAACTAAATAATTCTTTATAAAATTATATATATTTTCCACATATAGATGCATATGTCATATGCTGTTATTTTGGGATCAAAGACAAGCTGTCGTCTGTGAACTAGAAAAAAATTACTCTAGCGGTGAGTAACTCACTGGGAAAACCTAGAATGGTGGTTAATAAATTCACTGAATATTTAAAAGTAAATAGAAATAAAAAAATAAAGATCTGAAAAATATTTTAATAATACAAAAATATCAGACTGAAAAACAAAAAATGTTCAGAGTTATATCCAAGCTTTTCTTTATTTAAAGAGAAGAATGTAACTGAAAGAATATAACTATGGAGCACTTAAAATATTTTATGGAGATTTCAGCTAGAATAATGCATTGTTTCTATTTTACATACACACACACATACGAACAGACATATATATATATTGAACCGGATTGATAAGGATTTTACTGCCAAAATTAAAAACTTAATTTTTGTTAAATCTTATCTAATGTTAATTTTTTTTTAATTATTATTTAAAAAGAGTACGTGTATTAAAACACCTACTCGTTTATCTTTAAAATAGATCATTTTAATGTTTTCAAAATAGTTTTCTTATACCGCTTGTTTTTACTTTTTTAGATCAGTTTGATTAAAAACAAGCTGGCTGGCTAATTACATTCCTGTTGCTTTTATTTAACCATTGTAAACTCATTCTAAAAAGTGGAGATTTGATTTGTGTTGTTGTTTTTGTTTCAATAATCCCTGGGTAAAATTCTTAGATTAGATTGAGCTGGAGGTTAATATTTGCCCTGCCTTAGGCGTAGAATTCAACAAGGAAAGTGTTTCACGGGAAATGTAAGAGGTATAAATAATCCCATCAACTTGGAGAGGGTAGTTACTTATTCTTGACTAAACAAGCTGTTTCCCAAGTGAAAATCAGAATTGGTTTTTATGTACTTTGATTGCAGCCTGTTGAGATCCAGAGTTTTGGTAGCAGTTCAGACATTGAATTTCTTCAAAAAAAAATATTCGCAGATGTCAAATACTGTACGTGTTGTCATCATCAGAATGGCATGCTAACTTAATAAAGGATGGATCCCTAACTTCCAAACCTGCTCCAGTAATGTCATAAACCTCTAGAAGAAGCCGGAACCTCTTTACATCTACCTTGCCATTGTCAAAGAACCTGAAAATGAACTAGAATAGTGCGCACTCTACTTGAACAGTACGTTACAATACGGTAATATTTTTTTTTATTCTTCCCAGGGTAAATTTCTATTCATTAAATCTCCGTTCAATCTAATTATAAATCTGTATTCCTAAGCAATACTTAGCCACATACTTAATATTTATTGTGTTTTCCTGTATTTTATAGTGTGTCTTGGAATCTTAGTTTTAAGATTCGAAATTTGCTTTCAATTTTTGTTTATTGGAGAGTGACGAGTGAGTTTTTATATTTATATGCTTAACTTTTTTTATAAATGCTTTAGAAGTCGTGTATATTTTAAATGCTTACCTGTAGTTATTTTTTCTGTAGCCAATAATTGATTTTAAATACTGTGTTTATGCTTTTGCGAACCACCATAATCTTTTGGCTGGCGACTTTATTTTACTAGTCTTCTACAGGTAGGGATTTCGTTTCTTCATTTCTTGTGTTCCTAAAGCGGAAACTAGAATTGTTTTTTCTTTGTAATTTTATAAGTCGCCAGCAGGAAGATAATATTTATCCCTTTGTAAATTACAGGTGAGAGAGACTTTCATTCTGCTAAAGTATTTAAAGCTTTAATATTTTCGTACTCATGTGCACTCTCCGATAGATTTATTTTGTATTTACGTGTAGCTTAAAATTTATCAGAGCGTGTACTCAGAACTTGTTTCATAAATTTATTTCTTAATTATCATTATTTGTAATTCATTTTCTTTAATTGCTGGAGCAGACATAGCTGGTTTTCTAATGATTTACTTGTCTCCTATTGAAACCTTTAATTATGATTCTTAGAGTAGTTTTCGCCAATTGTTTGGTTAGGATTTGCCAGTTTTAATTGTTTTCCTTTCATTTTCAATCATATTTTTCGGTTGTTCTTGAGGTAAATCAATCACCTTTATTTTAAATGTAATAATAAGTGCAGCTTCTACCAGCATATGATATTCATGGTCCGACACATTTTTCGGGCCTCGGAAAGCTCGCCGGCGCTTGTTTAGTTGATTTATTTCAAGAACGTATTTTTAAGTATCTGAAAGTGAAAACCAATGTTTAAGTGAATCCTCTGCTGAATGAAATTGCTTCCTCCCTTTAGAATTTGTTATTAGAAAATCAGTAAGTCTGCCAGAACATTGCGTTTAGTCTTTCTGGTACACGCCTGAGTTAATCCTATTTGTTAACTTATAAACTTTTCTTATAAGTTATTCTTCTCTGAATAAAATTTTTGAAATTTGTTTAAACTTAATTTGGCTGACGTTTGTCTTAGTGTTTTGTTGCTCAATTGTCTACACAATTTTAGATCTCTCGTTTCTCCCCGAGTCTAGTCAGCACAAACCATCATCACCAGCTATTATTTATATATATGTATATGATGCAGTATCTTTATGCGTGCCTCTTTGCATATAGATAAAACAGTATACATATATGCTAATTCTTCAGCAAGCTGATGAACTCTCTGGGTAAACTGGTCCCTTTTAAAATAGTAGACTGGCTTTTGTCATCTTTGGGAAAAGTATAATCCGATAACTTTTGGCTCATAGTCAGCTCCATTTAGTCTAAAATTTAAGACTTAAGGCATATCATCTAGTACACAATACAGGCTATGGAGAACACAGAAAGCAGGCCCTTTACTTCCATGTGAATCCAAACTCTACTGTTGTGAACTAGCAGTGGTTGAGTTGCAGTGCTTGCCTTCAGTTATATCTTCATGGTCATCATGTTCTCATAATCTGTAAAAACTAAAAATTTTCCCTAATCTTTTTTCCCCAACTTTTTTATAATCAGGTTGGAATTTAATAAAAACAAGTTATCCCTATCTTGATTGAAAAAAGTTAAATGACTCTTTTCAATTCACTTTAAATTGGAAAATAACTTTGTAAGATTTTTATCATAATATGTTATACAAGCTTTAATTAAAAAGAATTTCTTTAATAAAAATAGATAGTGGAAATTTATAATTACTAGTATATTTACTTTAACACAGAACATGCATGTTTTAATTTCAAAATCAGAATTAATAAAATATTGATTACATGTTTTTAAATGCATAATTTATGATAAAAAAATTTCAAAATTGAAAATTATTTAATCCTTATGTGTAATATTTACAAAAAATTTTTGTTTGTGTTTATTTCTATTTTCCTTTCAATTTTATATATATGTGTGCACACACATACCGTCTCAATAGTAATATCAACTAAACATGAAAACTTATGCTTTTATACATTATAATATTTGTTATATAATTATAATATTATTTATAAGTTAAGCATACCTGAATGTTAGCATTATGTGGATGAAGTTTCATGCAATCTACAATGGCTTGAGGTCCATCATTTTCAACAATTATTTTACAATGGTCTGGGTTTCTTAATGCAAGAATAGCAAGTGTTGCCAATACATTTTCACACACCTGAGCTTGTTTTTGGTGCCGCATTGCAGAACGAATGATCAGGGGTACACCATCTGCTTTAACAATCTCAATTTTTACTTCATCACTGATAGATAATGACCTTAGAGCACCAAATATTTGTAAAACAAGAGACTGCAAAAGAAATAACAAAAAAATATATATTAAAAACAGTAATGAAAAGATATAAAAAATGAATTGTAATATGCAACATGCAGTTGTTGTTATTCGTAGAAACTATTGGTGAGACTTTTCAAATAAAAGTTTATGAATAGCAATATTTTATCATTATTGAATTAAAAATGTAGATATTTGTATTTTTCTAAAGTTTTGTAAAAATTGGATTTTATTTGTAGTTACATACTTTTAAAAAAAATTCAAATTTTATTTACACTTTCATGAATATTTTCAACTGTTTAATAATAATACATAATAGATTAGTATAGAATAATGGTACGACCGTTTCACATTTGTGACCCCCTTCCTTGGAAAAAAATTAGATATGACCATTAGTTGCTTTTGCCATGCCTAAGTTATAAGTACGAGTATGTAAGGACATTCATAATAAAATGATAGTAGTTTTAATTAATATACACATTTATATTTCCTAATATTTTAGTATTTAGCACATACGATTTGAAATGAAAATTTTGAAACAAATATACTTGCAAAAAAATATGATACATACAAAAACAATTTATTTTCATGTAATTTTTATCTCTTTATAAAAATTAAATTCATTAAAAAAACTTATCATTATCAAAAACCTAAGAGAATTTCTTAAAAATTTTGAGATCTGCCCAACAATTTTTATGCATTCCTCTGAGATGCCATAAATTAATGATATAGAATACAGGCAAAACTCTCCATAATAATGCCATTCAGTGCAAGACAGAGTAATCAATTGATGCAAGAAGGTTTGTGCATAAAATCTTCATCTGGTATCTATTCAATTCTAGCTTGTGGCTTTCATCAGTGAGGAGCCTTGGATCTGAAAGCACTGCACCTAGATCTTAGAATCTAATGCAACCCTCCAGCAGCCGCCTTCTACCTCTTTAGTTAACTACAAAACTATGAGTCTAACATTGAAAACACAATATTTTCAATCCAAGCTTATTAGCTTATATAGTTATATAAGTCTGAATTCAGTTCAGTACCCATACATTTTGGTGTCTTTGGTTTTTTTAATAACCATAGCCACCACTATCCTATTAGGCAGGATTGGTATTAAACCATTAAACATCACATGATCACCATTTCTTATGCTTGCTCAAGCTGTTAAAACAAGCTAAAAACTAGTCTGGTGATATTCAATGAGCAAGCACTAGATGAGGATTGTATGCAAAAACTTTCTTGCATCCATTGATTACTCTGGCTTTGCTCTGAGTAGCACTACTGTATGGAGAGTTTTTGCCTGTTTTAACAACTTGACAAGCATAAAAAATAGTGATCATGTGATGTTTACTGGAATAGAACACAATGTTTTAAATGATGAATTATGTTCTTCAGATGCTGTTCAATAATAAAGTAAATTGAGGGACTGAACAAGTAAAATTTAAATTCATATAATTCTCTAATCAAATAAAACAGTCTCAGACTATGCTGTTGAATGTATTTGGAAAAGTATAATAGTTTGAATTATACTAGATGTATTTAATAATAAAAATGGAATAGTTTATTTTTAGAAAATTCCTAAAAGAAATATGAGCACTAAATGTTACAGAATGGGACATGATTCATGGATTTACAATTCTAGAATTTTCCACTCTAGCATTATACCAAACTATGCAGAACACAGATGACAACATATAACTACTTACCTATATTTTATTTGTGAACTTTTTTGTTCACAGATTGTTTCATTTACTGAGTTATGTTTATCTTTTTGAAGGTTTTTTTTTTTATAATTACACACTTTGTTTTAATTCTTCTTTATTTAAATATAGTCAGCATTCAGTTTAGAAATTAACTCCATTATTTTTAAGTTACCTTCTTGAGTAGATATTTACTAAGGCTGTAACCTCAATAATGTGTGCGTAAAAATGTGATAGTAGGGACCTCTACAGGTCTTAACCACAGGCTTATGTTTTGGAAGAAAGAAAAGTCAACCATATCTTATTATTTTTATTTAATAAGCATTCTTGAGCATAATGTTCAATACAAAAAAATTATAGAAAGTTGGATTTTTCTCTTCATAAGGAAGATGGCTTGACTTGGAAATAGTTGTCTAAAAGACTATATTTGATTGAACCTAATTATATTAATTAAAATTATCCTGATTGAAATCTCTAATTGTTAAAAAAAAAAAAAGAGCAACAATTAAAAATTATGAATGTGGCCAAGGATAATTTCTTTTTAAACATAATAAAGTTTTGTGATATTAACTCTATTTGATTATTTCTCTTATAGGAGAATAAATATTTTACATTTTGCAATAAAATACAGATAATATATCATTTTAGTTTGCACTAAAAGTTTATTAGGTATTGTTTTAAAATATTTTATCCCACAAAATGTTTATTTTCTGAATGAGGAAAACGTTTGATAATTGTCAAATTTGTTTATTGTATTTGTCTTATATTTTTAATTATTAATATGAATTTATAATTTGAGTAATTCTAGTTCTTTTAAGAATTAAAATTAAATTACACTCTAAAGCAGGGGTAACCAACAAGTCGATTGTGATCCACTGGTCCATCGCGAGGCCAATCTGGCAAGAGCAGTCGGGTAATGAGTAAAACAAATTAAGTCAAGATTTTCAGTTTTTTTTAATGTTTTTGTTCTAAATTTTTTCTCAATTCTAGATCGATGAAGTCCATTATGTCGTATCATTATTGAAAAGAATATTTTAAATCTTGACTTAATGTAGCTAATTTGAATTAATAAATATTGTTAATAATTACTCATGTTGCTTTATTTCCCCCGGACATGAATTTTTTTGGTCCGTTAAATAATTGTTATTTTTTACTAGGTAAATATATAAAATAGTATGTGTACAGTAAAAATAGTATGTATTCCCTCCACTTAGACTATGCCTGTCAACAAGTCGATCGCCTATGATAACAAGTTGATCGCAACACATTTTTAAAATAAAAAGTAGATTTTAAGAACACAACAGTTGGCCATTCCTGTTCTAAAGTATTCAATATAAAAATATATTGAAATGAACAATGAAAGCTCCTAGCAAAACAAATTGTCATGAAATATAAGGAAGTATTATAAGATAGATGGCTGCAAAAAGGAAATTGTTATTAATTGAGAGAAGATTCTTTCATTTTTATATTTAGTATATGTATTAATTTAACAGCTTAACTATTAACAAAAGATCATGAAGGAAGCTGTACAGATTCCAACTAGGAGACAGAATTAACAATGGCTTTATTAAGGTTTTCCATTCTGTAACTGTAGCTACAGATTCAATAATCCTTTATAATATGCTTCATAGTGTATGCTTGCCCCCATTCCCATTGAATAATGACCAATAAATTCTATTTATGAAGAAGATGAATGTAACTACCAAGAATTGTTCTGAATCTGTAGATGAACTTTCAGATGTGTCTAGGAAGCTCAAATCCATCTAGTTTTATTGTTAAATCTGGAAAAATAAATTTGTTTCGGAACATAAGAAATATACTTTTGTTTGATCATAAATTCTTGGTTGCACATCCAAAAAAAGAATCTTGATTTAAGACACGTTTTAGATTGTGAAGTTATATCTTACATTATTGGCAAGTCAGATATATTTAACAGTTTTTATACATTAAGTGTCACAAGTTCTTTTCTGCTATATCTGTTGGATAAATGCATGAAAGAAAAGAAAACCACTTCAAAGGAGTAGATTTAAATGTACCAGTAATATTTTATATTATAGTATTTAATTGTCTATCCAGAAGTTTAGCACAAGAACTTTTCTTCCAAACAGGGACATAGTAATCACCAGTAGAATATGCTAGTGCTAAAGATGTTCTTAAAGTATTTGCACTACAATTTCACATAGTGCCAGCTAAATGGCCAAGGTTTTTCTAAAAAATCAATTTTGATCTAACCTTAGTTAAATGAGGAAAATAAGTTAGGCTATGATCCAAGGTTACTCCTAAACAGCATGGTAGGTTATGTTTCAGTTTATTATTGCCAAAGATTATATTCAGATTATGAGATGATATCCTGTTGTTTAGATGAAAAACTGAGTATATTCTCTTCATTGGATTAGAAATAAGACCTCAGACTTTGAAAAATATTCCTAATCTTTTCATGTCCTCACTGAGAGACTTTTCTATTTTAGAATAAGAATCTCTTTTGAAAAGTTAAAGAAATATCATCAGAAAAAATAAATTTCCAGTGTTCTGTTTCAGGAATATCACTGATGAATATATTAAATAAAGTAAGTAAAAAAAAAACCCCAGAACCCTGGAGGAAGACCATTCTCTAAAATGTTGTATCTACTATGATTATTTTGTCAAGTAAATCAATAGTTTCCCTTCATTTAAAAATTTTAGAAATTTTAAAAGTACCATTTGTCCAAACAGAATCATAGGATGAGGTTAGACCAATAAATATTGCAGTTTTTAATTTTTAAAGCATTTCTCAACATGTGGCATTCAAAATTTGTTCACTTCTTCCTGGCTAAATCCCAGTTTGCTTTATAGATAGATGGGTTTTAACTATTGGCAAAATTCTTAATATGATTTTTTATAAAAACTTGTAGAGATCATATAATAATGATATTGAGTGATAATTTTTTGTTATTGTTAGATTAATTGGTTTAAAAACTGCTATAGTTTTGCTTTTATAGTAAATTTTTGGAATAGTTTCTGTATGAATAAAGTTACTGAACAGTTTGCCCTTGATTTTAGGTCCTAATTCTTTTTAGAAACTCTGGAAATATATATTTTTTCTTGATGTATTTCCTGATTTAAGAAAATCAAAGTCATATTCAAGTTCATCAACAACTATAAGTTTTGTGTTTTCCTGAAGGTTTGTGATGTTGGTATTTTGGTTGTATTTATATGTTGGACTATTTCTATCATCTAATATTAAATACTGAATGTCTTTAGAAAAATGTAATCTTATTCAAATTTTCCAATTACATTCAAGTGTTAGTAATAACACACAAGTTAGTATATACACAATGTTCCGAGTGGTATTATTCTCCTCTCTTCTTCAGATGTTGCTGGCCTGACCAATGGCAGTACTAGCATGGGAATCAAACCTGGACAAGCAATGTTTTGAGTGGTATTATTCTCCTCTCTTCTTCTGGTGTTACTGGCCTAACCAATGACAGTACTAGCATGGGAATCGAACTTGGATCTTTAGATTCTAAAATATTGAATTTTTAAGGTAACACTCTAACTAACTGAACCATCTTGCCTAGCAGATAGATATTAGTAGGAACATTGTAAAAGAGAATTTATGCTCTAACAATACTTTTTCTCATTCTAATAATCTAACAGTTTAGAAGTCTAGTATATAAGATTAGCAATCATATTAGTAGTAACAATATTTCTTTTAGAAGTAAATTTTATATCCATCAAGTTTTTTTGTAACACTGATCAGACATTATTACTAGACTTTGTAAAGATTTTCTTCTTCATAATTTCTCTCTGATTGGTAGGCAAAATTAGTAATAAAAATCACTACTGATTTTGTTACAACTTGGAATAAATCCTTTCAAAATTTTCTGATAGGTGTTTTGTAAGTTTGTTAAACTTATCATAACAAGTGGGAATTTGAGAAATTCTATTAATATTTTTTCCAGATGTTCATAATATCAATTCCAATTAAATTTCTTTAAATTCCATCCCTGAACAGGATAATTTTCAACACAGGATTGTGTATTTCAAAGTGATTAACTTTGTTTATATTGACTACGGGAAAATGATTCAATATCAGAAAAACAGCAGATTATGGTAAATCATTTTTTATCAAAACAAAATATAAATCAGGAATATTTTTGTTTACTATCTGCTTGAATGCAAAATATTTCCTTGCTTGGCATCATAAAGTAAGTGCATGTTGTTTAACTCCATCCACTCTAAAAGTTGACAACCTACTTAATCTTCACTTACATATCTTCAAAGACTTCTATATATAGAAAGTAAAGGAAGATCGGAGAGTAAGCTTGTATTCAGAGACTTGTAAATATAGTATACAAAGAAATTTATCTATCTAAATTAGGATTACAATATCATTTGAACTATTGTTAATGGAAGCTGCTTCCTTTATAAGATGTTTGAACAAAATTAGCCATACCATGTTTCCAATCTATCATATCACTTACTGATGTAAATCTATAAATTTTAACAACATATGATTTATTAGAAGAATGACAAATCTCCTGAAATACAATTATTATTAATGCAGTGCTGAACAATTAATTTGTAAAGAATCACCTTTTTTGATTTTGATATACCTTCAATGTTAAGTTGAAGTACTTTTATTGTATTTCCTGGATAAGGAGAAGGTCACTCTGAAAAAGGTATATTTGACACTTCAGGTGTTCCATGGTTGTCAATATCTTGAAATCATTTTTCATTTTATGAACTTAGAATCCTCACCATTAATCCCACAATATCTCTATAGTTCATGGTAAGTTTTATTGTATACTTTTATAATTTGCTGTCTTTAATCATGAATTTACCAAGTCTTATATATTAATGCATATCACCTGAAATATGAGCTATGAAAAGGTCATCATCTTTTACTTTAATTATTTTCTGAAGTTTTAAATGAACGGAACAAAGCAAATTTCTAATATCCACTCTATAGAATCTTTTATTTGCACTCGTCATTATTCACATGGTAACAAATATGGACAAGTCAGTCTTTAACCATATTAGCCTGCAGAATGAATTTACTGTCTTTTACTATTGAGTCTAAGACCAAGAAAACATCAAGATATCTTTTTCAGATAGCTGAAAGTAACAAATTAGTTGGATTTTCTTGAAGGTAAAATAAATAACAAAAACCAATTAAGGCCCTAATATCATGAAGGCTATAAAATCATCAATCAAGAGAACAGTTAATCCATTCAGGATGGTTTTTTTATTTGTCTATCATCATTTACAATGAACCCAATTTATATGTTTAGAAGAACTGTCTAATATTAAATAAGATTATGTTAATCGTTGAGAAGTTAAAAAAAAAATGAAGAGACAATTAACTTGAAAAATGATCATATATATTAACTATACACAAACATTAAAAGTGGAATGAGATTCATCCGAAAAGCAATATTGAGACTAATTATTCAATTTATTGATTGCAGATAGGTCAGGTTTATCCTACAGAAAGTTCTCATTCTGATAAAGAAGATAATTTTTGTACAGATGTACAAAATGCTTTCAATTAAATCAAATATTTTAACATTATCATGTGCTGAAGTTGGAAAACAAATAAAAAATGATAAAGATGATGTTATGGATAGGATATAAGAAATTTGCAAAAAAAAAAGAAAAAAAGCAATGCATTATAAATTTTTTTTTTTTTGAGAAAAATCCGAAATAAAAATAAATAGTCATGCAAACATTCAAATGAAGACATAGCAAAATTGAGTTATATTTTGATTAATAAAAAGTATTCATTTTGAGACTATCATGTGTTTAACAAATTCAACACAGGAAGTAATCATAGATTAGTAAGAAGTAAGGATTAAGTTGATGCAAATTTAGAGACCAAAGCTATTAAAAAAGCCTGTGCAAACAACTGATATTCTTAACTTAATACTAAAATCAAATTAAAATAAAACTTGAAAATCATTTGGAAAATCTTGAAGTAAGATGACATAGAGCTGAATGAAATTAATAAGATAACTAATATTCATTAAAAACTACTGCAAAGATAGCCAAAACAAAAATATAACAATATAATATATTTAAAGATAATCCATTTAGAAAAATAGATTACCTGAAGTTCAGTAAACTGATACAGTAATAATATAAAAAATATAACTATAAAATGATGAAAAAAGCCGTACAAAAGAACAAAAGTCATAAAAATATAAAACAATATTTTGGTACCAGAAAAAAACTATTTGAGAATTAAGAAGAAAAGAAAGAACTAATATTAAAAAGAAGATTAACATCACAGAGCATGTGAATTTTTTTCTTTTCAAAAACCCATATAATAAAAAGAAAAACAACAACAACAACAAAGTAACATCTTTTAAAATGGCATCTATTTTAAATAAAGAGGTAAGACATATAATGAAATCCACAAAGAATGGCTAAAATTCAAATAATAATGACATGTTATAGATAAGTAAAAAACAATTGGAAGTAAGCTATACATCAAGTGTCTAAATAATAAAGGTATGCTAGATCATTTGAAGAATGCAATAATGATGATTACATTACTAAACCCACTATTTCCTTTATTTTGTAGTAATATCTTATATAAATGCAATTTATCCACTTTATTTTGAACATTTTCTAGCAATTTTTTTTTATTGTATATAATATGTACATACAATCTTATGTTTTGACTGTTATAGTCTTCTTCAGAGTCACTCCTATTTTAATTCCCTAAAGTTTTAGAAAATTAAAATAGGAGTGGCTCTGAAAAAGACTGCAGGATAGTCAAAACATTAAGATTATGTGTACATATATATGCTAGAAATTTTTTTTTTGCTAAAAAGTGTTCAACGTTGATAAATTGCATTTATATAATGATGATTATATTTAAGAAGTATGAAAAAAGAAGACACTAGAAAAATATAGACCTACCACCAATTTTCTTTCAGTTCTATATACGATCTTTAATAAAATCATTACAAAGTTAAGATTCTTCCTATGATCATTACAAATCAATTTAAATCTTATCATTCAAGCCAACCAAAAAAAAAAATTTGGATTTGAAAATACATTAATAATTTTTATTAGTCATTTATTAGACTAGAGATTATTCAATGAATAATATTATATCCCTCCACAAGGTGTTAAAAGTGGATAGTGGTATAGTAAAAATTACGCTACATAAATATTATTCATTATTGGATTTAAAAATGGTTGTAGCATAGTAAATCACATTCAAGGATTAAATATATATATATAAAAGATTATTAAATAGGAGTTACTGTTTTTTTCTTTAGAATTGTTGATTATGAAAAGACATTTCACTCTATGAGCATTTCTGACATGAGTAAAGCTTTGAACATCAAGACATAGACTCAAAATATTGTCAAATTTTGAAAAAGATTACATGACACTCAAAATATTAATATTGGTAGGATTTTATTTCTCAAAATTTTTTACAGTAATGTTATGGGGAAAAACAGGAAGTTAAGAAAATAAAAATTATTCTAAAAAGATCTAAATAATTTTCAACGGTTTTGCAAAAAAGGAGAAAAAAGATTTATGGTAATAAATTTAAAGAAATCAAATACCATGGTCAGATTATTAATAAGATGGAAACAATGGTTGAAATTAATAATAAGTTAAACAAGGATGGAAGGCCTTCCATATTAACAATACTGAAAGAAAATATGTCTATATATTTGAAAAGAAAGATTTTTATTAAATGTATTATTTAATAGTGCTTAATTATGAAACTGGAACATGGATACGTGATAAAAGAACAATAAGAAATTTCAGATCTTACAGTGATGTATGGATTGATATATGTTCTGCTAAGCAAGAAAGTATCAAAAGTGAAATATATGGTCAAAAGACACATAATATTGCTAAAAAAATGAAATAGATGTAAAAGTGAATGAAAATGATTTTAGGAGAAATAACAATAGATGCACAATTCAAGTCTAAATTGGATTTCAAAATACTGTAAAACACCTAGAAAGAGATTTGGTGTGAGATAACGAATGATATTAGTAAATTTATGAATAGGAGAAACTGGATTGAACTTAGAAAACTTTCATTTATACTGAACTGATAATGACTGAAAAGGATGATAATTATGGGCAAGATAAATAAAGTTATTTTAAAATTATCTTCGTTTTAAAAAAAAGCATTATTTCATAAGTCTTTACTGATAACTATACACATCTAGAATAAGAGATTCAGAATAGTTGCCATAATAAAAATAGAAATTTCTTTCAGAAAAAAAAAACCCCTCTCCAGAAACACAAGAGAAGTCATTTTAAATATATAAAAAACAAAATAAACTAAGATAGAAGAGCATCTTTTAACTTTTAGTAGATGTAATAATTGTTTTTTAGAAAAAAATAATAATTTGGAAACTTGATATATGTTGAGACCATAATGTTCTTCAATACAAAAGACATTAAAATCAATACTTATAAAATTATTGCAAAGAAAGGTAAATTTTTTTTTTTAAATAGTGAAATATGTTAGTTTTCATAACATTGTAAGAAAATACGGTGCTTGTCTTATAAAGACGCCGTTCGATGGCGCCGTTTTCACACTAAAACTATACAATATGAACATTCCCAGGCCGTTGATTTTAATCATTTTGATGTGTTTTTTTGTAATGCGAAAATAAAAACAAAACAAAATCGTCTTTTATTAACGTATACAAATTAAATGATAATAATAAATGTAAAATAAAATAAACAAATTACAATTTGATTCGTGTTTTTTATTTTGCTTTATTAGAAAAATCAATTTTCTATCGTATATTTTTTTTACTGGGGGTTACGGCTTTACCGCTATTTTTTCTTCACTATAGAATGACAACAAAAAGTAAAAGTTGTTACGGTTAGGTTTAGTTTTAGAGTTAGATTTAGCTATAAGATTAGTACCGAAAATACTTTTCCAGAAATAGTTAAAGTCAGCCAAAATAATCAATCTCCTATTTGATCTCTGGATTTTTTAATTGCATGCTATTATTATGACGGTTAAGTATAATATAGTTTTCCTAAAAACACTAATAAAAATCTTAACTTTAGTCACTTTTATATTCATGATTCTATTAGTTTAAAAATATGAAAATCAAAGTTTTATACAATAATATGATAAATGAATATTTTATATATTATTCAACTAGTGAAACTGGTTTTATAATTCTTTACCCAAACTAAATTATTTCACTATACATCTTGCATAAAAGCGTGTGATCAAGTCACACTACAGCAAAATGTAGGGATGAAAATAAATGAAAAAAATATTATGAAAATGTAATAGCATGAATTATGGAAAAGATATTCATACATTATTTATATGAATTAAGCCTTGTAAGCTCACCCACAGTTACTGACAACTTTTGTTAAGATAGTTAAGGGTGCTCTATGGGTTTTTATACATATAGAAAGTAAACATTAAAATAGCACTCTACTTCCCTCAAAGCATTTTTAATAACCTGATCAGGGATAAAATATTATAATCTTTTAGTCACAGAAGCATTTTAAGGGTTGTGCAACACATATGTCAGTGCAATAGGGATAAAACCAATACATAAGTTAAATCTATTTTTTTCAAACATGAAACCAAACATGGTCACATATTTGAACCCCCATCTGCTAGTGTTGTCTGTTCTGAGCGAAATGATGCAAAATGCAAAGTCAGAGAGACCTGGCAATCACCAATAATATGAACACCATCAATATGAAAGAATCCTACAGTCTCCTTCAAAAAAAGTGATTTATGTAAATCAACTAATTTACATTTTATAAGCAGAGTACTTTAAGTCGTCACTTCTATAAATCATGTAATTATTTTGAACTGTTGTTGCTAAGATTATGACTACCAGTTAGTTGAAAGCATGCTTAGCGTAGATTAGTTTTTGAAACCCAATAAACAAGTTTTTCTTAATGAACGCATTGAATTACATTGCTTTAAGAAAAGTTAAAAATTACTTTGGAATTATAATTTTTGTGGGCGATTTGCTACATTGATTTTAAAGGCAATACTTTAATTTGTTTTCTATTTACTGATACATGGTGTAAATTGACTTTATAATATTTGCTTTTATTTCTGCTACTACTATTTATCTTCAGCAAAAATTGAACTTACAAGTTGTTAACAACCAAGGATTGGATTCTCTGTATACTTCATCACAAAAGATTATGTCCAATTACTTTTGTTCCTGGTGGGATTCCTGTGAAGATCAGAATTAATCTATCTGCTATTTTCTAATAATTGTGGAGAGTAGCAATAGCGCCTTCTTAAGATCACTGGAAAAGTTTATTTAATTCTTATTGGAGATGATTTTGTAGCCATAAACATAGCAAGATTGATTTAGCTTTCTATAGAAGCAAGTGAATGTATACAAAAAATAATTAATTCATTACTATCTCCAAAAATAGGAACTAACAAAATTAGATTAATTTTATATAATTATCTGTATAATAATTTTAACATTTAAAAAAACAAACAATTTAATTAGATAAAGTAGATTTAGCTACAATTTTAATATATCTTAATTTAAACCATCTTTGAGATTACTTCTTAAATGATTGGTTCATTAAGAAAATGAAATACCCTCAAGCCAAAATATAAGACAATTTTTTTATTTATTTATAGAAAAAAAATTGGAAGGTTTTTCTCTTTTTTCTGATTTTCTTATTACAGAGGTTTGTCTGAAGCACTAGCTAGAAAGCAGAAACTTAAATCAGTCATACTATTTATTTTACAGCTATATTTAATTGCTTGTATTAATAATTAGCATGTGTGAGTTACTCTCAGTTTACACATACCGATTCAAAGAATGAAATATATAATATATATGCAGTGTTTTAATATTAACACTTCAAAATTATTTCTCATATGGCTGACTTATTAAACAAATGAGATACTCATATAGAGATTTGTCTGACTTTGGCCAGAAAGAATTTTAAATCAGTCATAGTATTGAAGTCTATTTTTATTTGATTTATATTAATAACTGACATGTATGAGATTACCCTCAATTTAAACAGTGTCAATACTAATTCGAAGACAGAAGTATATAATATTTGTCCAGTGATTTAATAATATATAACATTTGAGATTATTCCTCATATAACTGGTTTAAATACTCTTGAGCCAAAGCATAAAACAATTTTTCTATTTATTTATAGAGAAAAGATTAGAAATCAGTTATACAATTTATAAGAAAATGAGATAAAGACAGAAGCCAGTCCAATTTTTTCTCTATAACTAAACAAACAACAAAAAACATCTTATGCTTTGACTTGAGAATAATTCATTCAATTAATAAACTATATAAGAAATAATATTGAAGTGTTACTTATTACTAAAACACTGGACATATATATATATAATTTGGTTAAATGTAAAATTGTTTAAGATTTAGAAAGTAATGGAACTTGTCAAGTGAATATTAGCATGTTGACTGTTTGCCACTAAAAGCCAATTTACAAGATATAACTAATGCATACTCTATCAAAAAGAAAAGTAATGATTGAAATATTAATAATTTTACCTTTATATTCATATTGTCCAATAAAAGCTGTAAGATAAGTGTTAAACCTCCTAAGTCAATAATTTGATTGCAGTATTCATTTCGAACTACAAGTTTACTTAGAGTCGCTAATATTTCACTTACTACTTCCAAATTATGTTTGAATTCTGAAATAAATAAAAAAAATGTGATATGCATATATATTTGTACTTATATATAATTATGTGACAGATATCCTATCCCCTGCCCCCCCTGAAAAACTTTTGTTAACTTAAAACTGAAATTCCTATGTTATATAAAAAAGCAAACGAGAAGTATACAGATTACAAGGGTTGAAAAAAGTGGCATATCCTGAATGTAATATTTATGTATTCAGTATATGTTTTTATATACATAGACCGTCAACAATGACATATTTTTGTTATGTAAATGCTTTTCTAAATATCTTCATTGTCTTCTAATTCTTTTAGCTCTATAGATTACATTATCGTTTTTTCCAGCTGTTCCCAATTTTCTGGTCGTGCTCCATTAATTTGCCCTTCGACTATGTGGTTATTTTACTTTGGTTAATCTAAAATTTTGATATCTTTGGATTTATTGTCATTTTTAGTCCTCTGGATCTGTTACTACATCAGATTTAGGTACAGATGTTATGTCTTCAGTATTCTGCATTATTTCGTTCTTAAAATAACAGTATTTCTGGATATCATGAATTCAATTTTCCGTTGAATTCATATTTTTCTTAAATCTATTCTTGACCCATATACTTTATAGTTATTCTTAAAGTTTTTCTTACTTGTGTTACTCACAGGGAGGATAAAGATTGTTTCATTCAGTGTTTCCTTACTATCAATAATTCAATAGATCCTGTCTTATTGTTATTGAAGTTATTTGTTGATGAAACAAGACTATTTACATAGCTTCATGAAAACATTCATGTTATTTTATCCATTATGGATTTTAATTGCTGCACAGCTTTCATTGCTGCCATTCAATTTTGGAAAATAGGATCGTAATATTGCACTCCTCATTCTTTGTTTCTCCTTAATATGTTGTTCCATTACTTCTAACCAGTAATTTTGGTATGCCATTATAGGATATTTTTCCCAAGTCCTTTCAATATTGTCTAATCAATAGTTTGCCTAATTAGTATGCATCAACTATAACAAAAAACATGTATCACTTTATAGTCTGGTAAATGCATTTGCTATCTTTGCCGAAATCTAAAAAAATTTGGTCAAGAAATATGCTCAGCTGTAGGCATCAAATTTCCTTTGACATATTTTAAATCTCTTGGCCAAGCAATATTCTCAGCTGTGCGCATCAACCTTCTTTTGACAGGTTTCAAATTTCTTAAGATATTTTTATGTGCTTTTATAAATTTTCTTACCTCTGACCTCTAGCTATATCTACAAGGTTTTCACTCTATCCACAAAGTTTTCACTCTAACAGTTTCTGGATGCACTGTATGGATTAGTTTTGATTTTGTCCCTTACACTATATAAAAACCCTACCACTCTTCAGAATGCATTTCTTTGATGTTAACATCTTTTAGACAGCCGCTCATTACTATCCATTTTATTAGGATTTCATAAGCCCAATTCTGTTTCCATTCTGTATTGGTTTTATTGTTGAGAGATTCATTGTCCAATATGCTAAAATTTAAAAATACTGTTTCAGGGCATAGCTTTTGTTTATTTAAATGGAAATCTGGATAATAAATCAGCATGAAGAATTTTCTCTTATGGTAGATCAAATCATAATCACTCACAACAAATTTTGCCAGTACATCTTCTTGGCTTGGAATGAGTTCCTAGAGAATATTTCTAACAATAGTTTAAATCTGCTTCCAAACAGATACTGGTAAAATTTAAGAATATCAAATACCAAAGCATGGATCTCCTTGCCTAGCTGTCAAGTTTTTCACAACCTTGAAAACGTATATAGTGCAAAGGCTATTGACATTTCACAATCATTAATTTTATGGTTGATGACTGGAAATGCATTTCTTATTAAAACTTAATTCAAAATTGCCATTATAACAGACTAATAAACTTTAGAAAGATAGCAGTGATTTAATTAGCTGAAATGTTTCCTCTTGGATTTTTCTCAATATCCATTTACCCCCTTTTCTCAAGAGCTTGTAACTATATTAGCTTTTCCCTTTAGAAATGCTTAAAAAATGGGTCTAGAAGAGCCGACAATTCCTTCATTGCATTGGAAATTTTGGCATTTAATATAATTATATTTTAAACAAATGCTATTTGCTTTTTTCCAAGATGAAGTGGCCTAAGAATTCCAGTTCTTGAGTTTTTTAAATGCACCTCACTTCAATTAACCACATTTCAAAAATTTGTTAACCAATCATGTACATCCTTCTCTGATGGTTCAAAATTCCCTCTGACATTGCTGTTATTAGAAAGTAATCAAAATATAAAACCATTTCCACTTGACTCAAGTATATTTCAATCTTTGACTGAAATAGTGATTTCAAATTATGATTTATTTCCGTTATATAAACTAACGTGTATGATAGAGTCCATTTTTTCCTGATATCTCACTCACTGGAGTCTGGTAAAAAGCCATTCCAACATCTAATTGGAAAAAACAAAAAAGCATTCTGAAGCTAATATCTCCCTTATATTTGTTATTGGGTAGGCATCTTTCCTCAAATACCTATGTACTGTTACCTAGTAGTCTCCACAGATTTTGAGATCATTACACTAGATGTTAACCATTCTGATGACAATAGGTATAAATATTCCCACTTCTATCAGTTCAAATAAGATCTCTTAGTACAAATGGCAATTTCTGAGATTTGCAACTAATCAGTTTTTTTTGCCTAACATTAATGCTACTGACTTTTCATTCTTATAATTCCTTAGTCAGCATTATATAAACTTAGTATTTTCTTTAACTTATTTGACTAAGCTCAATTTAATACCTCAATATCCTAATCATGTATAAAAGCATTTATATGGCTACTAATGATATAAAACTGTATTTTTGCTGTCCTATTATTCAGCCATAGTAGATTCCTACTTGTCTCAGTATTTTTTGTTGTTCTTCTATTTTCTTTCAACTTTTTTTGTGATGTAATAATCCCTGCCTTTCATTAACATAATTGAGATTATTTTCATTTGTGATTAATTCCATATATATATATATGGTGTCAGTATTAGAAAATGATTAACTTTAAATAAATCAATGTTTTTAATTTTTTGATCTTTTCCCTTGGGTTTATCATTTCTGATTCCAAAGATTTTTTGGTTTTTGCAGATTTTTTTTTAGATAATCAGGGTGCTTATATTTATGATTCTCTCCCTTTTCTTTTTAAATGTAGAAGCAACAATAGTTTTGTCTTCACTATATTTTTTAGGATTATAATTAATATTTGAAATATTCTGATATTTATTCCTACTCTTAAAGTCTAAAATTCCATAACCTAGCTTATTACCAGTCCAGACACTATTCCTTCAAAGACTGCTTTTTAGCAAGTTATTAATTTAGTGTACATTTGTATATATATATATACACACATTCATATTCAAATAAATTTTGATCAATAAACCTGTGTTGCCATTTCTTTTAAAAATGTATAAAGATTTTACATTCAATATTACATATTTTTGTAAATATTCTAATAAATATTTATAATTTAAAAAATGTGTGATTGTTAGGCATTACTGCTCATAAAAATTTATTGACAAGGTGTGTCTTAAAAAACAACAACACATATTTGCTTAAATAGTATGAGTTAGGATTTAAAATTTCTGATTTAAGATAAGCCCTATTAAAAAAAAGGTTAATGGCTTTGCCACTTGGCAGTCCATAAGCAGACCGAGTGCAAGAACTAGAGCATCAGAATTGATCCTGGGACCTCCTAATTCCAAGTCGGATACCCTATTGCTGCCCCAAACTACACAGGGCATAAGGCTTATAACTGAAGAATATGTATTATGCTTAATTCTTGAAAGTTATCATATCTAAATTGCTCACCCAATAAAACGTCACATCTTTCAGTACTTACATTTAATAAATATCTTTAGGAAGTTTATTTCAATTTATTCCAGAGCCATCTACTGTAAGCTTAAGTAATCAATGGCATTATGTGGGAAGTGCTGTTAAATCAATATTTCCAGACTTAGTTTAGGTTTATAATCTTCATTACTGGGGAACATAAATCAATTGCACTTTTTCCAAATTTATATACTTCTATAAATAATAGTATAATTAAATGATGAAATTTTAATATGTAATAATTTTAGATGTTTAAATTTTCCTAATGCTGACTTTCTTAAGTAATTTATTTGCATTATATCATCTCAGTAAATGAATGTTGTAGCTCACAAACACAATTGTCCATATTTACCATCTTACTTTGAACTCAAAGTAGGATCATTTTCATCTGTTAAAAGTGATTGGATAATGACATAATATAGAGTAATTAATTAAATTTAACAAAGATGGCAGTAGGAAATTTAATGACATAATGTAGGTAATTAATTAAATTTAACAAAGATGGCAGTAGGAAATTTTCATCTCTTAAAATTATTACATTTATATATATCATTAAAAACCAGTACTTAGATAATCCCAATATCAATCACAATCTATATATATATCACATGATCACCATTTCTTATGCTTGCTTATAACTGTTATCCAAACAGACAAAACTCACTATACATATTTCTACACACAGGATGCCAGAAGGCTTGTGCATAAAATCCCCATCTAATGACTACTCATCCAATATCCCCAGACTAGTTTCTGGCTTGTGGCCTTCGTCAATGAGGAGCCTAAGATCTAGGTGCAGTGCTCTCAGATCCAAAGCTCCTCAATGACGAAGGCCACAAGCCAGAAACTAGTCTGGGGATATTGGATGAGTAGTCACTAGATGGGGATTTTATGCACAAGCCTTCTGGCATCCATTGATTACTCTAGCTTGCTATGTGTGGCAATACGTATAGTGAGTTTTGCCTGTTTGAATCTATATATATATATTGTTAATTTATAATTTCTTTACATTATTAAATTAATAGTCTGAAATTCAAAACCTTAGATAATATAAACGATTTAAAGATAGCTCCAAACTTTTCAATGATGGAGATCATAAGCCAGAAATTAATCAGGGGATATGGATATAATAGCATTACCAAGTAGTGTTTATTGATTATTTCAACTTATAAAAGTTAGTTCTGCAATAGAATATAATGATAAGATTTGTTCTTAAATGTGTACTATTAATTCTTCTTCTATTGAATAATTAGCCAATTTTCAAATTCATAATTAATCTAGACACATATATATTAAAAATCTTTCTTTTCAAGGAAAAGACCAATTTAATTTTATGACATATTCCATCCATTATGCTCCCATACTCTGTGCATATTAATAATTTTATCATTTATAATTGTTAACTTCTAATTCATTACTACTTTCCCCATTTCTTGGAAAGCAATCAAAGACTAATCTTTTTAAATATCTATTTTTAAACTTATTTTATTGCTGTCACATGACAGATCTTATATTTTATGCATTCTTAAACATTATTTGAAAAACAATCACATCATATACCTTATGTTTATTTTTAAGATTATAGCTTCCCAATGTAATTCAAAAATATTTAACATTAATTGCTATAAAAAATTTTTTTTTTTTTTTTTAAAAACTCATAATTTCAATATCTGTGGGAATTTACAAAGACAAAGTTACATTTCAATCACACTTCCGTTTTATAGTAAAATGGTGACCTGCCAAGCCCTTACCGTTTCATCATCAACCTAATGACCTACTCATTTGTGTTAAGTTCGAACCTTATTTTTAAATGTTTAACACTCTTAAAATTAAGTGTAAAACTTACTATCATGGCTGTCTAAATAGCATTATATATTTACATGTAAACCAACGCTATAATTAGATAGGATTAATAAAATTATAGCATATTATTATCGCGGAGTATTTTAAGAAAATATTTATTATATAGGATAATGTTAAAAGTCAATTTATTAATAATTTTGTTAATATTAATTCGTATGCGGATATATAATCTACTCTATATTATAATGCTAAACCACTAAACATCACGTGATCACCATCTCTTATGCCAGCACATAACTGTTATTAAACAGGCATTAGATGGGGATTTTATGCACAAGCTTTCTGGCATCCATTGATTACTCTGGTTGGCACAGAGTGGCACTACTGTATGGAGAGTTTTGCCTGTTTATTATATTATAATGCATATAGGGGTGGCATGATTTAAAATATATTAAAAGTTGTATTTAAAATATTAAAAGTTGTTCGTTAAAAATATGTTAAAAGGTTTTATTTAAAAATATGTTATAAGATTTTTTTCTTAAAATATGTTTTAAAAAGAGTTTTCTTATTTAGTAATTAAAAGTTCTGGTCAAGTAATTAAAACAGATTTGTTGTAAACAAGAATTTATTTTAACTGCGGCACCTGCAGTAGGTAAAAATAAATATCATCTTTTAAAATCGAACTAATTGAAAACTAAAAATGTTTGCAACAGAAGGTCATACAGAAAAAGCATTGGACCTGGACTATTTTAATAGCCTAAAGGGAACTATAGTACCTCAGAAATCTAGCAATAGATGAAAAATAAAATTTATGTAATTTTGTATTAGTAAAGCAAATTCTTAAGTTAATGGGTTCTGTGAGGCAATACAGAATCCTAAAAATGTAAGTGCTTGTAGAGCAAATGATATAAATAGCCTATATTTTAAACTCAGGAGTCAATAGTCATTTTATGAAAGCAGTTGCAGCCAAAATCCATGTCAGTTATAAAGGGCATTTCTTTGCTGTTATTCTGCGGGAGAAAACGGAGGTTTCTCTCATCCAATGCCATAACAACTATCATACCGCTAGAAGACTCAAAGCCTAACAGAAAGAAGATGATGCCACCAGATGCCCAGTCAAACTCACCAAACCTACAGCTCAAACACCTACAGTCCAGATAAATGATAACCGGTACAATTTATTTTCAAAACCGCAGAGCTCTGTGTAATTCTGATATAAATATATAACCTAAATTCAAGTTAGCTAACTCTCCTTAAAAATATTTAAATGTAACTTAATTAATTATAACCAAATATAATTTAAATCCATTTTAATATTTAAAATATTAATGTATAAAGCGTTATATAAATTAATATTTCTAAAAAGTTATAATGACCCGCCTACTTATAATTTCTTTTCACTAAGAAATTAAATTAACATTTTTTAATTTAAAGTTTTATCACTGCGGTTATTGTTATATTTGAACTCAGTGTGTTGAGTGTGAAGATATTTAACATTCACGCTTTCAGATCTAAGTACTTTAGACTGGCTTGGATATATAGAAAGACAAGTAAAGAAGAAGGTGGAACCACCTTTTTCTTGTTAAATTCTCTGTCTCAGTGCTTGATCTGATTGGCTGGTGATAGTCAGAAGCGCTTGAGAAATTTGCACTCTCTCAGTTTAATTTAAATGATTATTGTATTTTATATGCCAATGCTTCGAAACAGCGAGCACATAATTTTAATATATTTTCAAGAAGATATTCAAATATCTTCATGTAATTGTTTTATAGCTTCACCTTTCTGCACGCTGTTTCGAAATCCTATTTTTATAAATAATGTCTCGCCTTGTGCTCATTATTATTCTTATACTTTGATTCATAATGTGAAATGTGGCTCGTTTTAAACAGCAATTTGCAAAATTAAATTTATATTTTTATTAAGAATTAAACTAGCCTTGAGGATAGTTATAAGTATATTTATTTGTCAGATAAGTTAGTCCCTAAATCCATAGAATTAAACTAGCCTTGAGGATAGTTATAAGTATATTTATTTGTCAGATAAGTTAGTCCCTAAATCCATATAAATATACTTTTCCTCCTTAAATATTGATTAATTGTAAAGTAACCAAATAGATCGAACATGATAAAATAAAGATGTTATAAATATTCCCGTCAGCAGCGTATTTATATTTATCATGCTACATAAGGGTTGGCTTCAATTGATAGAGCTAGTAAGCTATTGCGTTCTTTTATTTCATAATATAATATTCTTTGCTTGGCGGATGAGATCCCTTGTTAATTAAATATTTTCTCATTTTGCTGCTACATATATTAAGATGCAGCCACGGTGAAGCCAGCAGATATCTCCTAGGGTAGTGCAGTCACAAAGCCTGAGTTAAGGCCAGGTTAGCACAAAGTTCCCACCATTTCTGAACAAAATATTCCTTTCATTCGCAGCATAATGATCGGTCTCAGGGTAGTGGCATTTGTCGCAAGAACCCTTAGTTACTCATCCATCCATAGCAACTTTTCTTATTGTCATTTACCTGTGCCGTAGTGCATTGGTAAAATCTTGAGCAGCCAATTCTGCTTCCTTAATATATAACTTTCAGCATTGATCTGAAGATTCACTTGAAGGCCAGGTTCGATCTAAAGTTATTTGAGTTATGCTCGTGTTTAATATAAATATTTGTAATAATAAATGAATTATTAGTTTCAATCAAGGCTTAGTATGATTACTTATCTATATAATAGCCATAAGTTAAATAGGAACTGGCATAACTCTATTGATAGACATAACGTAGTGATTATATATATTCTTTGTAAGTAAATTCCTAAGATGGGAGTATGTTAAACTCATCTGTTATAAAACGTTATTGTTTGTTTAAATACATCCATAAATTAACCTGTAAGAAGAGGATTCATCTAAATGCCTGTGTGCATTTTACATAGGCTAGTTAGTTTTATATATGTGTTATTTTGATTTATGATTTATTAGTATAATAAATATACAGTTAAATTAATCTAGTCATTCTACATCTCATTATTCAGTCCAATTCAAATTATTGATAATGTTCATTTATAAATCTATGCATTAATAAAGTCTCCATTAGTTAAGTATCATTAGATTAAGTAATATGTTTAACCTAGTCTTATTGCTTCACCCTGACCTATGTCAGCCGTGAATAAAATGGTATACGTGTAACTTCAAGGTGGTCATTTATAGGGTCTTGGAGTACTAGCACGCGAGTTGAAGTGTAGTCGGATTTGGGACATCATACCCCTGATCTGGTCAGTTTTGGTCTCTATGCCTGGACTGGAGATTCTGTTATGCAAATGTACAAACGTGACCGGTACAATAGTCAACTCATCAATACTCATCTGATCAACAGTTCAATACTTATTTACTGCCTAATAATTGAATATTTATCTGATTAGAAATTTTCATCTTCTACCCAAATTCAAACACCAGATCATATATGAGTTTTTGCAACTTTATTACTTCTTGCTCTAACTTTTAAATGTCTATGATTAACATTTTCTGTAACTATCTATAAACTATTTTTTTCTATCTTTTCCTCTCTATCTCTTCCTCTCAACCAGATTGTCCCTTACAATATAACTTCATAATTTCTCTTCCTCTAAATAATTTAATCAAACAATTGATATAAATAAATATCAAATAAAATTTTAAGATAGGTAATATATATCTTATATGTCTTATAAAGAATACAGTAATCATTAAACCATAAGAGCTTCAAAAATTTGGATGATACATTCCACAATGCATTCTTAGGTTAATTCTTAGTTTTTTATTTATATATTTAATATAGATTTTTTAGACAGATAACTAATAACAAATACTATAAAGTGTTTCACAGGTGACTTAAATTAATTCTTTCACTGTATATGAGGATTTGAGTCTTTATCTATGCAATTCACATTTTGTGTTAAGCCATGATTAGGTAAGTTCAGATTGTTAAATTAACATTTCTGAAGCAGATAAATGTAGCTAACATGGTTAGTTCGAAATCTGTTTATGACACTCCAGTAATATCTAGAAAAATTAAACCTTGCTGGCTTCACTATTGAAAATGGAAAAGAAATTTGTTTGAGGCCTTAAGCCTATTTCTTATCCCATAATTCTTCTGTTGTTTGAAGGAATTTGTAGTTAGCATCAAGAAAGGAGGTTTTGATTTAGTATGTGTTTTACATATTGAAGCTATATCGTAGATTAATGGTAAACACAATCTATTTAATAGCTTTTTATACCTTTTCTGGTGCCGATATAGTACGCGCTCAGTGGCCATTTTGAATTTTAAAACACCTAAAAACCTTGCTGGCACATACAAGTGATAAATGACATTGACTAGAAACTGAGCGAGTCAAAAATTAAATAGCCTAAGGCACTACAATTGAAAAAAACTTTGTCTAGTGCAAACCAGTTTTCTAAGAAAATCATTTCTACAATTTATTTCAGATTAAACCTTTGATAGATGAGTAAAATAGATACAAGATTATTCTTAAATTGCATGAAATAGAATTGCATTTCAATTTTTTGTTGTAGAAGCTTTGAGATATTTTTTTCCCATTTAGATGAGTATAATATATTAATTTTGTGAAATTAGATATAAATGGTAGGCAATCTTCCCAAGGTCGACATTGCAAATAGTATGCAACAATGTAAACCTAATGCTTCCACTTGGAAAAAGACTACATTTGTCGAATAATTGATATTTCTATAAAATATGTTTTAAATGACAACATTTAATCTTTGCTATTGTATATTGATATTTTTGAAAATTTTGTTAATATTCTGGGTTTATGTTACAAAATCCCACAAATTCTAATTACAGCAGAAATGCTTAAGACAAATACTTTTCAAAATCTACAAATCAATCAATATAAAATGAAATCTCACACTAAATGGTTTCTATAGTTTCTTTTAATAAGATAAGTTTTAATAACATATGTGCATCTTGGGGATCATAGATTTTCACATCTTTGGTTATATGTTTCTGATTACATCCCTCCACAAGGTATTAAAAGCAGATAAAAATCAATCCCTACTTTGCGTGAACATGGTGTAATAAAATTTACACTACAGAAATATTATACATTATTGGATAATCTCAAGTATAATGAATGACTAATAAAAATTATTAGGTATGGTTTACTGTTTTATAATCATATTAAAAACTAGTTTGTAGTTTTAATAGCTTAAGTTCAAAGTTCTAATGAGAGTCTATAATGTTCTTATTAAATATCATATATAGAATGGCTAAATCTGTGTTTTCTGTTATCTTTCTCACTGTATTTAAGTATGAATATCATACCAAATTATTGTAGTCATTTGAGATATCATTATATCTTTGCCATCCAATCCTCTTTCTTTATCTACTATTTTAAAAATAACTAATAGGAATACTACTATTTCTTAATGCTTTTTCTTACATCAGAACTATTATCCTGTGAACTATTAGAGCAATTCAATGATATTTGTGATATCATATGAATTTTTCTCGATTCATATTCTTTTCATTATGCACTCGTGTTAATCTTTATTGACTGGATGTGAGAAAGGAATAATGAAAAAAAAAAAGTCTACAATTCATAAATTATCTTTATAAGAACTGGTATATTTTTAGTTTTTTTATTTATTTAAGAAATAGCTTACAAATTGGTACTACTGATGATTTCAGCCTGAAATAATCAGGGATTCCAATATCCCAAGGATATTTAAAGCAGTTCCAGATTGAAAGAAAAGCAGCAGTAACCTTCACAGCTTACCAATGATATGAAAACTGTTGACAAATTTATAAAATCATTGGAGGTGCCAGATGTGAAAAGGAGAAATATCAGAAAGAAGTGAAACTTTACAAGATCTAATCATAAGGCCTGATCATTTTTATGAAAAATTCATGGATGTAAAAATATCTAAAGATCTAATACTGTTACAGAGGCTTCCAATCTCATATGTCAGATTTCTAAACTCAAGATTGAGAAAAACCATCATTAGAGCTTCTCTTTCACAATTTTCATTAATATTAATCTGATAAAATCTGTAGATGTTCTCTTAGAACTTGAACATTTTTTTGATTGTCTTAAATCAGGAAACATCCAAGCGAGTAAATTGCATTACAAAAAATATTAGAACCAAAAGCCAAAGCATGATTAGCAAAACTATTCAGTAACATTATTCATACAGTAAGTAATTCAAAAAATTTAGCATAAAAGCAAAATTATAGCAGTTTTAAAATCAATACATCTAGCAAATATGTAAATTTATCAGAAAAGATAGACTTTTATATAACTTATACTTTAATTTCATGCATGATTTCAACATGGATATGTCATCATATCTATGTCAAAAGCATGCTCATCATGAAAAAATTAAAATTTATCATATCCATGTTGAAAACAGCTCAGCATGAATAAAATTAAAATTAAAGTTTAAGTAATATAAAAGTCTATCTTTTCTGCTAAATGTATATAACATTTAAATATTATTATGATAATCCAGAAATGAAAAAAATAATTTTGGTTTGAAAGAATCATTAATTTTGCCAATTGTTGAAAATCATTTACCTATAAAACAGTTTGGAAGGTTTGTCTTCAACAACTAATACTACAAAAGGCTTTCAAAATAAACAATCTTTATAGATCTGCTCCCGATTCTGTTTGGAAAAATGGTCTTTCTATAATAGTTTCAAATATTTTTCTATGAAGGAAAACTTAATTTTCTTGACAAAATGCTATCCAATATAAAAATTCAAATGATACTAAATGGTAATCATAGTAGAAACAATTTTACACAATGGTCTTCCTGAGGGTTCTGTTCTCTTATCAAGTAGACTCATCAATGATCTTCTTGAAAGAGAATGAAGAAAATTCATTTGTGATGATGATGTTATTACTTTGAAGTACTCAAAAAAGATATTTTGAAATAGAAAAGTCTCTCAATGAGAATATGAAAAAAATGGAAATCTTTTTCAAAAACTGAAGTCTTATTCCAAACTCAAAGAAGACAGAATGCTTAATTTTCCATCTAAACAATAGGAACTCATAATCTGAACATAACCTTGTGCAATAATAAACTGAAACATAATCCTAGCTCAAGCTATTTAGAAATATTTTGGATCATAGCCTAACTTTCCCCCCTTATTTAGCTAAGATTAGATCAAAATAAATTTCTAGAAGTAACCTCTCTGGAAAGTTAGCTGACATTAGGTGTGCAAATACTTTATGAACAACTTTCTTTGCTGTAGTATATTCTTCTAGTGAATACTATGCCCTCCTAAAGAAAAAAAATTCCATATCAAACTTGGATACTCAATTAAAAAATAATTATAGTTATTTTTTTGAGTATCCAAATCTACTGTTTTGCAGTGACTTTTGTTTTTTTTTACACATTTTGCACAGGCTATCAGAAGTTGCTTTACAGAATATGTATAAAAAGCTGTTTAGCAGGTCAGATTTGCCAATAACTTAAAATATAGTTTCACCATCTAATAAGACTTGCATCAAATCAAAAACACCTTTTTGAATGTTCAAAGAAAAATTTCTTTGAATTATGCCCCCCCCCCCCATTCTTATGATGTCACAAACAAAATTTCTTTTTCCAGCTATAATGATAAAGCCAATTAAGTTTAGCCTTCCACAACACAATTTCTTTAACAGATTCAGGACAACCCATGAGTACTATGCTCATTTACTGATGAATGCCAAATCTATGGCTATAGTGAAAGACTTAAGAAAGCCACAGATGAATCTATTTCCTTGTTGGAATATCATCTGCAAGTTCTTTTATAATAATTTGTTAATAGTAAAGTTCTCATTAAAAAAAAAATCCATATGCCAAATAAACATTTTCCCCAAGGTTTCTTTATTTATTCATACAAATAAAAATATAAATCCAATTTATTCAAACCATTTTGAAAACTTTTTAGCAAAAACCTAAAGAAGATATTAAAAATTACAGACCAATCAGCCTTTAATCAGTTTTATACAAAATTTTTACCAAGATTTCCACCAACCAAGAGAAAATCTGGATTTAAAAGTGGTTTTAGTACAGTAGATCATATCCAGGTATTGAGAAAAGTTATAGAAAGGACTATTATGCTTTGGATTTGTAGATTATGAAAAGGCATTTGATTCTATAAACATTTCTTCAGTGATTAAAGTATTGGATCATCAAGGTATAGATCCAGGATATTGTCATATTTTAAAGAATATTTATAAAAATGCAACAGCAACAATTAGATTACATAATGATACTGGAAAAGTCAACATTGAGAAGGGTGTAAGATAGGATGACTCCATATTTCCAAAACTTTTTACAGCAGTGCTGCAAGAAATGTTTTGTGGATTAAAATGGGAAGCTAAAGGAGTGAAAGTTAATGGAGATTACTTAAGTCATTTAGATTTTGCAGATGGTGTAGTTGTTTTTGCAAATAATGCTTTAGAGCTGCAAGAAATGTTGCAGAAGTTATCAGATGAAAATAGGACTAAAGATAAATGTTAAAAAGACTAAAGTAAGTTTAATGGATTTTCTCAAAATATAAAAATAAAGATTGATTATGATGAGTTAGAAGAAGTTAACAGTTACAAACACTTTGGTCAGATTATTAATACAGATGGAAACATAAAGAACGAAATTAATGATAGAATTAAACTTGGTTGGAGTGCTTTTGGTAGAAATAACATGATACTAAAAGAAAATATGCCTATGTGTTTGAAAAGGAAGGTTTTTAATAAATGTTAGTCCAGTTCTTACTTATGGATCTAAGACTTGGACACATAATAAAAGAGCAATACAGAGACTTCAGACCACTCAAAGAAGTATGAAGAGATGCATGTTGGAAGTAATAAGAAGGGATCGAAAACGCAATATATGGATAAGAGAACAAACAGGTGTTACTGCCATTGAAAAAATTAAAAGACTGAAGTGGAGTTGGGTTGGACATATTGCTAGAAAAGATAATAATAGATGGATAATTGAAATCTTAAACTGGATTCCAAGAGATTGTAAAAGACCCAGAAAGTGACAACATATGAGATGGATGGATAAAATAAGAAAGTATACAGGGGTGATGGGGAGAAGAGAAGCTAGAGATTGGAGATGATTGAACTTGGAGAGATCTTCATTCTGCAGTGGATTGATAATGGTTGTTGATGATGATATATATATACATATGCCTATGTTTCGACTGTCCTGCAGTATTCTTCAGAGGAGATATAATGAATAAAATAAAAATATCATAGCACTGAAGAAGACTGCAGGGCAGTTGAAATGTAGGTATACGTGCATATATTGTACAATAAAAGGTTTTTGCTAAAAAGTGTTCAAGGTGGTTTGGATAAATTGGATTTACATAAGATATTACAGCAAAAATAAAGGAAAGGGTGATTTTGGTGATATTTCAAATAAAAACAGTACTGATATTTTTTTCATAGTTTTTGAATAATTTCAGCGTTTTTCTCATTCTGATATGAAGTGGAAACTACTTATTGATTATATTTAGATGATTTCCTATAAGTAATTAGTGATTACATTGTACATATAATTATAAAAATAACAGGGTAATAAGTCATATAAAAAGTTGGGTGGATGTCTGAAGATATCAAAAATTCCGGATAATGGCTATTTTAAAAAAAATTGTAAAATGATCTGGTAATTACAAATGCGATGTTCAATTATGCACAATGCATTTCACGAGAGATGTTTTTGATTATTGCTAACAATTTTAAGATAGATATTAGAATTCAAAGCAATACTTAACATATATTTTACAGTAGTCTATTTCATTCCCATTTTTATATGAATCAGATCATGAAGTGTATCTCAAAAACAGCATCTATGATAAGAACTTCCAAGAAATTTGTATTCTTTACAACTAATTTGATTGTAACAGTTGAGATTAGGAGATATAATGTTCTGAAGAAGATTGCTGGGGCAATCAAAACTGTAGAAAAGGGTGGAAAATAAAGCATTTTAAAAGTAGTAAAGTGCTTGGACAATTAAGTATTATATCGTAATGCTTAAGATATTGGTATACTTCATGATAAGACATTGTATCAACCATTCTGTTATTCAGATATCAGAAATCCATATTCTTTTAATATGACAGTGAAAACCCATCATGTTTTGATGAATTGTGCTCTTTCATGATAAGGATTATATTGGTTGTGATTGAAGTAAAATTATTTCTTTTTAGAAGTTTCTGCATTTAGACTATACTTCTTGCTTTCACTGAAATCATTAATATTACTGATGACTCATATAATTTTTTCTCAATATTACTCCCTTTCAGTCTTCAATCATTGAGTTACTTTTCATTTTACCAACTAATTTTAATAAGAAGTTGTTTTGTTAATTTCAATATCCAATCCTCAAATTCTCTGTTCTGGCTCTATGACTCTCTTCACTTTTATGTTTCACCATACAATTTATCCTAATCCTTTTTCAACATCCATTGTTTTAAAAATAAATATAATAAGAAAAAGTATATTATTTTATTACTCATGAAAGCAATGCAAAAAACAAACAAACAAACAAAAACGATTATTTAATAAAACATCATAATTTTCCAGTTATCAATAATTGCCATTTTTCGGGTAAACAATATAACCAAAATATTGTTATTTTCCATGATTAACAATTTATAATATACATTTTATGCAAATTGTATAAGGAAATAATGAAAGTATCTAAATTTTGTGTAATATTTGTTTACATATATTTCTGAAATGAACTATGTACAATATTTAAAAAAATTCTAATTTAAAAAAGAAAGTGCTCAAAATTATAATCCTAATTTTAACATGTAGAAATTAATTCTAAAATAGTAGTAAATACTTGTAAGAAACTTAAATGAGCCAATGTCTTTAAATACTCCTCTAAACAAAAATAATGATAGTAATTAGTGATTATGTAATGTTGATCTAATTTGGAAAAGTTAAAATTGTGATTAACCCTTAATTTGTTGATATATTAAAAATAAAGTTAGAGAAATGTTTTATGATCATTGTTATTAGTGCAGGAAAAGATATATAATTATGATGGATGTATAAAAATACTAACAAAATTATAAATTAATAAAATAGTTAAGACAGAAAGCTTAAATAATAGTAGATGAAACATATATAATGAATTGAGTCATTCTAGAATAAAAATTATAAAAATAAGAAATGTATCAATTAAATTTTTGGAAGATGAAATTAGACCACTCTCATTATAAAAATAAAGTAGAAAGAATACTAATTTTGATTTCATATTTTGTTAAAATGTTATATATATATTATTATTATTATTATTTCATTTTTAAATTTCAAATATAAAATCGCAATAGACATTGAAAAAACAAGTCTTAATAACTCCCAATATAATTTAAAATAAACAATCTTAATTTGATCAAGCACATAATCCATCGAATGCCAGAGATCTTCTGAAGTTACTGAAATAGATTATATATACTTTTGCTTAAAATGTACTGTATAATATATATTTCTAATAACGTGAAATGCTGAAACCTTTGACCGATGTGCTTTAAAAATGCTTATGTGACAGCCAATCAGATGTAATAATGACTGCACGTGGAACTCTCGATTCAAGAACACAAGCCAGAAATACGAGAAAAAGGTGGAACCCACCTTCTCTACTTAAATTTATATACAAATAAGTAAATAAACATTTATTTTTAGCGCTGTTTCTAATTGTAATAAATTTAATCAGCCATTTAAGCTATCTGTGCGCTTTTTTTTTTTTTTTTACGAGTGTTAAATAATAAATGAGTACTTCCACTTCCAACACAAGATATAGTATTTAGAAAAGAATAAAATAAATCCACTTATTCAATCCAACCCAAATGCTTATATATACTATATCTTGTGTTGGAAGTGGAAGTACTCATTTATTATTTAACACTCGTAAAAAAAAAAAGCGCACAATAGCTTAAATGGCTGATTAAATTTATTATAATTAGAAACAGCGCTAAAAATAAATGTTTATTTACATATGTTTAAAAGTTTCATTTGTGAGTGACGTCTAGTAAATTCTAGATAATTTCGTCAACGTCATTCATTCAGATATCGTAAACAGTGGTTTAAAGTGAGTAGTCCATCCTCACACTTTCACTTACAGTACTTAAGATTTGCCCATATATAAACATTTGGGTTGGATTGAATAAGTGGATTCATTTTATTCTTTCCTAAATACTATATCTTGTGTTGGAAGTGGAAGTACTCATTTATTATTTAACACTCGTAAAAAAAAGCGCACAATAGCTTAAATGGCTGATAGAAATAAGCCAGACTCAAGCATTCTGAACAAAGAGCGTGAAGCTTAAAACACCTTCACATTTAGTTTCAAATAACAACTTTATTCACACCTTAAGAAGATACATATGGATATCATTTAACATCTTTCTTATTATACACCTTCCCATTTAATTCACTAAATATCATATATAAATAAACAACATGAAATCTTTTGATTTACTACGAAGTAATTTTCAAATCTAATGAAATGATAGAAACAAATGTAAATATATTAAATTTATTAAGCGCAAACAGATATAGTAATAACGTGAAAGGCTGAAACCTTTGACCGATGCGCCTTGAAAATGTTTATGAGACAGCCAATCTTTTTTCTCTCTCTCGTATTTCTGGCTTCTGTTCTTGAATTGAGAGTTCCACGTGCAGTCATTATTACACCTGATTGGCTGTAACATAAGCATTTTTAAGGCACATCGGTCAAAGGTTTCAGCCTTTCACATTATTACTATATCTGTTTGTGCTTAATAAATTTAATATATATTTTAGTACATTTATTGCCTCATATATATTGTTTCAGATGACTGATTGTAAAACAAAGCAGTTAAACCGATAATAAATTGTTCTTAAGTATACAGTAAAATTATTTTTTTGAAATGAAGAATAATTTTGTACAAATAGACATCAGTGAAAATTTCAATTCTAAAATGAAAAAAAAAAAAATGAAGTTAAACAACCATTATTACAATTTTTCTATTTATATTTAAAGAAGAAAAAAATTTTTTAGAAACAAAAATTATTTTAATTTTAATGCATATATTTTATGAAGTTTGAATCTGATGTATGGTTGAAACATCTCAACTAAAATAAAATAATTGTTGCTCCTAAAAAGGTTTTTTCCTACACTATAATAATAGTAGAAATTTATTCTTCCTAAAAAATATAGGAATTTAAAGCTAATGTATTAAACTTAAGCATAATTCGCAGTTGTATATAATTCAGATTATATATATTTACCTTTTAATCTTTCAAATAAAATATTCAATCCATTATTTTCATTTACAATAATTTTAACGTGTTCGTGACTTTTTCCAAAGGGTACCCTTATATCATCATCCAATACAATTACTCTTAATACTCCACATATATTTTGAATTAGTTTTTCAGATAACTGAGAAGACTGAAGATTTTTTAATAGAAGTGGAACTAAGCCAGCTGCAACAAAATCTTGCCTATTGTTCTCATGCTTTGTGCAAACATTCCTAATAAATAAAAGAACTAAATGTAATACTTCTGGGCAATCTTGGTATTTGTTGTACAAGTTTATAAAAAAATCGATATCTGATTTTTTAATTATATCAGGCTGTCCATCAGTTAGAGTAGTCATAGCCAAAAGAACATGATTAAAGCCATTCAAATTTTCTAGATTCTTATCACAGAGCTTCTGGAGAATAGAATAAGCTCCATGTTTCTCTGCAAGGCATCTATGGGCAAGATCCTTCTTGCATTCTTCAACTAAGACTGTCAGACTATTATCAAGATCATTTCCACTACTATTGTTTTCCGAAAGGTGTTTTAAGATTTCCACTACACGATGCTTAACTTTATTATTGTAGACTTCCACATTTACAATTATGTTACTCAAATCAACACCCTAAAAAAAAAAAAAAAATCAATGATAAATATTAATTTTTTTGTTATAATTTATATAAAACTCAAATTTTCCAGACAACGTAACTACATAATAGCAAATCGTACCATTACTAACATTCATAAAAAAATATTAAAATTTTCACCAAATTCTTGTTAATAGTAATAATTATGATCCCAATAAAAAAGAAATATTCATAGAGTATTTAAATAATTGTAACTAGTTTTAAAGTTTCTAATTAAAAAATATAATTAAATGATTGCTAATTGCCTACAATGTGCTTGAATCTCAAAAAAACATTTTTAATAAAAACATATAAATTGTGAATTAAATAATATTAAGATATTTCAAAATTTAATTTGCAAGTAACTTGGTAAACTTTTAAGACAAAACAATTCAGAAATTAAAAGAAACAATAAAAAGTTTAATACTGTTTTACAGATATCTGTAGTATTGCATAGATAGATATAGCTACCATAGTTTATTTTATCAACATTATCCAAACACATGTATTTATATTTTACAAAGGAATTATTCAAAATATTTAACAACTGATATGCTAATGTAAATTATATATAATATTCATAAATAAATCAAAAAAGTGTGTGCACAAGTGAATAGAATATTTTATTTATAACTAATGCTATTTTATTTAAAATGCTTAAACATAAAAAATAAGTGTATACATTTAACATATGATTGTAGCATAAGTGAAATATGTTGTCAGTTAATCCAAAGAATAAGTTATTTTAAAGCAACAGAAACTGTACAATTAAAATATGCATTGCAACCATATTGAAAAACATCTATGGGTTCATCATCCATAAGAGCGTGGTACTTCTCTCATGAATACCAAAAGTTCAAAGATATCCATATATGACAGTCAAAATAAGAGTCATAGATCACATGACCCTATACTCTTAAGCTTGTAAGTTATAAACAATGAGGATTGTCAATTCTTTAACAAGCTTTGCGATAAATGCTTAGCTAGAGAAAGCATTTAAAATATCTCTGTCAGGACCCCCCCAACCTCTGACTATGGTTTCGTGCTCTGGCACTCTTCAGAGAAGTGCTAGGTAGATCTAGTGTCTGAACCTACCCTGGCACCTCTCTGAGGAGTGCCAGAGCACGAAACCATGGTCAGAGGTAGATCTAGTGTCTGAACCTACCCTGGCACCTCTCTGAGAAATGCCAGAGCACGAAACCATGGTCAGAAGTTGGGGGGGCCGACAGAGATATTTTAAATGCTTTCTCTAGCTAAGCATTATCACAAAGCTTGTTGAGGAATTTGGCAATCCTCATTGTTTATATCCATATATGAGTTTATATTTGTAGCATCAACACTCGCCTTTCCATCTTAGGATCTTCATCTGTTAGCTAATAATAGTTAGACACCCATTTACTAATTAATAATTGAATGTGTATATAAAACAAGCATTACATTATTTAACAAACTCTAAAATGTAACATTTGTTTGAAACTTGGAAATAAAATCCAAAATCAAAACCTGAATAAAAGCAAGATAGGTGGATGTGCTAATCATTTTATATCATCAGTTTCTATAATCACTAACATGTTAAAAATGGTATGAGTTAATGGACCAATAGTATTGTAAATAATTTTCAGAAGTTGTTAAGACAAAAATATATAAAAACTATTTAAAAAGGATGAATTAATATGACTTATAACTCATTCTTGATATTATTATTGTACTAAAAACATGTACAGAAGTATTTCTGACCTTTAACAACTGATGTGGGTATATTTGTTCTTATTACTGGAAAAAAAAATTGTTTATTAGACTTTTAATCATTCAAAAAATTACCAGTAAAGAATTGTCATTAATAAAATAGAATGTTTTAAAGGATATTGAGATAAACCACTAAACATCACATGATCACCATCTCTTAGTGGTTTAACACCAATCCTGCCTAATAGGATAGTGGTGGCTATGGTTGTTAAAGAGTCAAAGACACCAAAATGTACAGGTGTTGAACTGAGTTCAGACCCACATGACTATATAAGCTATTGAACTTAGATTGAAAATATTATTGCGTTTTCAATTTCATTCTCATAGTTTTGTAGTTAAGTAGAGATAAAAGGTGGTTGCTGGAGGGTTGCATTAGATACTAAGATCTAGGTGTAGTGCTCTCAGATGCAAGGCTCCTCACCGACGAAGGCCACAAGCCAGAAACTAGTTTGGGGATATTGGATGAGTTAGGCTCTAGATGGGGATTTTATGCACAAGCCTTCTAGCATCCATTGATTACTCTGGTTGGCACAGGGTGGCACTACTGTATGGAGAGTTTTGCCTATTTAAGATACTGAGATAAAGTGATTTTCTCAAATTAAAACTATTAAACAAATAAGTCAAAGGAATTTTGAAATGTGTTTTGGGGAAGATATTTAAAGTGACTAAATATTAAATTAATTATCTACATAAAATTTAACTGATCATTACATCAATAGTTAAAATAAAAGATTTAATAATAATAATAATAATAATAATAATAAAACAATATCAAAAGATTAAAAATTTTAGCATTTTTATTTTCTATATTTTCTGTATTTACATGTGATTATTATACATTAGAATTATCCATTTATTCTATTTTACATGTTTTCAATAATCTAGAGCAATTCTTTTATGGATGGATGGAAAAGATAAGAGAAAAATGAAGAACAAGAAGCAATGGGATATTTCTTTGATTTATCTGATGCTTCTACTACTAGATTAATATTGATTTCTTTATGATCAGGCAATATGAGTATTTTATTTTTGAATGAACATTGAGCAGAATTTACTTTAAACAACTGGTAGTCAATTTTTAATGAAACATAGTAAATGCACTGGTGAAAGTTCAAACCCACAATAAAGTGGACCAAATAAAAAACTCATCTTAATATTCTCTCATTGGTTAACAATTATCTGTCTAACTAACTCATAAATTAGCAATAAAATATTAAATACAAATTGTAATTAAAATACAGCTACTTGTTTGTATACTTTTTCTTCTGATTCACCCATTTTCAATCTCAGTAACCACCACTGCCTCTATATAATCATTCATTTTGATTTTTGAAATATATAATATTCCTAAATATGTGATATTCAATTCACAAGATTCCAGAGATAGAGACAAACAATCATTCTGATCCTCAATTGCATACTATACCATATAACACTAAAGAATAAAGTCTCACTGTGGGTTATATAAAATAAGATCTTGAGTGAATCCTAATGGGAAATCAAATTCTTTCTTTACTGGTATATTTATGAGTATTTTATATAATGATGATAAGACAACATTTTAAAATTAGACTGGAAAGACATCATTTGATTTAAGAGTATAGATATATTACCAAAATCACTTTTTCCTTTATTTTTTTCTATAATATCTTATATAAATCCAATTTTATCCAAATTACTTCAAACACTTTTTAGCAAAAACTTTTGTTGTACATATCTATACATACACCTACATTTTGACTGTCCTGCGGTCTTCTTCAGAGCTATGATATAATGAACAAACTAAAATAAAATACATAACCATATAAATAATACCATAAAAAATGTAAACAATAAAAAACTAAAAACATCATAAAATATATAACAAAACCTAATAAAACTGAAATAAATATAATTAAATCCAAATAAAATAATCCAGTTAATATAAAATAAAATATACAATATAAACAGAACACAGATATAAATTAGACATGTGTATTCCCAACTATATACACATTCATGAACAACTATTAATCTAAATACATTATTCATTTTTATTATTTCTTATAATCTCTTAATTAGAAATTATGAGAAATAATAAAAATGAATAAGTTGTTCTTGAATATGTATATAGTTGGGAATACGCATGCATAATTTATATTTGTGTTCTGTTTATATTGTATATTTTATTTTATATTAACTGGATTATTTTATTTGGATTTAATTATATTTATTTCAGTTTTATTAGGTTTTGTTATACATTTTATGTTGTTTTTAGTTTTTTATTGTTACATTTTCTATGGTATTATTTATATAGTTATGTATTTTATTTTGTTCATTATATCATAGCTCTGAAGAAGACTGCAGGACAGTTGAAATGTAGGTGTATGTATTTACAATAAAAGGTTTTTGCTAAAAAGTGTTCAAAGTGATTTGAATATATTGGATTTATATAAGAGTATGGACCTTGATAAATGGGTTATATTGTCATTTATACAAATATTTTCATAGGCAACAGATAACAAATATTTCAACTTTTTCTGTTTAAGGACATACCTGAGTTCAATGTTTCTATAACGTCATAGTTATCTTTTTAAAGTGATGCCTGAATTCCAAAGAAAAGGTCCAGGTATAATTTCATAATATAGTATTAAAAATAAAAAAATCTAAATTTCAAATAACTAATAAAGATAAAAAAAACATATACAGGTATAGTAAATTTCATAATGATAGGAGTCCTTCTTCAATTCTGTAAATGAATAATAGTTTTCAAATATCAAATAATGTTAAAATATCTTTTTTATGTAACAGTTGGATCTTTTTGTATTTTTAATATTTAATACACAAATGAGTTAAGTTTTTTTTTTTTTATATAAAAAAAAGATTCTTTAAGGTTCAAAAATATATAAAAATTAGAAATTAATGAATAAATTTTTATTTATTAGTTCAGAAAAAAACGGCTTGGGGCACATTCTAAAAAGCTATATCCCATAATAACAATTTTGTTAGAGACTTTTTTATTTTGATTACAGAATTAAAAAACTTTTCAAGTTGTAAAGTTTCTGTTTTTTTTTTTTAAATATTTTTCACTGATTCGAAAATCTAAAAAACAGAGCATTACAAGAATAATTGTGGCAGTTACGATTTTGAGGAGACTTTTTTTTTTTTTTTTAGAATAGTAAATTCTTTTCATAAAAAAAGAAAAAAAAGAATAGTATTTATTAACATATTGTATTTAAAATATTTTTTTAAAATCTGTTTTTAAAAATACAAAATAAATAAATAAATATATAAAGAAATGTCATAAATATCTTTGTATTTAAGACAACAGTATTTACTATCGATGGTAATGATAGTATTAAAAACAAGTATCATTAATCTAATTTTTTCCTAAATACAGGTACATGGATGGTGCAACTTTTATTTGATACAAAACTCTTCAAGATCAGAATGGGTGACTTCATTGGTGGCCAATAAGCTGTCAAAGCTTAAAAATCAATATATCATCTCTTAATGAAACTTATCCTCCACCAGAAAGAAGTTTAATAGAACAAACAGATGGTTAGCTACAAGTTTTTTTTGAAAGGCAGATTAGTCAGTGAAAAGAGAATCCATAGTGTTGGATTTATTGTAAAATCTAATTTAGTATTTCTATTGATGGAATTCCTTGTTGTATTATGAAAAAGTTAATGGCGTTAAAATCTGCATTTCACAAAATAGTAGTACTCATTTCATTAGTGTTTATGCTCCAACTTTAGCTTCAAAGAAAGAAAACTTTTATTTTTTGCTGAAGAGTAATATTACAGTCATACTATTAAAAGATCAATTTTTTCTTCTTGGAGACTTAAATGCATATGTTGGTATAAATAGTAAAAGGTATGGGTTCTGTAAATTCAAATGAACTATTGTTTTTTAATATTTTCATAACACATGGATTGACTACCACAACACTTTAAGAAATATGGTTGCATCCATGCTCAAACAATAGCATATATCACATTATAGTTAGATGTCAGAAAAGAAGAGATCATATTACATGAGCAATTACAAATGGAGGTTGTTGGACAGATCGTGCACAAGTAACTTCCAAAATTGAAATGATAAATGCATTAGAAAGTAGATATTATTCCAATCATAGTCACAAGAGATCGGTGTTCATTTTTTAGATGTATTTACTAATTTACTAAATTTTAATAACTATTAAATACTAACATTGCTAATTTAGATCTCCAGATTATCTTATTACTAAAGTGGAATACAATGACATAAGTGTGTTATGAATATAAATAAACTTATTCTTGAGTTCATTAAAAGAATCATGATTGGTTTTAATGACTAATAAGAAAGTTCAAAAAGAATTAGTGAATTAAAACTGTAAATGAAGAAACCCACATTCACTGATTACCATTAACTATGCTTGCATATAATTATTATTGAAGCAGGCAAAACTCACAATACGTAAGTATTGTCACATTGCAAGCTAGAGTAATCAATGGATGCCAGAAGGCTTGTGCATAAAATCCCCATCTAGTGCCTATTCATCCAATATCCCCCAGATTAATTTCTGGCTTGTGGCCTTTGTCAGTGAGGAGCCTTGGATCTGAGAGCACTGCACCTAGATCTTAGGATCTAATGCAAGCCTCCAGCAGCCACCTTTTATCTCTATTTAACTACAAAAGTGTGTCTTAAATTGAAAACACCTTAATATTTTCAATCCAAGCTCATCAGCTTATATAGTCATATAGGTCTGAACTGAGTTAGGTACCCATACATTTTGGTCTGTTTGGTTCTTTAATAACCATAGCCACCACTATCCTATTAGGCAGGATTGGTTTAAGTCAATAAACATCACATGATCACCATTTCTTATGCTTGCCCATAACTGTTATTAAAACAGCCAAAACTCACTATATGTATTGCCACACTGCAAGCTAGAGTAATCAATGGATGCCAGAAGGCTTGTTCATAAAATCCCCATCTAGTGCCTACTCATGTAATATACCCAAACTAGTTTCTGGCTTGTGGCCTTCGTCAGAATAGGATAGTGGTGGCTATGGTTATTAAAGAACCAAAGACACCAAAATGTATTGGTACTGAGCTGAGTTCAGATCTATCTGACTATATATACTGATGAGCTTGAATTGAAAATATTAAGGTATTTTGCTGGAGGGTTGTATTAGATCCTAAGATCTAGGTGCAGTGCTCGCAGATCCAAGGCTCCTCACTGAAGAAGGCCACAAGCCAGAAACTAGTCTGGGGATATTGGATGAGTAGGCACTAGATGGGGATTTTATGCATAAGTCTTCTGGCATCCACTGATTACTCTAGCTTGCAATGCGGCAATACGTATAGTGAGTTTTGCTTGTTTTATTCACAATTCACTGATTGTGATCACTCTAAATCTTTTTTTTGATAAACTGAAAGCAATATATATTATTAAATTGAGCAATGGCAATCTTATAAATAGTGATAATGATATCTTAAATAAATGAAAGGAGTATTTTGATTAACTTTTGAATAATACAAGACTTTTAATGATATATTCATTTTATCTATTCATTTAGATTTGGAAAAATATCCAGCTTAGTAAAATCAGAACAATTGTGTTTAATCTTAAAAATGGAAAGACTTCAGGTCCTGATGAAATACTTGAAGTTTTAAAATATAGTAATGATATATTGGAATTATAGTGACGTAGAAAAACTGTCCACCTGATCTTAAAGATGCTTCTATTGTTCCAATTTTTAAAAATAAAGGGGATAGACAAGAGTGCAGTAATTATCGTGGAATCTTATCATTATCCACCAACATTTATTTATATTATACAACTTCTACATGATGGAATGAGTTTTTGAACATTAATTATAAACCAAAATATTTAAATGTTACATTCAAAACCTTAAGTATATTCTCTAAATCGAGTTTTGAATTGGCAAAAATAGCACAATTATCAGTGTATAGTAAATCCACAACTCAGTAAGATGAAATTCTTGTTTTTGCTTTTAATTAATTCAAATTAAAACTTCCACCATCAAATTTGTACAGCATAAGCTCAGGTAACTAGTTCCAAAGACAATAGTCATAAAAATTGAAAAGAATATTGGAGCAAAACCACTTTTCATCTCAAATGCCAATCTATAGTAATAATATTTTCTCTCATTCCATCATATAGAAGTTGTATAATATAAATAAATATTGGTGGATGACGACCAAACTAATTTCAAAAAATGCCATAAATCATTTCAAATGATTCATTCAAATTATTAACAGCAATATACAAATCATTTTTTTGTTCCCAAAATTTTCTTGTATCCTGGCACCAAAAACCATATATAGTTCTTTTTGATTCTCTAAAATTACATTTAATCTCTAATAAACATTCATCTATGACTAGAAGCAATCTATTCAACAAAATCCTAGAAGGTACTTTTGCTATTCTTGCCATTCAAAAGATAATCTATAGAATGTTCTTAATGTTTTGAATACAACATATAAAGATTTTAGTATAGTCAAATTGAAATAGAAATCAATATGAATATCTTCATAGTTTTATAAATTCAAAGATGGACTTAAATGTTGAGGTGTAATACAGATTCCAAACATGCATTGCTATTTTTAACAAATTAAAATATAGGGTATTTCAACACACGAAAATAACAACTACAATTAAATTAGTTTATCTAATTTATTATTTGAGAGTAGATACCCTATCAATTCAATATAAAGGTCTTAGAAAAATATTGTTTAAGGAAGCTCCATAAAAAATTTAAAAATACAATGGCAAGATCATAAAACTAATGAATGTTCTTCATCTTGCCGGATGTGAACATAATCCATTATTATAAAATCACAACTTCATTGGATTTAACACATAAAATGAATGAACAAAAGATTTCTTAAAAAGGATATTTACAGTAAACCTGAGCATGATTTTCATGGGAGATATTATATTACAATGATAGTCTAAAAAGATATCCTTAACAAAATGCAATATTGATTGTTCCACTAGGAAGATATGGCAGAAATAGAATACCCTGAAGAGAAATAATTAGATGTGAGGAAGTATTTAAGATAAAAAAAATGGTACTGTTTTATTAGCCGGTGTTGCCACTTGATGGCATTGTTGCTATGCAAAAACACAGATATATATCGTTAAACAGTACCAAAAAAATTTTCTGCAGAATAAATTAAGACAGTTATTGTAAAATATCAACTAACATAAAAATGGACTAGCATGTTTTATATGTGAATATATTTTTGGTTCACAGATTGGTTTGTATAGCTAACAAAACTATCTCCAGAATAATTTTTTTGTACTTGGAATAGCCGTATTCATTTACGAGTGACCACTGATGATAGTGATTTAAAGTATAATCTAAAAATATAATAGAGTATTTATTTAACCCTATTATCCTAACATTAATCTAGTTTACTAAAAAATTTAAATATGTATTTAAAAAAAAAAAAATATAGGTTACAGAGATAAAATATTAACTCAATCAGAAAATACATACTATAATACAATTATTATCATAATTTTCACCAACATCACTCCAACGCAAGATGAAATCTCTGAGTTTAATCTATTTCTTTGATTCTTCACTACGCTAGAAAACATCCACATTCATCAATATCACATGGTTTTTTACAAACTAAAAACTTTTAAGGGATTTCATTTGTCCATCGACTATCATCACTTCTAGTAAAATGTTCAGTCTAGCCTCTTCTCTTAAATCTTTTAGTTATGTCAGAGGCATGTTGATTTTTTCAGATACACATTTCATTTTTAATCATTTCTTGTTAATCCTATAAATCTGTGCAAATTTCACTGTGCAATCTGTAGTCTCTGCACTTGCTCTTTTATTAAATGACTGTTTCAGATAATAATATACATTTATTAAAAAATCTTCCTTGAGTTTATAAGCATATTTCTTTTTAATATTAAATTATTTTTACCCTGAGTATTTCATTCAAGTTTAATTTTATTAATAATTTTTCATATAAGGTATTTATAGTTGCTAACATCTAATTCATTTCTATCACAAGTGAAGGCAATTTTGGTCTTTTTCAAAACTGCCTACGTTTCTGATTTGAACTTTCTTTTGTGAAGCTATCACTTTGCAAATATATCCAATGACCAGAATGAACTATTCGTTGACTTGAAATTATATTCTAATAGTAAACATTGTCACCAAATAATTAAATGAACTGGGTCATTTTCAGTAGTAGGCGTATCATAGTTTTCCACCTGCAGCCTAATAAAAATTATTAAAATCATTAAAGATCTTAATAATAGTAAAATTATTTTTATAATAAGGCTTTAATTTGCCTAATTAAATGCAAACACATAAATATAGTTGACATATAAAATTCATACAAATAAAATATATATCTATATCTATTTAGTGGTTAATAAAAATAACCTGAGCTGCAAATTGCTGGACTGCATCTTCTATAGCTTCATTTAAAGTCATGCCTAAATCTTCCATATTTTCACAAATAACTTGATCATATGTCTCTTGGCTTATATGTTTGGTAGTCATGATAAGTTTATATTCTTAAAAAAAAATATAAGAAAAGCAATTTATAAATTTCTAATAATAACTTGAACTATTAAAAACATTTGAAACATATATTAGAAGCAAAATTATTTTATGTAAATAAACATAATAGAAATATTAAAAAAAATGACCAATGGATTAATCCTACAAAAAGCTTTATATATTCATCTTTCATAGTCGCTCGTAAACAAGTATAGCAATTGGTAACTTTAAAAGAAAAAAAAAGTTTAAAAATCAAAAAGAAAAAAACCAAAAAAAACCAAAAAAAAGAATGGAGTTAAAATGCTCTGCATGTAATTAAAGGATACATGCAACTCCATTGTTACAGACAATGCAGAGGGTATGTTAAAATATCGATCAATTTATAGACTTTCTTCTCGATTCTGTTAAATGTAAAAAATAGATTTACACTGTTATTCATAATAGGTTAGTGGTATATGACCAACTCAAATGCTAAAAGTTCTTGGATCGATCTCAGCTATGAAAGTAAAACAAACAAACAAACAAAGAATCTATTTCATGAAGTGAACCAAATTATCATGCGTGGCCTTCAATTTGATTGCATGAATGTCACCCAAGTTATCGATTAAATGTCTATGCTATCACTATTATGCTGTATTTAAATTTAATGAAATACAAAAATTCAATATTCAAAATTTAATGTGTAACTTTTTTTTTTGATTTGTTTGTTCCTTGAAATATTTCAGAAGAAAGTGATTGGTGACCTTCAGCAGCATGCTGACCATTTTAGCAAATGTATTGTATATGGATGTGTAAATTGCTTTATTTATTTTTTCATTTCCATTGGACGAAATAATGTGGATTTTTACTCTCTATATTCCTCTGCTAAGCAACAACCCATTAGATAACTTAGATCGAAATAATATTATTTATTGTGCCCTTTTCTATAGGTCAGAATCAGCTCATCACAGCAAATTATTAAAAATTTTTAAATTTAAAATATGTTCTCTTGATGTGATAGTTATATTGTATTAATAATATTCTAAAAGTACGATTTGAAGCTAAATGAAATTACGTAATGCATAAAATTATGATAAATCACTTAAGAACAGTTAAGTAAAGCTAAAAATATTATTACATATAATTGCAAAAGCTGGCCTTAATAAATAACGCAGCTATAAATATTTAAAGTATGTTTAAAAGTTAAATTTTAATAGTCTTAAACTTATAGTTAAATAAATGTTATATTTATTTTATAAATTATATTTAATAATTATAATTAATATCATATATTTTAAAAAGTAAGCTTTATGATAGTGAAAGTTGTATTTAATTCTATATTTCCAAATTATTCTTCCAAATTTTGTATTATTTTATTTAAATAATACGACAAGTGTTGCAATTTAGTATTATTCCCAGACAGAAAATCGGATAATCTGTCTCAGTTAAATCAATCATGCGACTTGTATTAATCAAGTTGAAAATATTTTAAAATTGCATTATAGAATTGGATATAATTATTACCTATCATAAAAGCAAATATTAAATTAGTCGTTATAAAATGTTTTGAATAATACAGTTAATAAAAGTTAAATATTTTGTTTTAAAATAAAATAGATAAATTAAATATTAAAGGTGGGATAAATTATTAAATATTATTTTTATAAATTATTTAAATGTTTAATTAACTTAGTAAAGTAATAATTGATTTAGGATTAATATTTCTCTCTTGGCATTCATGTAAACAAATGCTTTGTACGGAGGGTTTGGTAAAGCTCCATCTATTGATCATAAATGCAGGCATTAGCAAGTTACGTGATTTATAACTTGTTTTGTTTTTCCATAATAACTATTTAACTTTCATTGATAGATCAGCTCTTTCAAATATTGATGATGCAGATGACATTTTAGGTGGGATTTAGCATATACATTTGTATTGTAATTCAGTTTCATACTTGCCTTTTATAATAATTATTTTCTTTTTAAATCTTTTGTAACAACATAATAATAATATTTGTCCACCATTAGAATTGCATAATTAAAATAAACATTCATTAAGCTTATGCTATATACGTGTATAATAATTAATAAGTTTTGTTAAAATAAGTTATACATATATAATAATTAATGTTTTATTAAAATAAGTTTTATTAAATGAAATAGACAGGAATTTTATAATTAAATTTGGTACGCTATTAAAGATAAGCACTCCAGATTAGAAACTAATTAAGCAGCTAGATTAAAAGTGCTGATTACTAAAAGTAGACAATAGCTGAGAATTAATTGGTTTCTAAAACATTCCTTAAGAAAAAAGAAGGAAAAAAAATATAACTAAGCAGCACTTGCAGCGGGGAACTCATTGAATGCACACGAAAGTCAAGAGTTTTAACTTAGCAACGGAACAAACCCAGTGAACTCCACCACTGAAGGTTAAAAGGCGGACCTAGGAACTTTGCAGGCCACACTGTACTATATTATGTTTTTCTTATGCCTTCATGGCCAGCATTCGTAAGTTAAACTTAATTGTCTTATAACTTTATATGTAATATTATTTATCCGACTGATAATTCTATTAACTATTTGTTTAATCATTTGGTTTCTGCTGTCTATTTACCTGATTGTTAAACCGAGTGAGTGGCTGTACACAGCAGAAAATTGGCGCAGTCGACAGGATACATTCCAGTAGAAAAATCTGGTGCAATTTAGAAACAGTCATGGATTCGAATTGAATTGTATAATGTAGAGAAAGCTATAAGGAAATTGAGAATGGAAGTCCGGGTTAATATCGAATTAGTAGTCGGAAAAATTGTTTTCTGCATTTGCGGAGATTATAGGATCACAATAAATAAAAACCTCACTAAAAGTCAGTATCCTGTACCAAATGTCTGGGAAATACTGGCAAATATGCAAAAGGCAAGTCACTACGCTAAAATTGATTTAAAGGTCACATTTCACCAGATACCAGTTTCTGAACACACCTCAGAATTGCTAACTATTACAACACATAAGGAATTGTTTAAGTATAATAGATTACCTTATGGAATTACGGTTGCACCAAATATTTTCCAGGCCAAAATGGACATGCTGTTCCAGCAAATGGATGGTGTAACACCATATTTTGGCCAATTCAGAAGAGGAATTACGTGAACGAGTTTTAAAAGTTTGCGACAAGTTATGTAGTTTCGGAGCTAAAATAAACGCAGACAAATGTATCTGGATGGCAAATGAATTAAAATTCCTAGGAAACATAATCTCAAAAAAGGGAAAGAAACTCAACCCTCAAAAAATTGCAGCCGTAAAGGAAGCACAAAGACCCAGAAATGTTAAAGAACTTCAAGCTTTCCTAGGACTTCTTAATTATTTTGAAGTTTTTCTTAAGGGGAAAGCTTACATAGCAAAACCACTATACAATCTATTAAAAAAGAGCCAAAAATGGCTTTGGGATCAAGCCCAAGAAAAAGCTTTTTGTGACACTAAAGAATTATTAATGTCAAACAGCTTATTAGTACATTACGACAGTAGTCTCGAATTGATATTGACAACAGATGCATCCGAAGTTGGAGTAGGGGCAGTCTTAAGCCATACAGTAGCTGACGGCGAGCGACTAATCATCTACGCTTCAAGAATGTTAACAAAAGCTGAGCAAAATTATAGTCAACTAAATAAAGAGGAGCTGGCTATCATATTGCGATAAAAAAGTTTCACCAATATTTGTATGGTCGACAGTTTAAAATCTTTACTGATCATAAACCGCTGTTGGGATTATTAGCAAAAAATAAAACTGTCCCTGATCATCTAAGCCCTAGAATGTTACGTTGGGTTAATCTGTTATCAGGCTATGATTTTGATCTAAATTTCAAAAAAGGAAAGATCATTAAACACGCAGACCCACTGTCAAGAATGCCCATTAAAACTGAACTACAAAAAGACGACCAAACCATTAACTACATCGATAATTGGAACAACAAATTAATAAACAGTGAAAAAGTAGCTAGTTGGACTAAGGTGGACCACGGATATAAATACTTAAGTAATTGGATTAGCAAAGGCTGTCCAAAAAGTCGGCCCGAGACACTACATAAAACCTTATGGGACGTAAGACAAAGACTGTCCATCAACAAGGGATGTATATTAATGGATGATAGAGTGTTGATACCAAGCAGTGGGCGGAATAAGATTCTTCACTTAATTCATCAAGGTCATCCTGGGATAGTGTGGGCCAAAGCTCTGACTCGTAGTTACATATGGTGGCCCGCAATTAATATTGACATAGAGAAATATGTGAAATCATGTGAAAGTTGCCAAATAAATGCAAATTTGCAAGAGAAAAATATGCTGCTTGGCCGGCAGCTGAAAGAGCGTGGAGCCGTATTCACGTTGACCATGCTGGACCGTTTCACAGCTTCATATTTTTGGTAGTGATTGATGCTTATTCAAAGTGGACGGAATATAGAGTAGTGAAAAACACCAGTACTAAAGAAACAATCGCAAAACTGAAGGAGATTTTTGCTTTCCATGGGATTCCTGAAACAATCGTGTCTGACAATGGTACCAGTTTCACATCCACTAAATTTAAAGAATTTCTCACAGAATGGGGAATTAAACACTTAGCCACACCCCCATATCACCCGGAGTCCAATGATATTGCAGAAAAGGCAGTACAAACTTTGAAGCAAACGTTACGGAAGGAAGGCACTGCAAATATACAAGGCACCTTACATTCTGCCTTATTATATCAACATAGTACTCCGTGTGCTACAGGCAAATCTCCTGCAGAATTAATTTTCGGATGGAAACTCCGCACGAAACTATCGTTAATCCACCCAGAACAAAACTCTACATACTACGAAAGCAACACTGGAGATACTATTTACTCCAAGGGAGAAAAAGTCTGGGTTAGAGACTTTATCAGGAAATACTGGGTGAAGGCCTTCATAAAAGAAATTCTGTCAAAACAAATAATACTTGTAGAGACAGAAACTGGAAAAGCAACATGCAAGCATATAAATCATGTGAGACGATGAGAAGAATTAGTGCAAACCGGAAGTACTGCAGCACCGCGCATTCCCAAAAGCGAAGAGAAATCCGATGATCAAGAAACTGAAGGAGCCAACAAAACACCAGTAGAAGAGAAATATGATGATCAAGAGACCAACAAAACGCCAGTAGAAGAGAAAACAAATCCGCAAAGATCTTTAAGAACAAGAAAAGAACCCACTTACTTAAAAGACTATGTAAGACTTCAGAAACAATAATTTCTGAAGTGGTGGTGGTGCTACATACGTGTATAATAATTAATGTTTTGTTAAAATAAGTTATACGTATATAATAATTAATGTTTTATTAAAATAAGTTTTATTAAATGAAATAGACAGGAATTTTGTAATTAAATTTGGTACGCTATTAAAGATAAGCGTTCCAGATTAGAAACTAATTAAGCAGCTAGATTAAAAGTGCTGATTATTAAAAGTAGACAATAGCTGAGAATTAATTGGTTTCTAAAACATTTTTTAACAAAAAAAAGAAGGAACAAAAAATAACTAAGCAGCACTTGCAGCGGGGAACTCATTGAATGCACATGGAAGTCAAGAGTTTTAACTTAGCAACGGAACAAACCCAGTGAACTCCACCATTGAAGGTTAAAAAGTGGACCTAGGAACTTTGCAGGCCACACCGGTCTATATTATGTTTTTCTTATGGCTTCATGGCCAGCGTTCGTAAGTTAAACTTAATTGTCTTATAACTATATATGTAATATTATTTATTCGACTGATAATTCTATTAACTATTTGTCTAATCATTTGGTTTCTGCTGTCTATTTACCTGATTGTTAAACCGAGTGAGTGGCTGTACACAGCAGCTTATGATTTCCACACTTTTCTTGAAGTAAAATTTTGTCTTCGGCCGATGTTGCATTACTTTCCGATTGAGGCGATGATGGTCCTATAGAGAATCATGATGATGATCAACTTCAGGAAGAATTAACATATGCCTGATGTGGGAAGCTTAAGCACATACCACACACTAATATAAATTTTGATTCAAAATTTCAATCAGAGATTGATATAGGAAGGACGATAAAACTTTCAATTAGTTTAAATTGATGGTTTTTAAGCCGGAGCGGAGTTGTACTCTAGACAAAAGAGAAGTCCCTTCCCAGAAAATGGCTGAGTATTTATAGTCCCCTGCTGTCAATCAATCTCTAAATGATGCCTTCTGCCAATTATATCATATATTCTAACTTTAATTGTTTATTTACTATTGTTTTCAAAATTAATTATTCACATTCAGACAGAAATCATGTGGTTTTTGTTAGATCTTTTCCCGCTCTTCATGACAAACTGCTTGAAAAAACAAAATGAAAATTTTGATTAAGTAAAAAAAAAAAATATAAATAGCAGAGTGAATTTGAACTCAAGATTTTGAATGGAAGTAGCTGCTATGAATATGAAATTAATATAAAATAATCGCTCTTTCAATTAGCTTTTCAACGATACCATTCATGCCTAATAATAATTAATAGTTATTTCTAAAATTAAAAGTCTATATGTATTCTGTTCACGCACCACGCACACACGCGTTTCTGCTTGAACAGTTTTAACGCTTTTAATAACATTTGATTTATTCTACAAACTTCTTTCAATAAATACTCTGTAGCTAAATTTTTACTCCCCCAATCGTTAAGATTTTTCATCAGCCACTTTTTTACTAACTAAAATCATATTTACTTTATAAAATATCTATTCCCCCCTTCTGATTCATCTAAATTATTAATAACTATTTATTAAACAATCTTAACTCATAAACTAGAATAAATTTGACAGTATATTTATGACGATTAAAATTTCTATTACATTATAAATAAACGATTTTTATTTCAAGCATTTATAAATGAGATTTCATTATGTATCAACTGATTTATGAAAGTTTATTTAAGCTTTTATTTTAAAACTACTGCTAAATAATTATATAAAAATTTTAATGTATTTTATGAAGAAAATTATGATCTAAATGTTAACAAAACCAGCTTCAAACTAAGGAAGCTTTGGCTATACCCAAAAGTTTCAATATATATATATATTCAGAAATACATATTTTACATTATTATTCATAATCATATTTTATTTTTAACTCTATACTTTTATTTCTCTTATTTCCTAATTATTATTTTCTTGTTATTTCTTTTTTATTTCTATTTCCTTTTTATTTTTTATTTGTTTTTCTATCCTATCTATATTTCTATATTATTTTTAAAAATATCTCTATCACATTTCCATTTTACTTTTTATTTTAATACTCATTAATATAATTTCTTTTCTTCCTTTCTATTATTTATCTATACTTATTCTTTTATTAATAATTTTTATTTATTCCTATTCCTATCTTTATTATTTTCATTTTAAATTTACTCATTCATTTTGTTTACCTTTTTATAATCTTCTTCCTTTTTACATTTATAACTGACTCTTTTTTAAATTCTTTAGTCTCTTTTTCATATACTCCTTTAATGTAACTCCCTCTATTATAAATTTCTTTAACTTTTTATCATATTTTTTAAACTTTTTATTTTTAAACAACTTTATATATACACCTGGGTCTTATTTTATGCGGATTATTTTAATGCGATTTTGAAGCTATGCGATTCATATTTCTTCTTAATATCTTTCATATTTCACTATATTTATTAGATATCAAGAAATTTAAATTATTAATAACTTATTTTGATTTTAAATACTTTTTTTTCCCAAAAATATAATGTTATATTAGTAGCTCACATGAATATGGCCTGAAGTTGTATTTAGAATTTTAGCTTCTATGTAAATAACCTACTTATACTAATGAGTAAATGATAATAATAGATTATACTTATGTATAAAAATATCGCAATAAATATTCAAAAATTTTAAACTTTTAAAATGTATTTTGTTAGATATAACATAATTTTTTAGATTGTTAAAATAAATAACAAAGATTTTGATTTTTTAAACCGAAAATAATCTTTCTAATGATAATGTATAATCTTTTTGTTTTGATTGCGATCTCATTTTTTTAATATAGAAACAGAAAACCATTAACAGCACAAATTGAAAGTAGCGCTAGTTGTATATCACATCACAAATCTGATTTCTTATCAGTTCACAAACAAATGCATATTGTCAAATAGCAAGTAGTTAATAAAAAAAGTTTGTCTTGTATTAATTTTTCCTTGTTGCTTTGCTTTTATATGATTTCTGAACATTACTGGAACATATCCTCCATTTTTCAAGGTAAGTTAAGTCTATTTTTGTGCAATTTCTTTTATGCGCATTTTGTGAGGGACCTATATACCGCATAAAATGAGACCCAGGTGTATAATATTTTTCTATTATTTCTATAAAAATAATGTCTTTACCCCTCCATCTCTATTTAGATTTGATTTTATCTTCTTAATTAATATAGCTTCTTTTATTTTTCTATCTCTTTTTTATTAATATAAGCAATCATTTTTATGTTATCTTTCTCAAATATATGTCCTGTTTCTATAGAATGCATATAAATTGATGATTTTTTTTATCATACCTATGCTGAATCAATATTGTATAAATTGAATTTTTTGTTTCCCTTACATATTTAGTTCTTATCTTATTAGTCTTATATGATTTACATTCTATCTCATATACTCCATTTATTAGGTATAATAAAAAAATCACCAATTTATATGCATTCTGTAGAAACAGGACATATATATGAGGAAAATAGCATAAAAATGATTGGTTAAACTAATAAAAGAAAAGATAGAAAAATAAAAGAAGCTATATTAAATAAGATAAAATCAAATCTAAATAGAGATTGGGGTGGAGGTAAAGACATTATTTTTTTTAGAAATATTAGTAATAATAGAAAAATAAATATATATATATAAAGTTTTTTAAACACAAAAAGTTTAAAGAATAGGATAAAAAGTTGAAGAAAGAGGGAATTAGATTAATTAAAGGTGTATATGAAAAAGAAGCTGAAGAATTTAATAATTTTATAATTGTAAAAAAGGAAGGTTATAAAATGGTGAGTAAAATTAATAAGTAAATTAAAAATGAGAATAATGAATAAAGATAGGAATAGGAATAAATAAAAATTATTAATAAAATAATAAGTATAGATAAATAATAGAAAGGAAGAAACGAAATTAGATTAATATGTATTAAAATAAAAAAATAGAAAGGTAATAGAGATAAATTAAAGAATAATGTAGAATGATAGGATAGAAGAAATAAAAAATAAAAAGGAAGTAGAAATAAAAAAATAATAATAAGAAAATAATAATTAGGAAATAAAAGAAGTAAAGGTATAGAGTTAAAAATAAAATAAAATTATGAATAATAATGTAAAATATGTATTTTTATATGTATATAAAATAATAATTATATGATTATATGTTTAAATGTTGTAGCTCAGATGAAGACAGTAGGACAGTTGAAACTGTTAGAAAAATAAAGGAACAATTATATAAAAATTGCATTAAAGTATATATGAAAAGATTATAAAAAAAGTAATATATGAAGAAATACAAAAAAAGTAAAAGAGAAGATATAAGAATAATACTTCATTCTTTCTTCAGAACCTCAAAGTAAATGAAACAAAAATATATTATATCTATACATGAGTGAATAATTCCTTCATAAAATCACAAATTATATACAATTTAAATTAAGATTTTTTTTCAAGTTTAAATAATGAAATTTTATACCGGTATTATTTTTAGGAATTTGGTGCACACATATTAGTAGCTACTTTACATTTATCTGTTGAAATTGTTTCCTAGCATTTTTGCAAGTCAATTTCCTTTCTCGAATCAATAAGTCCTTTAGTAATTTAAAATATGGTTCATTTTCTTGGCATATTTATTTCTAAATCCATGTGTGATTTATCCATCAGTATAGCTAGTTACAAATTGCTTTCAGTGGTATTCTTTAGTCCTGATTATCAGAGGTGGCCAACTTCTGTATATGATCAACTTTTTTTCTTAACAATGTGTCACAGTCTACCTAATAAAATCTTGACATTTAACACCTTCAAACTTGTGTCTTGTATACTAATAAGTGACGATGAGGAGGCGGTATTAAACCAAGATGATTTTTTATTACTAATATTTATTAATTGAAAAGTAGCCACAGAAAAAACACAGATTCAATTTTATTTTATTATCTTATCATTAATGGGAAGTCTGTGTCTGCCATCAAGCGTTTGTAATTTGGTGTGTAACCTGACAAAGATAATAAATCTTAAGTATATGAATCAGTAAGTAAGGAATGCTGTTTAGTCTTCAAGAACTTTAAATATGAAAGATCTGAGATTCACATAAGTATGTAGATTCAAAACAAGAATAGATATATTCGCTACATTTTGTGATAGTGGGATACTTTTCTTGTTTGACCTATTTCCAAAAATCTTACGAAAGTTCTCTGGTTTGTAAGGTTAGATCAATTTGTAGAGTCATAAATTTCATTTTCTAAAGCATTTTTTTTCTTTTCAATATTGAATGTATCAGAAACTTTTGCAGCAATATGTTATACATTTAAATCCTTTTCAAAAGAAAAAAACAGATACTGCACAATAATTTTAATTTTTCAAAATCATGAAATCTGATGTTAAAGTCTCCAATCACCTTTTTAATTTCTGCAATGTATTTTTCAATGTTATGATTTCAATTCTGATGTTTTTGTAGGTGATCGGATGTGTGTGGAAAGTAATTCAAATTGTTTTGTTGAAGATCTTCTATTAGCATAATAAATTTCGTTTTATATGCATTAATCCTACTGATCATTTCAGTTATTGCTTTGTTTTTTCCTTGCAATTCTAAATTTAAAGCACTTAATTTTGATGTAACACCAAATCACTGAGCCAAATTTCATCATTTAAATTTGCATATTCCTGATCTTGCTCTTATGAAAATTTTTTTAATCTCAGTTAATAAATCATGAAATCATTTCAGATATTTACTTCTACTTAGTCACTTTATATTGGTATGCAATAACAATTCTGACTGTCCTTCATCCAGTTGCAATTGGAAGAGACGCCGTTTGAAAGAACTTCCTCAAATGGAATTAACAATTTTGAACACTGTGTCCAGTATTTCTTTAATACTTAATCTTTTATACTAGCTAACACTTGTTGGTGAATTATGCCAGTGATGGTCTCAAAAAAACTTGGGAATTTGTCATCATTTTGGCATAGAGTTATAAATCCATTCATGCAGTATATCATTGCTCCTTCTCTATCAGTTGTTATCGAAACTAATTTACAAAGTAGTAGTTCCAAATTAGTGAGTATTTAAAAGAACTGAATATATCTACACCTCTAGCCCTTTCTTTCAAATAAATCATATCCAACAATTCTTCTTTAGATGTATAACCTTTTAAAACCATATGAATAAAAATAAGCAATTGTGCTGTGTCATGTATATTTGATGATTCATCAAATTGAAGGGAAAACCAATAACATCTATTAATGTCATTATATAACTGTTCTCTTATATTTTCATTTATTTTGTCAATTCGCTGCATCGCAGTATTTTGAGACAATTGTACATCTTTAATTGCAGCAATAATTTCAATCTTGTTCTTAAAATTATTAAAAAGTGAATCTGACATTTCCAAGAATGTTTCTTTTATAAATTCCCCATCAGAAAATGGTTTATATTTTTTTGCTAAAATATGGCTTACTTTGAATGATGCAATAGTCACTGCATATGATTTCAACATGGGCAATTTAAAAAAACATTTTGTTGAGCTCTTAACTGAGCCTCAAGATCCCTAATTTTATTTTTTCTCAAGTCACTATTTTATGGATAATATCTTTGATATTTCTTATGTAAAGATAAAAAATACTTTTCCAGATTACACTTTTTGATAATGGCTATGGAGGCATTGCTCATTAAGCAATAACATTTATCAATCATCATTGTAAAAAAGTAATCAAGTTCTCATTCTTCATGAAAATGATAAGTTTTTGATGTTTTTAGTTTACTACCCATTTTAGCGGGTACTAAAATGCAAAAGAAGTATACAAGTAGACAATTTTAATTTAAAACATAGAAAGAAGATGCACAACAGTAGTGTTAAGAAAAATTAACACTTTCTAGAAACATAAATACAATGTTACCACTATGGTTAATACTAAATACTAAACAAGGAACACAGGAATGCCAACCTACATATTGTTAGATCGATAATTAAAAGGTGCATCGAGGAGCCCGCTAAATGGCATGTTGGACAGCAAGCAGATGACAGATGATGTTTCTATGCCATTCTCTCAAGATTGACACAGAAGATGAATCATCAACATCAATTATGATACTAAAAAAGCCATGACCATTTGTTTCTATGAGTCATGACTAAAGTGTATTTGCATGTTGAAATCGTCTCTTGTCAACTGTAATTGACCAAAAATTGCATCCGATCAACTTGTTTACCATTGTTTCCAATTATGGTAAGTAGATATCAGAAAATCAAAGCATATCAATTTTAAGAAAGATTAATGTTATTTCCAAAAATCCAATAAGCAATAGGCTGCAACTTAAGGATCCATCTCAGGTCTTGGTAGGTCATTTGTTTTTTTCTAAGTGCTACATAGCAAAAAAGCAGTAGATAAATGCATGTCTAATGGTCTTCAATTGGATATCCTAAGACATCTATACGCACAAATATGAATTTTCATCATTGCAATTGGGGAATATATATATAAAATTACAACCCCAATAACTTGCTTTAGTTTTCTTGACTAAATGATACTTTTCCTTGTTGATACTGTTGGGATTTACTGTTAAAATTCAATATCAAAAATTATTGATCTTCTATTAGGCCAAGACAAATATCTGCTGAAATTATACATACAGAATAATCTACAGAGTGATTAATTAATAAAGTGAGTCTATATCCTCTTTAGATGGCTTTTTATAGTCTTTTTATATGGTTATTCTTCTATTAAACAAAAAACATGTTTTCCAAAAGCATAGCAATTAAATATTTAACTGCAAAGGCTGATTTTTTTCAAAAACACCTCTGATCTTTCAAAATTGTACCTTTAAATACCTTTAAGTTTATACAAATCTAAAAAAAAATTATAACTTTAGGACAGTTTTTAATATATGGCTAACAAGAAATGAATTTTATATCAATAATTCAGGCCATCATTCTTAAACATATACACCTAGCAATTATATTATTTAACCACTAAACATTCACATGATCACCATTCTCTATGCTTACACAAGCTGTTATAACAGAGGCAAAACTCTCCACATAGTAGTTCCACCCAGTGCAAGCCAGAGTAATCAAACGTTTGCATCTAATGATTATTCTGGCTTGCACTAGATGGAACTACTGTATGGAGAATTATATTATTTACTAATATAACTCACTACTATAAAATAAGGCTATGTATATTAGCAAAAGCTGATTCCCATCCTGTGTAATGAAAAGTGGATCTTTACTAACTCATATTACAAAATTTATGTAATAACTGAAACACACAGGCTTATTATATACCGGTGCAACTAAAATGTTTACATTTAAATATTCGACTGAAATTGTTTTGTTTTTCAGCCATGATTACTTTTGAAAGCCCCCTTGCCCTACACACACACCAATTTTTATCACAGAACCAAAATGTTCTAAGAAAATAAATGAGCAACATAAACTATTAGTCACCATCTAAATATTTGCCATTAACTTCTATATATATATGAGTCACATTATCTTATTTAAGCTTTTTATTGATCACAATACTGTAACATCAAAATCTTATAGTCATTTTCTTATCATAATTCCCTGTTTATCCAGTTTTAATTTTTTTATAGACAGTAGATTCAATTTGCCATTGATATAATATATATATACTGTATTTGCAAATACAGCATTAAATTGAATATACTGTATTCATATATAACAATGTTTTTACTTTCATTTTATATACATTTCATTTTCTTAAATAAATAGATTTTATTGTATTTCTTATCTACATATGTAAGCACATAAATATTCATTAAAATATACATAAATGACATCTAAACAAATAAAAGCAAAGTCAATATTTAAATATATATATATATTTAAAAAACTAAATAAATTTATAGAAGTAATAATAAAGATTAAATAAATATAAATAATAAAATAAATTAATTAAATATATATTAAAATAAAATATAAAGATAACTAAAATTTGCTTTTGTAATTAAATATATAAATAATAAAATTATGATAGAAAAGACTAGATTTATAGGCATCATATATATATATGTTTGTTTGTGCTGGAATGATGACCCCCCCCTCCCCAATATTAAAGAGTAAAAACATTGCATTTTATGGATGTGCTCAATTGAATAAAATGATATACTATATTTGTTTGTATAAGTACACGCGTGTATATCTTAAAAGAAGTAGGTGAAGAAATAAATATATTCATTTATATAAAAATAATTGATTATAATGTAATACATAATCCAAAGATAAAAAATATACGTAAGTATGCATTTTTATCAGTACATATAGACACCCATGAATATAGTATGTCCCAATGAAAAGTTAGTTCTCTCTCCAAACTCTCTAAATCAGTGCATATATTGCATAGTGACAGTTAAGCTATTCACTACAAAAATTTTAAGGTGGTGGCATATCTGAATCATAAATCATAACATCAAATGTGTCAGGGCACTTTGTACTTTCGCATATGATCTTCACTGCTCTCCCTGCTATCATGAAATCTTGTAAACCATCTGAAAAACATTCTTGCAACTTAAGTTTTCACTGCAACATATAAATTTAATAATTTCAAACATTTCAATGTGTTTTGTCCAATTTAAAACAAAATTTAATGTTAACACATTTCATCACAAGTTAAGGCATAAAACACATTGTCTCATTATAATCCAATGAAGGTTATATATTAAACTTTTTTTTATAGATGTATTTGCTCACCTCCACACCACTAAACATTCTTTTTAAAATATATGAATAAAGATATATTAAAAGACAAATGATCCCCGATGCATTTCGTGCTGAATCAGCACTCATCAAATGCTCAGATCACAATCTCGGTTTAAAGTTTATATCTGAGCTGGAGATAACTTCTCATTTAATAAATGACTAGTGATACTCATTATTGTATTTATCTAGAGAGGACTGTGTCAAAGTTGTGGGTGGAGTAATTTTGATACTTATAAATCAAAATATAACAATTTATTTAAAATCTTTGTGATGAATAGGTAAATTATGTCACAATTATAACATTTATATTGTTTCAGAGATGGCTGCTATCATTAGCCACCTTTTCACAGTGAAACGCTGAGTATATATAATATAATTAAATATCATGAAGTTCAACTTTTTGGTTTTCAGGCTGCTTATAGGGCAAGCATTATTTTAACGATTAAATAAAGTCTTTCATGACTGATCCCCCCTCCCCCAAGTATTATCGCTTTTGCAATCATCATCATCATCATCAACCATTATCAATCCACTGCAGGATGAAGGTCTCTCCAAGTTTAATCCATCTTCTCCACAACACCCCTGCACATTTTCTTATTTCATCCATCCATCTCACATGTGGTCTCTTTCTGGGTCTTTTACAATCTCTTGGAATCCAGTTTAAAATTTCAATTGTCCATCTATTATCATCTCTTCTAGCAATATGTCCAGCCCAACTCCATTTCAATCTTTCAATTTTTTCAATAAGGTCAGTAACACCTGTTTGTTGTCTTACCCATACATTGCGTTTTCGATCTCTTCTTGTTACTCCCAACATACATCTCTCCATACTCCTTTGAGTGGTCTGAAGTCTCTGTATTGCTCTTCTATTAAGTGTCCAAGTCTCAGATCCATAAGTAAGAACTGGTAAAACACATTTCTCATAGTATGATCAAAATAAAATATTTGGCCTGGATATGTTTCAAGAAAAATTTCATGAGTAAATCTAATCAAGTATATTTGCTTTCCTTAGGGCCCATAATTTTCTCAAAAATCTTTACCAGCATCAATACTTTTTTATGTCTTTTTTTAAATCTATAACTTATATATAATCACACTACTTCCAGATTTGACTCTCAAAGTTCATTAATAAAGGCACAAGGCATAAACTAACTTGATTTAAATATACTATCATCCAATAAACCCTGATTACTCAAGATTACTATAGCTAGTACTAATATAGAGAATTGTTATTGTTTCATCATATATTGTGTAAACCAAAAAATTGAGTGATTTATTGCTATTATTAATTTTCCAAGTCAAGTTGAAAATAATAGTGACAGTTAATAAACTGAGGTAGTAAAATATTTATTTAGTAAAACTGAAATAACCATTTAAGAAGATTGGCTTCAGTTCAACCCTTAGGATGTTTTAAATTTCAGGTTTTAACTTGAATAGGAAAACAGAATTAAAGATGATTGCTAGATACATAATTATATTACTTCCAAAATTAAATCCCAAAATTCATTATAAAATCAAAACCCAGAAATTTGTTTGAGGACTTAAATGCACTATTACCTGGTAGTCACTGATTACTTAAGCTTATTATAGATGAAACTACGATACATAGCTGATTGTTTTATTATAATTGTGTAAACTAAAGAAATGGTTTGTCATTATTAAAATCTTCACATCCTTAAAGAATTACAATAAACATTACAACTGAAAGAACCCTGATCTTTACTTTCAATGATAAAACTAATTTTTTTTACTGGTTTTCATTGCAACCCTGGTCAGTATGCAGCAATGAATATCTTAACTATTTAATCTAAAGAAATAAAACTGTCAAACACTTTTATGCTGAAATTTGACCAGTGTTGATCGAGTTTTCTATAATCTGTTTTCTTCATATTTAGATGAAATCCCATCTTTTCATTTTATTTTTTAATTTTCCTAATAAATCTTGAGCTATTCAATATTTTCAAACTATAAATGTGATGTCCTCCTTAATAGATCTATATCTGTTGATGTTTCTTCAACCAATCCTGAATTCTCATTTACTTTTGTTTAATCTGTCATCCATTATTATATATGAGCAGCATATGTTGAAAAGATAAATTATTAATTTGAAGCCACGTTTTCCACCTTTGCTAATATAAACCAGTCTGTTTTACCATGTACCATTTTAGCTGTACCTTCAAACTTCATATCAAGATAGGTCATAAAAACAATAAAATGATTTGTATCCCTAAAAAAAAAATGGCAGTCAAATCAAGCGCTTTGTTATAATCAATTAGATATAGAATTTTTTTTTTTACAACTAGATATAGAATTATATCTGATATTCTAGGACTTTCATATTATCATAAATGATATTCTGAAAGTTCTATTTCAATGTTCTTTTTCAGAATAATGTTACTGTGATATAAGATACAATAAAATAGTTATCACATACTGTCAAGATTTCTTTCTTTGGTATAGAAATAAAAACGGATTTTTATAATCTGTAGGTTCTATTCAGCACTATGATTCTGGAAAAAATCTGCCGAAATTTAGCTCAATGCTTTTAAAATTTTGTTTTATTTTACCTTTAACTTGAACAGTACAAGTTTGGTAGAATTACACAATTGTATGAAAAGTGTATATACTATTGAGAATTATATAATTTGATTAGTACAATACTTTTATTGAATTTTCTTCAGTTTTAGCAAGACTTCTTATATAATGCTATCAGACAATAATCTCAAGGACAATATGGCATCAACTTTTATTATTAAACATTCTTCATTTTCAGACATCACTAAGACGCTTCACTAAAATGTCTTTATGATGGTTTTTATGTATTTTTCTGCCATCTCCATTTGTATTTCAATAACAATCTATTTATTGGCATTTTCCGGCAAAGTTATTCATGACAGAAACTTCTTTTTTGCTTGGAATATCTTTGTAAATATTGTCATATTATTACTTGTCTGTCTTAGGAATTTTCTAGTCAGTTCCCAAAAATATCTTTAATTTTGGCTTCTTTTTTTTCCCGTAATTAATCACTGTATTTTTTAAATTTTGATTTTCCTCAATTTTTCATATTTTAAACCATTAGTCAATTTGCTCATCATTAGTTACATGCAAGAGCTCAAACTGATTTTTGGGTTATTAGTTTATGTTTTCTAATTTATATATAAGATATTATACAAGATGATAATTCTTTTTTCAGTTTAACTTGAAGATTACACATGAATGTGTTCTACAATCTGCTCTTCATTGTATCTTGTTATTAAAATTAAAGTGCTCCATTGCTAGGTACATTCCTATGAAGTTCATATGGTGATTTCTATTTATGGATAATGGTTTGGATAGTGGGAAAATGTATTGGCTATAAAATTGCTTAATAAACAAATGCTTATTAGTAGTTTCTCTGTCTCATTTTTGATGTTGAGTCCCTATTGATCAACATATTTTCTTCCTTTTCATTTCCAATTTTAGTATTTCAGTTATCAATCATCAAAAAATATTTTGCCAGCAAGTTTTATTAAATTTTGTCTGCAGAAATTATTGGAAGCAGATGTAGATTGAAGAAATGTCAAAGATGTTCAGGAAATTAAAATATCAATCATTCACAAGTGTTATGTCAATTTTTGTAACATCTTTCTGACAATAAAACCTGCATCCACTATCTTTTTTTTTATAATTATCCTTAGCTTGAATTATAAATAATATGCTTTTCATATTTAAAATTTCCCAGTTCATCTTATTACCCTAACTCCTAAAATGCCATGTGTAAGTGATTTAATTCCATTTTGACTTTAATATGTTAGTTCATAGTCCATACAATTCAAATTCTAATGGTAAAACTCTTTTTACAATTTTCACAACTGTATATTTAAATTGCGTTAATCTAGCAACATCATATACACCTACAGTACTGGAAATTTTCCATAATTCTTCCTCAGTACTTCCAGAACTGAGGGATCTACCCTTTTGTCATTTAGATTTTCAATATTATAAGAGTAATTAAAAATTGTTTTATAACTATACTGTTTGAAATGATTATGTTCAACTGCCATCAATATTATCTTATATTACTGCTGCCCAATATAGAGATTTAATATAGATATTAATAATAAAACATGAAGAAACAAACAACAAAGAGAAGAATGCAAAGCAAAGTAGAAAATAATACAGATAAAAAACACTACACATTTCAATATGAAACATTTAATCAATAAACACAATATGATCACACTTAACTATGGCACAAAAAAATAAATTTATTAAATCTTCACACACTGGTTAGTCAAAATGTTAGAAAAGAAAAAGGTCAATAACATTAAAAACAAAAAGCATAAAATTGGGCATTATTAAACAATTTAAATATATTACTCAATGGGGAAAAATAATAAAAATAAAATAACTATAAGTGTTCAGGTAATTAGTTTTACATATTTAAATATACATACTGAAGCGGAATCTGAGATTCAGATTGCGCTTCACAGCCCACCTCAAATCTTCCACTACCAAGCCAAATTCAAAACCTATTCTTGCGTATATATTCTGCTCACTAACACATTTTTTTGTTCCTTTTCTTGATATATTAACTAAAATACTTCTTAATGAAGATATATGCGTAGATATCTGAATTTAAACACACACACAAAAAAAGAGAAAAATAATAAATATAGTATTTAAAAGGGGAATACGTATACGCAATAGGTAATGGAGGATTAATTGTAACAAACTTATAATATCAAAATATATTATATTTTCTGTATTTTTTTAAAATTATAAAAGTTATAGTAATTATTTAGTAATTGCGGCTCAGATGTATATAGATATTGTAGGGACAAACTTACTAAGCAAATAAATTTACTAGAAAAAAATTTGTTATATGTCAATCTATAAAATTTTGTCTTTTAAATTATTTTTTGCTATTAAACTATACTTTTCTCTTTAAATCCAATATGGAAGATGCAATTGTAATTAGTCAAAAATAATTAAAGGTGAGAAACTTAATCTTGTTTAATCTTCTAAAATAACTTTAATTAAAAGTTTCTTTAAAATTAAAATTAGAAACTAAACTAATTGATTTACTTTTGTCATGAACATTTTTTATCAAATTAATTTCGGTTTGAATACATGTTATCTAACAATGGCATCTTCCAGCACAATGGGTAAAGCTTATGTAAAAATTCTTTTAAAAATAAGATTAGAGAATGATTAGCAGTAACAAATAAAGAAAGCATTCCACAAATACCGGGGCATAGTATAAAATGGACTAATTTTTTTTTTTAAGTGTCATACTGGGAGAACTAAAAAGTCAATGAAAGCAGTTGCCAAATAAATCCACGTTCGTTTGATTTCAATGTGTCGTGAGTAAACCCACTTCACCTTTCTCACCGTTCGAGATGGCCCTCCCTGAAATCTGCACCCAGGATCACAATACTCATAAACTATAACTATGTGCCTGTTTATTGAATAATGAACTTACTACCTGCTCTGAATAACTATGCTCGTCAAACTAGATCTAAGTCTCCGAGGGAAATCTGAACATCACCAAGAGAACAGCCAAGTTTGTACAGAGATAATAATTTCAAGTGCTGCTATACTCTTAAATTTACGTTGAATAATTTCAAATCTCATCTATTTGTTTCTTTAAACACTTTGTAAAGCCTTCCTTGTAAAATTAATATTAATTATGAATTAATCAATTTGTAAATTCTTACCTTGTTAGTCAAATGTACTTTGTTCTCTCTCTATAGCTTTGCAGTAATCTCTCCTACATGAAATCTCTCCTGATTAATGATTACTTCTTAATTTCACTTCTATGTGGCAATATTTTTATTTTCATTATTATATTTTATATTTTCGTATACTAAATTATATGTCGATAATTTTCCCCAGATTCGCAAATGTCCACGCTATCTCTTTTAAAAACCCCTTCCTTTCTTTTCAGAGGGCGATTGATCTAGTTTTTAGTAAAAGAAAAAAACAATTTTGTTATTCTTATTACAGTGGACGCTTGCAAGTCTGGGAGAGTAAAATAAAAGATAATCAGACAATTATTGTATAATGTTATTTTCAAAAAACAAAGCAAAAATCTGTTTTCTTAGAAATGTTTTTTTTTTATTAATTAAATAATAGCACCAACTTCTAAAAACTTTAAATATACTTATATGAATTAAATCAATATTATTTTCTTGAAATCATTAATCACCACCTACTTTATATATATCTAATAATATGTAAGGTATTTATGAAAGCACTTAAAACCAAAGATTTGTATTAGTTATACGTTGTGGGAAGTTTTATGTGTAATTTAAAGTAATAAAAGGGAAGGGGGGGGGATCCTCTAGTTCTATGAGCTATTATATTAGCTTTAATTTTACTTATCCCATATCCATGTAGTCAATCAAATCATACCGGTACGCTGGGTCTTTATCAATAAAGATAGGTGACAATTCTTTATTTCTTAGTTTTAAGTTTGTTTATTATATTAATTCAAGCGTTACGTGTATACTGGCCTTTAGTTTTATATATATTTGTGCTTCGTTTCCCGGGCATATCGGAAAACCCGAGTCATGTCTATTTTTACTTCCAATTCCAAGGACAAGGTTTGTAACCCCCTTAGGATTTCTTCAGTGCTAGATATTATTGTGTAGGGTCCGCTCTGGCAAAAGTCCAGCCTATGACAATTCAATAAAGCGCATTCATCGTTTTTTTGTGACCTGGCACTGCCAACATTTGCAGAGTCACCTTCTTTAGCCGTAAATTGAAGCACCTTCTTGGATCTTAGAATGGATCTCTTCATTGCCATCATGCACATACCGCTCTCCCATATTTCATTCTCGCTAAAGCCTATCAATACTCCTAAATCGTACTGTTATGATTATGCTAAATGGATTGTCATTTTTATATTGTCATTCATACTTTCATATGCGCTATTTCTGCCACAATTATTGTTTCCAAAATTAGCTTCCCACATACATTCTTATTTCACAAATGCAAATACTATTTTATTAATCAAATATAATTACTGTTTGCCATCAAATGCAATAATCTTATGTATTGGTTCGAGTGCTGTTGTTATATTAATGGTGGATTTAAAGAACTTCAAATAACTGTAATCCAGCGCTATTAAAAATCTTAGGAATACCATGTAATCTGTTAATTATTGACACATAAATAGCTGCATTAGAACAAAGCGATAAATTATTTGTTATTGCAGCATAACTTGAATAAATATGCTCGTTTTATAGTATTGTAAGAGGGGTTAATGTCATCTAAGGGAGATAAATACCCATTTTTATTTGTATTTTGACACAAATAATGTAATCAATCATATATATCTCAAGTTAACTTAATAAATTCTTATATATATTTCTAAATATCAAGGTCATTGTTTCATTTATTGAATAGTAATAATATTTGATGTTATATAAAAGGTTTAATTTACTAGGTGATAGAATCTTGCTAACAATAATATTATATACATGAATAATGGCCATTTTCAAGGAGTCTCTTTGTGTCATTTGCTTTGCGATGCCGGCGATGAGAAATAAATTAGATCGGTATTGTCAGAATTGTTACTCATAAGTTAGTAGATCCGGAAAATAGGCAAAACAGGGTAGAGTTCATGAATGTTCCTGACTTATGTATCTTCACATGATTGGACTCTAGGTACTTTTGTCTAGATGGCTAGATCTTGTTATATCAACAGACAAAACTGACTGGTACAATACATCTACAGTAATAACCATCTGTACCATCTTTATAATCATTTTCAACCATAATTGTTCTACTGTAAGATGATGATCCCACAAAGTTTACTCCAATTTTTCAGATTTCTAGCGTTTCTTCTCCACATCGGCCCAACACACTTCCTTATTTCATCTATCTATATCATATATGGTCTCTTTTTAGGCCTTTTACAATATCTTTAAATCTGATTTAAAATTTCAACTATCCATCTATTATCATCTTCTCACCCATAAATATTTTGCTTTCAATCCCTTCTCAATTACTTCTCTCCATACTTTGTAGAGTGGTTTGAAATCTCTATATTACTCTTCTTCTAAGTGTCCAAGCATAAGTATTGGCAAAACTCATTTATTAAAACCCTTTTTCAATTGAATAGGCATATTTTCTTTTAGTATTAAGTTATTTCTATCAAAAGCACTCCAAACAAGTTTAATTCTAAAATTAATTTCATCCATTATGTTTCCATATGTGTTAATAATTGGATCAAAATAGTCCATTAATTTATTCTAATTTATCACTATTAATTTTTATTTTATTTTGAGATAATTCATTGAACATTATTACTTTAGACTTTTTTAGCATTTGCTTTTAGTCCCCATTTTCTTATTTTCATTTGATAACTCTAGCAACATTTTCTGCAGTTCAGAAGCATTATTTCCAAAAACAATTACATCATCTAATATCAATAATTATGTGCATATAACGCTCGTTAAAGAAGTTATATATATATTATTAAATTTATTTAAAGCTTAGAGCTTTCAAAGCTCTATGGCTTCATAATCATAGCTGTATGCGGTTAATAGTGATGAGGGGGAGTATTCAAATTTATGCTAATTAGATGTTTCGGTATTTTATTTAAAATATTGTTTGAATTAGTTTAAATAAAATACCGAAACATCTAATTAACATAAATTTGAATACTCCCCCTCATCACTATTAACCGCATACAGCTATGATTATGAAGCCATAGAGCTTTGAAAGCGCTAAGCTTTAAATAAATTTAATAATATATATAACTTCTTTAACGAGCATTATATGCGCATAATTATTGACATTATAAGATTTATAAGAAGTTTATAAACAAATTTTAATTACATCATCTGTAAAATCCAATGACTTAGAAAATCCATTAATTTTTGCTCCCTTATCTTCCCATTCTTTCCCACAAAATATTTCGGGCAAAACTGCTGTAAAAGTTTTGGCGATATAGTCATCCTGTCATACAGTATCACAACGTAATCCAATCATTGCTATTGCATTTTGATAAATATTCTTCAGAATATGACAATATCCTGGTAAATATCTTGATGAGCCAATTGTTTAATCACTGAATAGATGCTTATAGAATCAAATGCCTTTTTATAATTTACAAATTGTAAACATAATGGCAATTCATATGTATTAATCCTTTCTGTAACTTCTCTCAATATTGGAATGTGATCTACTGTGCTGAAACCACTTTTAAATTCAGCTTGTTTTTTTGGTAGGTTACAATGCAATGTTTGCTGAAGATGAATTGTAATTCTCTTAACGATTTTGTATAGTATTGATAGAGCTGCAATTTCTAATATCTTCTTTACTTTTTTCAATATTAATACTGCATTCTTCCAATTATTAGGCACATCTTTATCATTTAGACATTTGATATATAACTTTGCCAACATTTTTTCCATTTCTTTGCTTGCATCCTTTCAGACCTCAGTTATAATTCCATTGTTACCTGGAGTTTTTCCCTTCAAAAATTCAATTGCATGTTTCACTTCATTTAAAATCCCAGGGATAGTAAATCTTCCACATGGATTTAATTGCATGTTTCATTTCTTCATTTAAAACCCCAGACAATTCAGAAGATGTAGTAATTGTAAAGAATATTTTTTCTTTATTGCTACATAATTTTTTTAGAATTGTTCCACAGATCTCATGATATCATTTCTCTTTTTATTAATGATCTCAAATTTTCTTTTTTTATTGCAGAAGTTTTCTAATAATAAAAAAATGTTTTACACTATTGATATTTTTATTTTCTTCTACAGCTTTCTTTGCTAATTCACAATTATATTTCCTTTTAGTATTATTAATTCTTTTTCATACCATTTTACAAAATTCTAGATAATCAATCCTTCCTAAACGATCATTTTTTGTATTTTTATATTACTTCTTTTCTTCATAAATTGTGTCAGTTATCTTCCTATTGATTTTGTTCAAATTTGAATCACCTTCAAAATCTATTAATATTTTAAAATGATTTGCAAGTTCTAATTTAAATTCATTGAATGTTTCTGGAGATTAGAAACATTAATGAAAGATACTTTTTTTTCTTAATAATTTATGTTTCTCTAGTTTTGCATTAATCAATCTCACTAATTGATGAACACTTCCTGTGTTGAATTTATTAAAAACAATACAATTGTGAAATACATATTTTCTGGTGGTCAAAATATAATTGAATTCGGTTATATTTTCATTTGGATGCTTCTATGTTTATTTTTCTCACAGAAAGAATTCATAATATAACATTTTCCCCATTCTATGAACTCCACAAATCTATGTCCTTTCTCCCTTATATCACCAAAATAAAATTTACCACAGCACTTTAATTTTTTAATCATTTAAGTCACCCATGACAATTTAAAAATATTGTTTGGTTTGATCAAAAGCTTTTTGGACATCCGTATAAAAATCCTCTAGTTCTTTATATGTGCATGTGATATCTTCCATTAAGTTGGATAACCAATTTTGCCACTTCGTTTTATGCACCATTAATGTCCACAATGTGATAAATTATTGTTTAACAAAATTGTGAATAAAAGAGTTGGTAATTAAATTTTACTAACAATTCAGAGCTATTATTCCTAGAAATAAAATATGCAAACTTTTATTTTGAAAATGTAACAAAAAATGACCAAAGGAAATAAAATCAGTTTTTTTTATTATAAAAAATTAAAAGAAAAAACAAAACAAAATACAATTTTATTAATTTGGAACAGTAATGTACAAGTAATTCACATCTGATTATACTATTTACAATTATCATTTGATAATCTTGGGAACAAAACAAACAAACAAGTGAATTGATTAAAATTCTATTTAGTTTTATTTTAAACAATGAAGAGTTAGTCAAAAACATTCCTTTGAGAGTTTTTTATTTTTATTTTTTAAGTGTCATAGCATCAGCCGGAATGCGAACCCGCAACTGCCTGCAAGTGCAAGGCAGTCGCGCTGATCTCTCGACCACCAATGCAAGACATTCCTTTGAGAGTTAATATTAATTAAACTTAAAAAAAAAACAATGATAGTTCAGCAACAATAAAAAACATAGTAAATAATGGAAATAATAATAACATTATTGCTATGAGATGATTTGTCAAGGTCTTTTATCATGGTAGAGTGCATTGATCTAAAAATAATTAAAGATTATAATAAATCCTCATAAATGTAAATGGTTAGATAAAAGATTATCAATTATACATATCAATTATCAATAATTATATAAATAATTATTATCAAGAATCAAGGAAAGACTTTTGTCTCATGGATAAATAATGGGTAATGTGACATAAAATTGAACTATATAAAATTTGAAAAGTTCTCTAGAATTGCAAAAAGCAACATGTATTGTTTTGATTTATTATCAACATCATTATCAATCCTTATTGATCTACTGCACAATAGTTTAAGTTTAATTCATTTACTCTGACCTTTAGCCTCCCCCCCCCATTTTAAAATTTTTATTCATCCATCTCACATGTGGTCTTTAAGTCTTTTACAATCTCATGGTATCCAATTTAAAACTTTAATGGACCATCTATTCTCATTTCTTCTAGCTATATATCCAATGCAGTTCCTTCAATCTTCATTATTTCAAAGATGATAGTAATACCTATATGTTCTTTCAACTATGCATTTAAATTTTAGATTTCTTCTTGTTATTCCTAACATACACATCTTCAAACATTATTGAGGGATCTGAAGTCTCTGCATTACTCTTCTGTTGAGTCCAAGTGTCAGACCCACAGAAAAGAACTAGTACACACATCTATTAAAAATCTTTCTTTTCAAACATAGGCATATTTCATTTTAATATTAATTTAGACTATTATATTTTTGATTGTGTTAATAATCTGATCCAGGTATTTGTAGTTATTAAGTTTTTTTAATTTATGATTATCAATGTTTATATTCTTCATGTGAGAAAGTGCATTGAACATTAGTTTTTTTTAGCATTTATCTTTAGTCTGCAAAGCTTTCTTACTTTCATATGATAAACATTTTCTGAAATTCTGAAGTATTATTTGCAAAAATAGCACCACCTTCAAAATCAGATAACTTAAAATAATCTCCATTTATTTTGCTCCCTTAGTTTTCCAACTACTGTAAAAAAGTTTTGGAGATATAAAATCATTGTGATATATACTTTTCTCAGTGTTAACGTTCTTAATATTACAAAGTAGTTTAATAATTGTTATTGTATTTTGAAAAATATTTTTTAGAATATAACAATATGCTGGATCAACATCTTGATGGTTCAATGCTTTAATCACTGTAGAAATGTTTATAGAATCAAATGTCTTCATTATCTATGAATTCAAAAGCATAATAAACAACTCATATTCAGTGGTCCTTTCTAAAACTTCTCTCAATATTTGGATATAATCTACTGTGCTAAAACCATTTTTAAATTCAGTTTGTTCTTTTGGTATTAAAGTCCAAATCTTGATAAAGATTTTGTATTAAAGTAATAGATGTACAATTTTTTATAACTTCTTTATCACCTTTCTGAAATTCCATATTACTAATACATTTTTGCAATCACTTGGTAAGTAACTTTGCCAACAAATTTTCTATTTCTTCATATCTACTTCTTTCAATAACATTTATATTCTACTAATTCCTGCAGCTTTTCCCTTCTTCATAGATTTAATTCCATATGTTAATTATTAATTTAAAATGATGGCAATTTAGATGTAATAATTTTAGAAGATTTTTTTTTATTTCTACACAATTTTTTATAGAACTTTTCCATACATTTCATGATATCTCTTTTTTTTAATAATAGTTTCAACTTTTCTTTTTATTGCAGAAATAACTTTCCTTCCAATAATAAGATGATGTTTTACATTTTTTAGACTTTTATTCTCTTCTATTGCTTTTGATGTATCTGCAAGTATAACTATATATATTAAGACACAATGTTTTTAAATAATTAGAATAGCAAATAGTCTGCAACAACTCTATTTCTACAGTTCGCTAATGTTCAATTCCCTCGATGTACATTCAGGCTGGCTGCTATAAAAATGGTTCACAATGGGCAAGGTTTACACACACTTTGACCCCAGTCCAGTTTAGCTGCACACGAACACTTCGTAGTATAGCATTGCGACTGGCCTTAAGCTCCTTACAGCTTCCGTCTCTGCAACAGTCTATCAGATACTTCGCTTGAAAACCGCTGGAAATTCAACTCTTTATTCAGCTGCTATCCAGACGGTTTCTTCAGGCTACCGTCTCCCCATCTCTGTGCGCTCTTTCAGCTATACCCATGGACTACATTTCCACTGAGCGCTGTATATTAACCAAAAGCACTGACGTGTGATATCTCCTACTGGAATTGAACACGAACGTCTACTGGAGATGCACTCAAATACTGCCTGACATAGTTGTTACAGTCTTTTTATAGCTTTCTGATAACTGCAGCAATTAATTACATTGTCCAATAAGGTAAGGTCTCTTATCTAGAAATATTTGCAATCAGCAAATATTTCTTGGAATTATCGTTCGCCATTACATTAATGCCTTAATTAAATTTCTCAGTTATCAGTGCGCAATCTAAAAACAACCTTTCGAATAAATACAAGTTTTTCTGGAATGCATAAACTTGTATGCAATTTTTATAAAATACAACAGCTTTTTTGTCAATATATATTTTATTTCATTATTAGCTTTTTATATCACTTTACAAAACTTTAGATAATCAATTCTTCTTTTTTCATATATTCTTTTGTTTCAGTAAAAAAAAATTACTGGTAAATTGTTGGTTTTTTTGTGCTAGCTATCTTTAATGCAGTTCTTGATAGAATATTAGTTATCTTATTAATTTTATAATAATATTAAATCGTGCTATCACACTTCCAATGTAAAGCTATAACAACAAATAGAAAACTAAATTAAATGGCTGAGCGCTTTAGTATATAGTAAAATTAGAGGTTTTGTAAATATTGGAAAACACAGAGATGAAGACAACAGGCCTTGGCTATTGTTGCCCTATGTGCACTCTTTACATAAAACATTTTATAAGACTATTTCTAAGGAATTTTGTTTGAGTTTTCATACACCTATCTCAACTAATAGGTTTATTAACAACACTAAGGACACTATAGCTTCTGATCAGACCCCACAGGCTGTGTACAGAGTGGTATGCCTTCATAATGGATGCAAAGCATCATACTATGTTGAAACGAGAGCCACCATAGGTACTAGGATATCACAAGTATAGATACAATAAGGCACATATGAATCCAGAATGCACTTCAATTTTTGCACATCAAAAATTGTCAGGACATGTTTGAACCCACATCTGCAAAATTAGTTTGTACTGAGAGGCATGATATTAAGTGAAAGGTAAAAGAAGCTTACTTTATAGCAGAGGACTCTTTCGCCATTAATCGTAAGGATGCATGTTTTGCTATATCTAAAAGATGGTTTTAGTGACTCATTTGCATATAATTGGCATATCGGATTTATTTCTATAATGATTCCAAAGAAAGGATCATAACTTGCTATGAATATGAGAAGTACATCTTCTTGAAAGCGCTCAGCCATTTAATTTAGTTTTCTATTTATTGTTATAGCTTTACGTTGGAAGTGTGATAGCACGATTTAATATTATTATATTGAAGACAAACGTAAAGTATAAATATACAGGTTATTACTTATTAATTTTAGTCAAATTTGAACCATCTTCAAAGTCTGTTAACATTTTAAAAATTTGCAAGTTCTAATTTAACTCACTTGAATATTAATTTTTTAAATAATTTTCATCTATCTAGTTTTGCATTATTAACATACTATTTATATCTCACTAATTGATTATCAGTTCCTGTGTTGAATCTATTAAGAACATTACAATGTTGAAATAAACATTTGTATTAGTTAAAATACAATCCAATTCTGCTGTAACTTCATATGCATGCTTCCATGACCATTTTTCTCAAAGAAAGAATTCATAATATAAAGTTTTTCTTTTTTTTTCGCAAACTCCACAAATCTATATCCTCTCATTTATATTACCATAATTACATTTAACGACAGCACTTTCATCTTTCAATCATTTATCAATTCTAGCATCAAAGTAACCCATGGCAATTTTAAAATGTTGTTTGGTCTGATCAAAAGTCTTTTGTATATCTATATAAAAACCCTCTATTTCTTTATCACAATGAAAACTTGTTTGGACAAAAATGTGAATTATCTCCATTTGGTACTTTTCCATTAAATTGAATAACTAATTTTGCCAATCTGTCTAATGTATCATCAATTCCCATAATGTTTCCACTTTTTATTTACAACACATATTTGTGCCATTATAATAAGATACATACCTAATTTTCAAATCAATTATCTCTTCATCTTTTCTTCTAATTTTACAAAGTTTAACAATGCACCATTTAATATTTGACAGTGCTTCCAGTTAATTTAATCTTCCTCTATTCAAAAATGATTCACAATTATAGATAGCTGATTATAGCTATTCTGACTCATATTAAAAAATTGTATGGCTCTAAAATTTCTTACTTGTTATTTTTTTTTACTAAATTCTTTATAAGTGCATGGGGAATTTTCTAAATTTCGATTGTGATTTAATTTCAGGTCTTCAAATTTATATTATGGATATGGAATATTTTAGGAATATATTGTCACATTTATTTTTTTAATAAAATAATGTGTAATGAGTAAATTTATCAGTAATCTATTATTGAAAATTATAGTGGAATACACTATTGCCTAAAAATTATCCTGTATATCAATTAGAGAAGTAATATTTCATTTTCAAAAAAGTGAATGCATAATAAATGGCCATTTTAAATAACTCAGCTGATGTTTTATGCCCAAAAAGGTTGGAATATAAAAAAGAAGCCTTCTTTAGATAGCTGCAAATAAACATTAAATGAATGTAGAGAGATCAGTGCATAATAATATTCACAGAAAAATTGAAGTTAATGTTTAGAAATTTAGCTACAGATATTATTTTAATTTTTATGATCTGCAGTAATGTTGCTACAATCAAAATATTGGTTTGTTTTCTCTAGCTTCTAGAATAAATAAATATTCAATAAATTCCACAATAAATTAAGGATCAGTTTGGGTAAGATCAGACTTTCTCGATTTTTTTTACATAATCAAATTTATTGGTTTCACATAAGATTGTTGATTGGATTAGCAGTTATACATTATCTCAATTTAGGATGATGCAATAATAAGCCAATTGCAGCAGAAGAGTAAGGAAACTAATAAAATATTTTAGCTTGAGACAATACTACGATGCTCAAAACAAATAATGCCAATGATCAATGACTTATTGAACTCAGTTATATTAGCTAATAGCTTAGGCAACGAGCTAAATTTTTACTGTTAATAGTAAGAAATTGGCCTAGATTTAATATATAGTAATGTCATATGGTCATATTTATGGAAGGACAATTGACTTAAATCAGAAAGCTTAATAGTGGCCAATTTCAAAAACAAGAAGATTCATTTTTAAGTGTAAGTTTAATAGTGTCTGAATCTTGCACTTGCAATTCTTATAACTTCAATATTGATTTCACATTAATCAAACGTAGGCAGTTTTAAAGTCAACTACCTGAAGACCTATGAAATGGTAAACTTTCTAGTTTCATAAGTGCTGCTTTTGAGATGAATCTTTACTGTAGCTTCTATTGGTACTGGAAGTTTAGAGTTTCTGCTGAAAATGAACTTCTTTAACTAGAGGTGGTAACCTGCAGAAAATAGTGAAGTTAAACCACTGAACATCACATAATCATTATTTTTTATGCTTGCTCATAACTGTTATTAAAACAGGAAAAACTCTCCATATAGTAGTGCCACTCAATGCAAACCAGAGTAATCAATGAATGCCAGAAGGCTTGTGCATAAAATCCCTATCTAGTGCCCATTCATCCAATATTCCCAGACTAGATTCTAGCTTGTGACTTTCGTCAGTGAGGAGACTTGGATCTGAGAGCATTACTCCTAGATCTTAGGATCTAATGCAACCTTCCAGCAGCCACCTTTTATCTCTACTTAACTACAAAACTATGACACCAAAGACACCAAAATGTATGGGTACTGAACTAAGTTCAAACCTATGAAAATGTTATTGGGTTTTCAATTTTATACTCATAATTTTATAGTTAAGTAGAGATAAAAGATGGCTGCTGGAGGGTTGCATTAGATCCTAAGATCTAGATGCAGTGCTCTCAGATCCAAGTCTCCTCACTGACAAAAGCCATTAACTAGAAACTAGTCTGGGTATATTGGATGAGTAGGCACTAGATAGGGATTTATGCACAAGCCTTCTGGCATCCATTGATTATTCTGGCATGCACTGAGTGGCACTATTGTATGGAGAGTTTTGTCTGTTTGAAAGTAATAAAGTTCTAAAAGAGATTTCTTTAGTCTTCCCTTTTCAACAATAATCATTTATTTAAATCAATATATTTTTATATTAGGAAAAAATTGATCATATTTATATGATAATGCTGAATGGCCCATAAAAATATTCTCTAAGTAAAACTGACAAATAATAACAAGTTTAAATGTATCAATCTGACTGAATCAATATTTTCTTTGGACAAATGTGTTTTATAGTTTAAAACATTTTGGATTACTTTTTCAATTGCAGATTAGAATAATTTAAATATTTTGATAGTGATAGAGGGGTCTCTAAGTGGATAATGAAATTATCCCAACTAATTTTATTATGTTATTACATGTTTCCGTTTCCAAATGAAACTTTTTTAATCCAATCTATCATAAATTTACTGTTGCAATTATATAACGCAATTGTTAGAAATGAGAAAAAAAATCTAGTTGTTTGAAAAAATTCCAGCAAAAAAGGAATAAAAAGTTAAATATAAATTTTACGATCAAGTAAAATGCGAACAAATATGTTCACATGTATCTCATGCTGGTCCTTTAGGCAACTAATTTGACATCTTATAATATTGTATTTTCTGCAGCAAAATTTCTTCAATACTTTATCTAGATGCAGCTACATAATCTCCCAACGAAAGCAATCGATTTATATCTCTTTATAATATTTTTGAGATAATCTTTATAATGCAAATGAAATCTTTCCCCCAATAAAAAACATGTTGATGCCACTATCTATTTGTTTCACATGCCATATATAATTAAGATGCATTTTTAAGATAATAAATCCAATATCGTATAATCTAGAAATCTGGAAAACATGCTGAATCGTCTTATGATTTTGACATAATACTTTTAAAATTTTAGAATACTATCACAATTTTTTTTTACGTAATCTATATATTCTAACGATAGAGGGTCCATATCTCACTTCCATTCCAAAATTTGTAGGATTATTCCTTCCATATAATAAATTCAACCGAAAACAGTCTTATATATCATTAATTTAGGTGAAATAGTTATATGATTATGATGAAAAATCCTAATTTCTAATTTGTTAAGTGCATCAGAAATATATTATACAGCATTACAACTTTAATTAACAATTTCATTTTTATATTTAAAAAGCTACCAAGCTATTAAACGTGATTTACATTCGTAAGCTGATAATCATTCAAATTAATGAAGATATATTTTCCACCATAAGTTGACAAAATATTGTTTTTGTTTTTTTTGAGTAATTGTTACTAAACCAAAATCGTTTTAGATTATATTCAAAATATTAAAAACTTTCTACAGATGATTTTTTCAAATGCAAAAAATAGCACAACCATTATCATAAATGTAGATCTAGAAGCCAAAAAAATTAAATTCTAATTTTTGTTTTCAATCAATTCAAGAAAAACTTCCTCACCATCAACCATATCTCATGTCCTGATAAAGTAATCTTTAAACTGTTTTAAAGATGACTATTTGAGCTAGTATACATTCTGTTTTAACAATAATACAGATATAAGAACTTATCCCCATTAGCTGAAACTATAAAATGAATCAGTGAAACTAATAAATAAAGTTATTTTGGAAATCATTTAATATTTTAGCTAAAAAAAAAAAATCAATATTAAATTTATCTACAGAGCTAGAAAGATGTTACTAGAAATGTGTATGGCAACAGGAGAGGAAGAACTTTTATAGTGTTAAGTAAAATTCTGCAGGCAACTTAATTTAATAATGTATGATTTATTATATTTTAAAAAAGTATAATCTATTCAAAGAGAATGTTAAATATTTAAAGCATTCAGAAACAATCATTTCTAAGTTTCAAATTATTTTAACTATTCACTTGCACTGTATACATATTGATTTGTCACCTGTATTTAGATAGAGTATTGTTATTCTAAATGCAAATCTTGCACTAGAAAGTAATAACTTTCTAGATAATTTTAATAAAATGTTTATATTAATAATTGTAAGACAGGCATGCATTGTCACATTTTAAGAAATTAAATTAACGGATGAATGTAATTTCATACTTGTTATATAATTAGCAAACTCATGTTCTAGCATTATTTCCTTTATTAAATTTTGGGCTTACTTTCTTTCTCTATAATTTATTTATTTTATAATGTGAATGAAGTTCATTCATCTTCCTTGAGTTATGAGCGGAGATAAATACATTGCTTTTAAAGATGAGCACTGCCGATATAATTGTACCTTTCTTAAAAATAATGTAGTTACTGCTACAGATGTGCTTTCTGTTAAATATAAAAGACCAATTTGATAAATAAATTAGCCAATAACACATTCAAATCAAATGTCAGTTATAAAAATTAGACATATCAATATATCTGTTTCATTATAATATATACTGATAGAGGCTAAGAACAAAAGACATTAATGTATCTTTATATTGTACCGGTCGAAATGGTATGTCAAATCAACACGATTCACAGCCTGGGTAAAAGTACCTCAAATCCAACCATACGCGAGATCAAAGATCAAGAATATTTATGGATTCTACCCTGTTTACCCACTCTCTACATCTACCAACTAATTAACAACACTTTCAAGACAAGCAATTAATCTTCTCTAACCTCCGGCCGGCAGCATCAATGATGAAGCATGAGCCTCGACTAATTCTAACGTTTAACTCTGTTTATTTTAATTACATCTATTCATAAACTTCAAAATAGAAATGGTATGTGTGTTACCTTGAGTCATCAGATAGTAGCACAATAATTAAATAGAAATGCTAATTTTAGAATGAAATTAATGGAAATAAACCACAGGTAGATAAAATTCACATATATATTTAATCAAAACATCTTTATAACTCTTTAATGTCTCACTGATTTATTTCATTATTTGTTAACATCAATTTCCATCCTGTCATTCATTATGTCTTGTGTAAGCGAGTGATATAGTTTATATGCCAATTTAAACAGATAAAACAATTAGAATTCTATGGTAGACGCCCACTCAAGTATGTGATATAAGAAACAATTATTTAAACAGCCATATTTTTAGTAACTTTAATATAAGTAAAAATGATTCTAGAAGAGAAATAATTTGATCATATTTTTAGGAATTGGCCTCGAAAAGAGTGACACGCTTAAATGTAAACGGATCATGATATTCACAACTAAATATCTCACTGATAATAAAACATAAATAATATGATCAGACCGTCGTCAAACTGCCATGATGTGCTCAAAAACAAAAATAAATTAATTAGACCCAGCATTTGACATTACATAACCAGCACAGACTCAATTCCCCTGTCCCGTTCTAGTGACGCCAAGAAATAAAGACGAATGGTCTGCGCAATTAGCAAACCTCAAGACATTTCAGGTGAAAGGATGGGAATCACCAAGACTTTCTAAGCTCAGCTTGCCCTGGGTCTTCCCAATTTTGTCTTTCATATCCTGACCGAAATTTAGCTCATGAATGTATCATGTGCTATAATTCTGTCTTAGCAATCAAAGAACAAAAACAGGCGATCAAGCAAAGTGCTGGCAAGACAAAATACAAATACTGGAAAAATAGATTTTTAGAATTAATATATGAAAATGGTACTGAGCTATGAAAGATTATACAGATATTATACGGTTGACCAAAATCGGATCAACACAACAATAACTTAAATATTATTATGAATATCATTTCTCTGGGTGACATGTCTCTCTCTTCAAAACAAAATCCCATCAATATTTTAAATTTAAACATTTATACTCTCTCTTACAGTTTACAAGAAGAAACTTTCTAAAACTCCCTCCCTTTCATTCTTTTAAAATGAAATAAAATCCCATACCTGACTCAGCGTCTTCCCCAAAACTAAACCGTATATGCATAAAATATTTTCTAAATATATAAAGTAAAAAAAAAAATTTCATCTCGACAAAAGGGGTGCTCCAAATAATAATCATTTAAAGCAAAAGACTCATTTACTTACCGATAGACATTGGTCGGGGAACAGGAAGCAAAATTATTTAATCATAAAACTTTCGTCGAGATGAAACAAATTGGCATATAGATATAATTTTAAATCAGACATTTATAAATCTTAAACAAATACATTCATAGGTAAATAATAATAATCTTTCTACACCGCTTTAAGAGAAAAGTTTTGCATTAATAGAGGCATAATTTTAAGACAGAATTAGAGCAGAGACATTAAATTTAAATTTATAGCAAGTCAAGGTTACAGAGTTTAGTTAATAAAATAGTTACATTTAATTAAGAAGATTTTCGTTTAAAAAGACATTTAGAGGTAGCAAAATTACATTATAAGGTCAACTGGAATTTGAAGAATAAATCAGGTGGTTAGAAATGAACAATTGAAAACATATTATCGAATTTAGTCAGAGTTCTTTTTTGGAAATTTAGGTCCCATGATGAAATACGAATTGGAGTGTTCTTTCATAATTTCTGCACAGGCATAGATAGCTATGAGTTTGATTTAAGAGTTCGACAGTCCAACATTTAAACATTTGACGAAGTTTCTCTGACATATAGTACTTTGGCAATCGTACTTGGGACAACAGGAAAATGGGCAGGCTAAGGACCATTACCCCACTTCCATGCTTCTACACATATCTATATTTATTTAAAAATTAAACTGGCGTGGATTTGTCATGCACTGACTGAACAAATCTCTGACTGGCTGAGTCCTATTGTTCTCGTGGGCTATTTATACCCTTTCAGAATACTTTTAGAAATTCCCCTTTTCATTCGCCCAAGGCTAAGTGGATATATATAAAATTCAGGTGACCATAATCATCGATCTAAAATATTTTTGTATTGTATTCTTAAGATCCACTCTCTCGATAAACCCAATGATTTTATTGTTTCAAATCTATTTTTAATTTAATGTAGATTTGAAAATTTTTTCTTTCAAACAACTTTTCTGTTTTACTTTTAATTTAATTAGAAATTCCATTGTTATTTTGTTAATGGACTTTCTTTTGTTTTATACTAAAGAATGTTAGCAGGGTTTATAGCGAAAGTAAATCTCCAGAATAAATACTTTGACTTTAAAAAATATTAAAAATTTATTTATTGGTCTTTATAAAAGTTTCCATCTCTAATTACACCTGGGTCTCATTTTACGCAATATAGGTTCCTCAAAAAACACGCGCAAACGAAATTGCACAAAAATAGATGTAACTTACATTGAAAAAGGGGGGATGCGGTCTGTGATTTTTCAAAATTCGCATAAAAGCAAAGCACCAACGTAAAATTACTTTAAAATTTGCGCAAAAAAAAATAAGGAAATAAAATATGACTAATAAAAAATTTCAAATTTGAAAAAAATTGATACAAGACAAACTTTTTTTAACTATAATATTTAATTTTATTCAAAATAATATATTTTTATGCATAATTTACAGTACAGTAATTTACATTTTTTATACACATTTTAATTATTATAGCTACTTGCCGAAAAACACGTTCGTTTGCAAACAACTAGCGCCAACTTCACACTCATGTTATTTCAATGCTTTTCTGGTGACAATGTAATTAGTAATTAATCTTTGAGATGATGATTTTATTAATTGTTTATGAAGCTCGCGATATCCAGACATACAACCATTTAGCTCTCGTTGGAATTTAAGAGCACGTTAATGATTAGTGTCATTAATAATAATAATAATTGATTACGTTCTTTTTTAAAAAGCAAAAACAGAATGTGATTTAAAATGCAAAATTAACACGCACAATGTTTGAACAAATTTACATTATAATCTTGCAAAATTTAATGTGTGTAAACATAAAATTTGGAAATCATGACTTTAATTTCATTATTGCATAAAATCTTACTATTATAAAGCACTGAAAATATTGAAATTATTAAGATGAAAGTCGAATTCCAATAATGTGTTATTACTTTCAATATAGTGTAAGTGTGCGAAATTTATTATTTAAAGTAAAGCGCATTATCGGAATTCGACTTCCGGTGAAACACGAATTGCGTAACTTCAAAATCGTGTTAAATAAGTCCGCGTAAAAAGAGACTTAGGTGTATATATATATGCATTTGCACATATATATATCTGGGCCCCTCCAATATTTATAATTAATAATTTTAAATAGAAAATTTTGATATTTTATTCGTTTATTAGCTGGTCTAAAAATTAAACGCATACAAGATGGCGGACGGAAAGTTTTATAACATCATTACACGTGTGGATCTGGTTCGATCCTAGTTTAGCAATCTAGAAAGACGTGAAGCATGGAACTGGCTTACAGATCCATTGCTTAAATATCTCAATACTGAAAGCAATCAAAATTTGTTTACATCATGACATTTAATATTTCTGATGGTTACATCCAAGAAACTCATTTTGTGGTAAAAAAAATAATGAATATTATCTTTAAATGATTATATGATATGTCCAACATGATTAAGTAGCATCTTGATAATCAAAAATCATTATATAACTAAATGAATTCTCATATTATGAACTTACATTTTCAGCTTAACATTGACTAAAAATAACTTGTATTTGTATAATACTATGATATTTGAATAAACTGTATTGCTGTTGTATTAATGTCAAACATAATTATAGTGTTTCTTGATTCTCTAAAATCTCAAGAGTTCTTAAAAATCATTTATCCATTATTGGAAGAAAACTATTTAATACAATTTTATAAACTGAAATAATAAAATTTCATAGTTCTACATTTCCTAAAGAAATAATCAGTTGTTTTGAAGCTAATATATCACCAGCATATTTTACAATTTCATCCATTATTCCATCACAATTTCTTGCCTTTTCATTTTTCACAAAGTTTGCAGTGTTAGTGTTTTGTGGAACAGAGACATGGGCAAAAAATACATCTTTTGAGATATACTCATCAAAAAAATGGAGGGGGGACAGGTGATAAAAAAAATAAATTAGATACTTAGAAAAAAAAAGTATTAGATTTAGGCAAGAATTCATCAAAATTTATGAAGTAACCAAAATTAAAAAAAAAATATAGTGTAATAAAATGTAAAAAGTTGGCAAACAAAAGCAAATTATGGTTTAGTCATAATAATCTATCGCTAAGTTGTTCATTCTGCTTTAGAGAGAGAACAAACAATTTAAAGACATTTAATCTCAAACAATATTACAACTTACATTTTCTTTTTATAATGTGAGTTAAAATGTTTATTGAAATCAAATTAAAAAAAATAATAATAAGGTAGTAGAAAATATAAGATATAGTAAAAGCAGGTACTTATTAATTAGCCACTGTAAATGCTTGGTGGCGCTGCTTTTCTGCAAAAACAGATCAATATAACATTACCGGGCCTGCGACTCTATAAAAATATTGACTTTAAAGTACCAGTAATCTGGCTAAGCAATAGCAGATAGATAAAAATGTTCATTTAATTATAAGTTTGTTAAAAAGAATGCAAAAGCAAAATATCAAAGCACAAGAATACTTAAAAAAAAAATTTAAAAGCAAGATTATATCAATAATACATCACCCAATCAACAAAACATTATATGAATTTAGTTTACACATATTGCTATTCATTAGGTATTTTTTAATTCTCTCTATTCTTTTTGTCATCTTGTGTAAGAAATATTTAAATACAGTTAATTTTTTCTAAAGAGATTCAACACATATTAGATGATGGAAATAATCCAGTATAAAAATACAACTAGAACACCATCATCACAAATCTTCAGGAAAACAATACATTTGGGTCTTTTGGATCTAATGTACATTTTCATCCAACAACTAATTTTTTACTTTTTGTTACCCTATCACACTACCAGCCCAAATTAGAAGAACTTTATAATATTTTTAATTCAAATCCATTTGCTTGCATACAAAATGGCAAAATAAATAGGGACAATAAAAAAAATTTGCCGAATGAATAATAATAAGTACAAACTAAGGTCATGTGACATTTTGTTGTTATGCCATGTGTTATTGGTTTGTACCAAATCTGTCCAAGAAATAAAGGTGACATAAATTATAAAAAAAAATTTAAGAGCAACATAATATATAGAAACTGAACTGGTTCCATATCTATATGACTGCAAGAAAATACGCTTGGATTAAAAAATGTAATAAATTTTTTCAATGTGATCTGATATTTTGACAGTACAACAAAAAGTAAAAATGGTTACTCAATGGAAAGATGCAATACAGCCAAAAGATCTAATTGCACCGTTGAAAAAAATCAAAAAGCTCCTCACTGATGAAAGCAGTAAACTAATCTGAAGATATTTGGATAAAACAGCACTGCAAAAAGGATTTAATAAGCATTGTTATCTAGCATGTACTGATTATTAAAGCTTACACAAGAATAAACGAATTTATAAATGAAAAGCAACATTCCAAGGTACATAAATATAATTTTTAGAATAAAAATAAAACGTAAAAAAAAAGATACATTAAAATACATGTTTCTCTAACGGTTTGTGATGATAGTAATTTACAAACAAGTTGCACCGAAGAATCATTGGAAACATGTTCTATACAAACAATGAAATATATTTGGAAAACTATAAAATTCAAATTTGTCTAAAACGCTTAACAATTCAATTAGATGATAAAAATAGTCCAATACATAACTACGAATATTAAAATATAAAATGTTAATTATAGAAATTTATAAATTATATAGGTTTAATACAATACACAGTTCGAGCATTCACATATGAAAAAATTCCAAAGCCTAAACTTTTTTATTGATAATCATTTTAAATAATAAAAAAAATAACAACAAATAAATATTAAAAAGAAAAAAAAACAACAACTATCACATAGAATTAATTGACAGCAAAAAAAATTAAGAGGTTAAATATCAAATATTTGAAAAACTGAGTTATTATTATTTTTTACCTGACAAACGTAGCTATTGGTGTTTAGTAAACATTCACTTGAGGGCGTACTAAATCTACATCCCAGAATTCAATGCTTGTCATGGCGGTATACTTCCTGGTGTGGATAAATTTTGAGTTCCTGGTTTTGAGGAAGAGATATAAATATATATTCTGAACTTAGAAACGTAAATATTATTTTGATAATTTGTGGTTTCTTTTCTTCGGCAATAATTTAATTCGGAAATACAAAATATTAAATTTTAAATTCTATAAATTCGTCGTTGCTTCAGAAGTACCTAAGAATTAAAAATATTAACATTTACGGTATTTCCTGTCAGTTGTTCATCTATAAGGAGAAATAAAACATTTTTTCGTCTTTGCTGTATATAATTTTTTTTTAAAGCAAAAAGGATTTAAGGCTTTTTTGATGCAAAAGAATATTAAGTGAAAACATTAATTGGTAAGTGAAGTTTTATTATTATTTTTCTTCCCTTTGTTTACGTTAATTTGAAATTTAAGAAAAATGTATTGATGTTAATAATCAGCGCTATTTTTGTAAGACAGTAAATGTCACATAAACATCAACTCGGGCTTAATTATTATTTTATTAAGAATCGAAAACTATATAATTTTAGTTATCAACATTGTATTTTATCTTGCAAAATACTTTTTGATATGTACACACAGACAAAAGAGCATAAATATATATAAAAAAATGTGCTTGCATTTAGTTTGGTATTTTGTCCTTTTTATGTTTTTAACATATACATTTCAGGTTAAAAGATGTAGACAGTAATGAATTATATATTGGTATAATATATATAATCTTTTTTTAGTTCAGTAGTGAATAAATTTTATATATAACTTGTAGGCTTGATTTATTAATTGATACATTAGAATATACATTTTTTGCTGTCATTTATTGCGAGAGCTTTTTATTGTGTTTTTACAAAATATTAACCTACATCTCATGAAGAGAACTAGTAAACTAATAATGGCCTTTACCTAGATAGAGTTCGCGATTTTTTAGAATCAACTAATTAGCCATCTAATATCTAAAAGTATCTAATTATTTTTAGTTGGAGAATAAAGATACAAAGGTAAACTGCAATAGTCATATGTTAATGTGCTGACATAAAATGAAATCTTAATTTATATTGTGTGAAGCATCGTAAGGATATAGGAGTTGATTGAAATTTGTTACTCAAAAATTATACCAATGGGGATCAAATGTTATTGCGATACCGAGGCTGTGGTCTCTAATTGTTTATTTTATTTTTAGATGGAGAAATTAATATATATGCATATATTAACCCTCAACACTTGTGAGAGAGTTGATGCCATTCATGATTTATGTCTAAGGGTGTCATTGCTATTATTTGATTGAATACACTTTTTTTTTTTTTTTTATAAAAAGGGATTATAGAGGAAAGAATTTTATCCTTTTTTTTTTACATCATTGAGGTAAGGAATTTAAAAATAAAATAAAATTGAATTATAAATAAAGATTTGTGATTACCTGAACACGTTACATTAAAGTCATTTATTGAATTTAATGGGGAGGGTTGACTTAAGACTTAACATATAGATGTTGGATGGTTTATTTATTCAAAATGTATCAACTATTTGCAAATCTGATCCCATAGCTGAGGCAATGAGCAACTACTTGAGGTGTTGAAATGGAATGGGCACCAAAATGACACATTTTAGTAATAGTTTGGGTGCAATTTGAAATTTATAATTGCAGTTTGTAATGTTATAATTGACTATTTATGGTCAAGTTGCAATCTTTAGTCTCTATATAAATATTTGAAAACCAGGCACTCTTCACAAACCTATATAAGTATATTAGACCATTAAATTATTGATTGTTATCGATATTGGGATTGTCTAAGTGTTGACTGGTTTTTAATATTTAAATAAATATACAAAGAAATCAAGTCATATGTCCCATGACCTAATTTAACAAGCTTGTATTACAAATATTATATAATGGGCTTGCAAATAGCTCTTAACAAAAATTTTTAAGTTGGCCTCCAGTCAAATTGATAGGCCAGGTTCTATTCTTTTGGTAATAAAATCATGTTTATAAGAAAACTGGTGAATGTTTTGAATTATATTGACATTATTGAATAATGTTTTCTGGGCATTATAAGATTAGTTGTTAAATAGGTGGTTGGGAGTATAGAAGTCTTGAAATTTTAACAATGTCAGCTTGATTAAGCTTTATGCCATTGATCTACAAGTTTTACAATTACCTCTCAATTTTAATTACATCATATGCTAATGGGATCTCACATTATTAAAATGCAATAAAGAAATATTTTTCAATTTTAAGCACATAGTTACAGAATCAGATAACACTAAGTTGCTTAATAAAGATGGTCTTTTTATAAATTTCAAAAATGCAATCCATTTATTGTCATAGACAATCTACTCCATGTTAATTTTTTAAATTTTAATACCAAAAAGTTTATTTATGTCTATTGTTATACAAATTAATAAAGTTAACAGAATTAGTGATATCAAGAAAAGAGAAATTATTTGTTTAAAATTGACTAATTTATAAAAATAAAATAAAATATACATATGGCTTATGAATATAATCAAATGGAATCTTTTATAGATATGAGGAAATGAAATTTATAAAGAGTTAGTAATGTTTGATTAGGAAGCATAGATTTTAGAATAATTGGTAACTGATTGTTTAAATACTGTCTAAGTCTAAGGTTTGATAGTGACCAGCAAGTTATTTCTTTCATTAGTTCAGTTTATTTAGAATGATTCCCATGACAAATATTATTTTTTCTGTTGCATATGATTTAATATTAATTGAATCTACCTGATTATTTGGAGAAAGAAAAAAAATCTAAACACATATTTTGTATAGGATGAATAATCTAATTGTTAACATTGAATTGCAATTTCTCTCACATTTTTTTAAAGGATTTTGCATTAATATACTGGGAAAAAGTTTTTGGATCAGGAAACCAAGTTTATGGATTGAATAAGGGTTTTGATAATTTTTTAAAAGACAGGTGATGAATGTTTTCTTCTTATAGATAAATGGAAGAAATAGTCATGTTCATTTTGATAATAATTGATTAATAGTCATATATAGATAAATGATGAATGGATCTCTGATAATGACATTAAATTTTTTCATTTTAATAGAAAGATTAGTATCTTTAGTTATGATTGTAGTAAAAGATGAAAATCAAGATACCAAGAAACTTAATTGATGTATCTAAAAAGTTTGAAGAGTTCTGCCATTTAGAAACTACCAAGCTGAAGATTTTTTGTATGAGAAGGGTTATTTACTTATCTGGAAGAATTTTGCAATTTGGGCTTAAGTAGAGAAAGATTCGGGATGCTATTTATTTTTAAATGACTTTAAGACAGCTGTTTAGAATAAAACTTTGGTTAGCAGATAACCTAATTATTATAATAATAAATTAGTATAATACAATTGGAAAGGACCGATAACAAGGGTTATTTGTGAGTAATTCCTACTGATACTTGAAAAACTGGCTGTATCTTAATAATGTTTTTGATATAGGCAGATTTATTTTTTATATAGGTGATTAGTTCGCAGACTATTTTAGACTGATCATGTGAGCAATCATACTAGATTAACATTATTAAAAACTTCGTCAAACATGAATTGAATAATAATTTGTTCTGGGAGTTACTGTTTTTGGCATGCAAAGTAATTTTTTTGTAGGGCAAAGTTTGTATAATATAATGTTCACTTGTGTAGTGCAAATGGATTAAATGAGAATTTAGCTTTAAGGATTATTAGAAACTTTTCAAGTAGCTTGAAAGTAAATATTTTAGCATGAATAATTTTAATAGATAATAATGAAATAGTTTTTATTGATTGGGATTGTCTTTTATTAATAACAAATATAAATGGTTTAGGTTTGATAGATTATAAAACTGGTTTATCAAAAGTAAGGTAATAAGATATAGTTAAGATTTTTAAATGCAGGGGCAATATTGGTGGTTGTTGGATTTATTTTCTTGAATTGTTAAACAATTTTGTCTGCAGTGAAAAGACAAGCTATCACATTATCAGAATTTGTCAATCAATTCAAGGAATTATTAAACTTTTGAAAGTTTCTTCCGAAAGTAGCACATGATACTATACATATTAGTATAACTTATTAAGTAGCCAATAGTTATTTAGCATAATTGATTGAAATTCTAAATAATTTGTTAGAGGATTTTAATATTAATCATATAAATGTGTCTTTCTATTTCATGTCAAATAAATTATGAAATTAATGTGCCTTATTTTGAGTGTCAAGATCAAAATTATAGTGTAATTAGAGAGAAACATGACATACTGGTACTCCGTTAGGCAGGAAAAGTGTTGGAAATAATCTAAACAGAATGTGGTTAAGAATTGAGGAATGTGTTGAAATTATAGTGTAATTAGAGAGAAACATGACATACTGGTAGTCCATTAGGCAGGAAAAGTGTTGGTAATAATCTAAACAGAATGTAGTTAAGAATTGAGGAATGAGTTGAAATACAGTATAATCTTTAATATTTTTGTAGTGTAATTTTCATTACACCACTTTCACGCAAGATAGTGAATTGTTTTTGTTCACATTTTACATCTCGTGAAGGGATGTAATCATAAACTTATGACTAGAGAAGTGTAAAAGATCTATGATTACTAAGATGCACATTTTGTGCTGAACCAGCACTCATCAGTTGGCCCCGATTACAATCTTTAAGTCATATGTTTATAATTACAAACCCTTCCACGAGGTGTTAAAAACCGTGATTAGAAACAACAAGAAAATAGATTACAATGTAAATTCACATTAGAACATAAGTTAACAATAAATTAACTTATCAGGACATAGTATAAATTGCATAAATACAAAGAACAAAGCTTGTGTGTAGACACACAACATATGTAAGCAAACATATACCCATCTCCAAAACAATTTTATTTTATTTAAAAAAGAAAGAAAGAAATACATTGAATATGTCTTTGAAGTAAAATGTCTCTTGATTATCTTAATTTTTTTTATATAGATTACTTCAAAATTGTTGACAGAAAACTTTAGTTAATATCTATAAATATGATCTTATTCAGATGTTTAGACAGGAATAAACTAGTCACCTATTATATACAAATTATTGATGAAATAGATTATATGATGCTCTTTCTACATTGAGGTTTACAAAGTATCTTTGTGTTTAAACAATTCAAAACAAAGCAAAACTCTCCATATAGTAGTGCCATCTTGTGCTAACAAGAGCAATTAATGGATGCCAGAATCTTGTGCTAACAAGAGCAATCAATGGATGCCAGAAGGCTTGTGCATAAAATCCCTATCTAGTGCCTACTCATCCAATATCCCCAGGCTAGTTTCTGGATTGTGGCCTTCATCAGTGAGGAGCCTTGGATCTTTGTGTTTATAACTTTGTTTTCACTGAAATGGCTATCTTAATTTTTTTTAAATTTTATGTAGAATGGTGTAAAATTTGTTGTTAAAAAAAAAATTTGTACTTGAACATGTGTACGATGAAATTACAATATTCAGAGAAGTTTTGCCATGGCCATTCCCATTTTATCTGATTGTTGCTGAATTAAATAGCTCATGCAAAAACATTGATGTGAAAAAAAGAATAATATGATCATAAAACTATTTTCTGCTAATAATTGACATGAAATTCTACATTGATTTCTGATTTTCATAAGTGTGGAGAAAAATATTGCAATGCATTATTAAATATATAAATGAATTTAATTTTAAATAAAAATATTGATTTTTAATTGTAATTACTATAATGTCTTGAAACATCGATTGTTACTCTTGCTATATTCTTATAATGATAAGATTTTGAAATATGGTCAGGAAACACTTTATAGCATAACATAAATCATTCCAACAGATGTTTTCAGTGTTTAATATTTGAAACACAAGATCTTTTTTTTTTTTTAATAGTTTGCTGTGTTTATTTTATAAATAAACAGAACAGTATGTGAAAACATGAAATTAAATATCTCATAGAATAAATTCCTACAGAGTCTATCTTCGTTATACTTCCTGGAAAATCTGAATTATATGATTATAAATTTTTTTTATGAATGAATTGGAAAAAAACTTAAATGTGCATTATTCTGAAAGTCAGAGGGCTTCGAGGCTTTATTAATAATATAGTAAGAAATAACACTGATATCTGTGAAATATTGATTCATTTACTAATAAAATTTGCACAATGAATTAAATGGAAGTTTTTGATAACTTTCAACATTATAATATGCAAATTTTGCTCTGTTTATTGGATTATTATTATTATTTTTATTAGATTTCATGAACCGTATTTATGTCTTAGTTAAATCTTTTATACAGTCAAACATAAGATAGGCAATTTATTTTTAACTGTTTTCTATTTCTGATTTTCAAAGAATTGCTGCTATAGTCTATCATTAAAGAAAACAGAAAAACAAAATAATATTGAGCAGGACAAAAAATACAGCACATTAAACATAGTTGAAAACTGTGCCATAAGTGCATCAAATTAAAAGAACACTTCATCAGATGTTAGTAGATATATTATTCAAACATGAACTGTACAACTGCTATTGCTTCTATGTATGCGCAAATGCACTTAAATATAAGAAATTTCCAAATTTAGTGATTATCAACAAAGTTTAGATCACCACAGAGAATGTTTAATTTTAAAATAAAAACTCCAAACTTTTTATTTTATTCCCCATATGATATTCAAAAATAGAAAAAAGAGAGATGACATTATCCAGACAAAATGCCATGTTTTTCTAAAATATAATTGAATTTGACTTGATCTAAGACAATGATTATTTAAATTGAAGTCTATAGGGAATTCTTGACAAATAATTGAAAATGTTAATTATCATTTGTGCATAAGAGCCTGTAATAGCTCTTGTAAAACTACATTCAAATGAAATAACTGCATGATAATCTAGTATAGTTTTCTATGGATATAGCAGATTAACTTATATATGTGAAAATGACATATTCTTTACATTTTTGTCTATAAAATAAACTAAAATACTACAAATTGAAATAATTATTTTAGTATACCTCTTCTTTTTGATTTATATTAGTTTGTTAAAACAGGCAAAACTCACTATAGGTATTGCCACACACAGCAAGCTAGAGTAATCAATGGATGTCAGAAGGCATAAGAAATGGTGATCATGTGATGTTTATTAGAGTTTGCTAATAAGTGTTAAAAATTTAAATGAACTAAACTAATCTTGTGAATAAATTTTTCACTTTTACCTTTTATTAGGGGCATTTAAAAAATTAATAGATACCTTTATTGCACAAAAATAAGAATTCACATTTGTGTAAATTTAAAGTCTTATTTCCTATTAAGTGACAAATTAGACAAATGTTTTCATTCATTTAATTTAATATCACTTTTCAGTTTTTTTTATATTTAATATCATTTTAAAATGAACTGGCCTCTCTAAATATTTTAGAATAAGATGAAATTCAGACAAATTGAGTTTGTCAGATGAGTGACAATACATAAACTGTAAAAAAAAAACAAAAAAAAACTTAGCAAGTGGTAGAAGGTTCTCCATAATTGAAGAGATCACATACACATGGCTTTGTAAGATGATTAGAAGAGTGCAGTATATTTAAGAAAGATCAAAATGAAGGTATTATAAATTATAAATTTGTTAATCTTTTACCAGGTTTATTCAAGATTTTTACTAAAATAATTATAATTTAGTCAATTTCAGAGTGAAACAAATCAAAAGAACAAACTGGATTTAAAAATGATTTTAGCAACAATTTGTTTTTTACAAACTTTGGACTCAAAGCTGGATTTAAAAATGATTTAGCACAATAGATCACATCCAAATATTAAAAGAAGTTATAGAAAGGACTAATGACTATGAATTCTCATTATATTTTAGATTTGTAAATTATGAAAAGATATTTCGTTTTATATAGTGCAAGCATTTTCACAATCATTAAAGCTTTGGACCCTAAAGATATAGACCTGGTTATTATCATATTCTTAAGAATATTTATCTTTTATCAAAATGTAACAACAATGATTAAATACATTATCACACTAAGAAGATTAACATTGGTAAAGATGTAAACCAAAGTGATTCTACTATATATAAAACTTTATGGCAGTTTTGCAAAAAATATTTTATGGGTTAAAATAGGAAGATAAAGGAAATAGTTATTCATATTTTATAGATGAAACGATTGTCTTTGCAGATTAATGATAAAAAGACTAAAAATAATGTTTGATGGATTTTCACAGATGAACAAAATAAAGAATTATAATCATGAATTAGAAAAATTAATTATAAATACCTAATCAAATGGAAGCTTATTAAATCTTTAATCTTAGAATTAAACTTAAGTGTTTGTTAGAAATAAGTTAATATTAAAGAAAATACACCTATGTATTAGAAAAAGGTTTTTATTAGATGTTTTATTAGTTTTTATATATATATGGAAGTGAGACTTGGATGATTAACAGAAAAGCAGAAGAGCAATGCAGAAACTTTAGAATCCACAACAAAATATGGATAAACTCATGCTGCCATTTGATGATCTTTTATTTAAGTACTCACAACTGCAGATCACTTTCAAGTAAAGGAAGATTCCAAGAATTGGAAGAACTGTCTCCTATTAAATGAAACATGATTGGACTTTATGAAGTTAGAAGAAAAGGTGAAGAGACAATTGATTTTAAAAGTGGACATATACCCTACTACAAAGGCACAAATATTAAAGTACAAGTGAGGTACATTATAAATAAAAAGTGGAAGTACAGCATCGTATGGGACAAGTGGCAAGATTAGTTATTCAATTTAATAGCAGATACCAAATGCAGATATTCATATTTATGCCCCAAGAAGTTCTCATAGTGATGAAGTAGTAGAGGATTTTTATATAGATGTACAAAAGACTTGATCAGACCAAACAATATTTTAAAATTATTATGAGGGATTTTAATACTGGAATTGGTAAACAATTGAAAGATGAAAGTGCTGTAGGTAAATTTGGTTATGGTAATAGAAATGAGAGATGACTTGTGGAGTTTGCAGTAAAAGAAAAATTATATTACAAATTCTTTTTTTGAAAAAAATTGTTAAAAGAAAATAGTCATGGAAGCATCCAAATGAAGGTACATTAGAATTGGATTATATTTTGATGAACAGAAATACATATTTCAAGATTGTAATGTTCTTAATAAATTCAACAAAGGAAGTGATCATCAATTAGTGAAATGTAAGATACATGTTAATGCAAAACGAGGGGGACAAAAATTATTAAGAAAAATAATATTTACAGTTGATATTCCTAATCTTCAGAAACTAAACCTTAACTTAGAACTTGCAAATCATTTTCAAATATTAGCAGATTTTGAACATGATTCAGATTTGAATGAAGTTAATAAGAAAATAACTGATATACTTTAAAAAAATGCAACAAAGAAAGCTGATAAAAAAAACAGCAATTGACTAATAAAATTTCTACTGAGACTAGAGAATTTATGAAGAAAAGAAGGGATATGAAAATATATAAAAATGATGCATTAAGAAGAATTGAATATCGTAAAAGGGTGTGAAAAAGAGTTGATAATGATATAAGAAAATATAACTGTGAACTAGTAAGGAAAGCTATAGAAGAGAATAAAAGTCTCAAGAGTGTAAAACAACATTTTGGTATTGGTAGAAAACTTATATTTGCAATAAGAATAAAAGATGAACTATTACTTAAAAGAGAGATGACATCATGAAATGGATCAAAGAGTTCTATCAAGAATTATATAGCAATAAAGAACAAGTATCTCGTATAATTATTGTATCTTCTGAATTGCCTAGGATTTTAAATGAAGAAGTGAGACATGCAATTAAATTTATGAAGGCTAAAGCTCCAGGTAATGATGGAATTATAATCAATATCTTAAATTTTTTTAAAAATTTGATTTTCTAAAAAAAAAAAAATGCTGTTTTAAGTTGGAAATTATCACTGTTATAATTTATTTAATAAAAGTAAATATTTAAAATTACAATCTTCTTTCATTATTAAATAAACAAGACAGAAATTAAATGTAAATAAGTAGATGATTCTATATGATCATAAAAATTAATTGAATGGATAACATCTGCAGGTTATAGTTTTTAATTGGTGTGGGCACAGTGAACAGTAATAGCAAATCAATACATTAACATGAATATTATATATATTAAAAAAAATTATATAAATATTTTTTATGTGCAATATTGACAATCTTAAAATATAATTCAAATAGTTAATCATGTTTGAAGCAGGTGTTTTAATGTTATAGATTATTTATTTTATTTCAAATTAATTATCACAAATCTCAGAAGTACCATTAACATGTAAATAAATACAATCATCAAAACAAAACATTTTATGTCAATAATTTTTAATCATTTTTCAATATACAGTATATATAAAAATAAACACCCCCACACATGATAATAATAGCTATTAATAAAAATAAATTTAAAATGAATGATACTTTGATGATGTATTCTTATTAGAAATAAGAATACTAAAAGAAATATGCATATATGCATAAAAAGGAAATTTTTACAAAATGATTTTTTAAAAATCAGAGATTTGGCCATTTAAACAAACTTCAGTCCACTCCACAAATAAAATAAAAAAAATACATTGAAATTAACAAGTATAGATCAAAAGTGAAATATATGGATCATAGGCTGTCACCAGAAGAAATGACAATAGATAGATAATTGAAGGCTTAAATTTCTTTTTAAGCAATTGTAAAAGACCTAAAAAGAGATCATATGTGAGATGGTTAGATAAGAAAATTTGATGGAGTGTTATGGAAAAGCTATGGATTAGAAAAACTTAAACTCAGAGAGGCCAACCATCGTGTAGCAGATTGGTAATGCTTGAAAGTGATATGATAAATGAAAACATTAATATGTGTATTTCATATTTACACTTCATGTAAATTTTTGAAATGTAAAGTATACAAAGAAATTGAATATTTGTTGTTTTTGTTTTCAAATGATTTAGTAGGTCTTTATATTGTAACGATATATAAATATGTCGTTACATTAATTTAAAATAAAAACTTAAAAGTTCGCAAATAAAAGTAAAAAACTAAACGCTAAAATTAAAATGTTTGTTAAACGTATATACATTCGCACAGATGCCAAACTTTAAAAATATTTTTTTTTTAAAAAACAAATAAATAAGTATTTGAACGTACTTTTTTATAAAAAAAAGTACAAGATTTAAAAATAAAAACAGGTATTAATTAATTCTTGTAATCTGTAAATGGAAATGATTGTTTATAAATTGTTTGAAAAGCAAGCTAGCCTTGGGCTCTTGTATAATTAAAATGATCTGATGAAAGATAGATAAGAAAATAAAGAGAAATTAGCTTGACCAATGGAAGCACTAAGCCTTGGCTCGGACCCTAACGAAAGTGATGGATTAGTGACGTTTTGTTGATTGAATCCGTGTGGATAATATAAAAAGGGAAATACAGTTTTTTCTGACAGTTCCAGCGTTTTGTGTTTGAGAGATGTGGTAGGACGCACATACCACACTCTCTATAAAAAAAAAAAATGAAAAGACTGTGATACCTTGAACCAGCTATTGCCATCTCCAGAACATTATCTTCCAATGGAGGCGTCGCGGGAATTAAAAGCAGAAACCTGGACTCTTCTACCGTGAGCTATGAACTTTACAAATTAACAACAACAACAAAAAAAAAGTAATTAAGAACTTTCGTCAATGTTTTTTTTAAAGATTCAGCTAATTTAAATTTTAAAATGAACTCTTATTTGATTTTCAAATTAATAATTGATTGTTTAAATTTATATAGTTAAGTTTTGCTAAAATCATTTCCATTTTATTATTATTATTTGTAGTAATATTTATTGTAGAAATTATTAAATGCATTACATTTAAGTTGGGTATAGACGTTGCAGAGATTCGTTAGCGGTTGATTATGTTGTGGTTTTCACAGTCGATTAGAATATATAAGTCAACGATGCCACTGCGGTGTCTTATGATGAACACCAAAGGGTCTCCTGTATTCCCTCAGCAATTGACGTTATCGATTGACTTTGTATTTTGATCGGTTGTGTTTAATTTGGAATGTTTTTGACCGTGGAATCTGTGCAGCCGATCTATACTCGACATTATAAAACAAATTGTATAAAAATAATCTGTGCGAACGTATTTAAATGTTAAATTTAAGTCGGGCGTGAATGGCTATATAGTTTTGTAAAGTTATATTAAGGGAGGGTAATCTTAGGTTATTCATTTCGTAGTTGAATTGGTTCAATGGATTGGATATATTTGTGTAATTGTAGATGTAGTATGAGATCCGCTACGGGCAGGATTATATATATACGCCACACACCTTCTGTTTGCCTATGGATGGGTTTGTAAGACGGCAAAGGACCGCAGTCCATTCCTATGGAGTTTTATGTTTATTGTTCTACTCGCCAACAGATGTAACATTCCTGTTGGTGGAGAGACAATGTCTTCTCTAATTCTACTTACTGATCAGATGTACATTCCTGACAGTATAGTATTTTGTGTTGTCGTATTTTCATGCTACATTGAATACATAAATGTATCAGATGGATTGGCGCCGGTTTGATTGCGAAATTTGTTGCCTAAGGTTAAATCAGGGAAGAATATTTTCTTTTCAAATGCAGATCTATGTAGTCTATTCATACTCGACTCACTAAATAAATATTAAACTCATGGTTGTAATTTACTTAAATGTAAAACTAAAGATTAATAGAAAAATCTAAAATGTTGAATTTATTCCTCAAAATTTAAATGTTATTTTATATGTGCGTAAATAAATATTTTTATGTGTTAATTTCTGGCAGTGGCTTTTATTCTTTTATATTTAAGATATAAAATTTATATTTTATTATCTCTGCTACTCCACTGAGCTAGTGACTTGGGCTAACGATTTGAATATTTAAATAAAGTGGAATCTTAACAGCGCATATCTGCCTACTCTATAAATTTTTCTAGGTTTAAATGCCTAGATGGCGCCTTGTAGAGCAGATATCGTAGTTTGCGGTTAGATTCGATCTTCACTTTCATTTCGATCGTTATAATATATATAGTATATTTTTAATAAATAATATCTTGTAATAGTTTGATAAGATTCAGACCATCATAAATTTTTACTCTATTTCAAAAGATAAAATTTTAATAAATTAAAATTTGACTTAAAGATGTAATAATTAGTTGCCTTCATTATCATGTTATCTCCCTAAAGGAATTCTAAAAATCATTTAGATTTTTTTAAAAAAACAACTTTAACCCATATTTGTGCAACTACTTGATCATCTTCCAGTTTTTATCTTGCTTTTATCTCACTGTTTACAAAGTTCTTCATAATTTCACTACCTTTCAAAACTTAAGTTTTATTTTTTTGTTGTTTTGTTTCTTTTTTTAATATTATTAATAACAATTTATTTTCGATACTTCAGTGCATATTTAAAATTTTTACTAAGTAACTTTTACTTTCTAATTCTAATCATCATTCCATATTTCAAAGTTATGTAATTTTTTTTCTTTCTAAGGTTTCAACTAATACAAACTAGATACCAAACATGCTATCTAGACTATCCTGAACTATTAGCATACAAATATTCACTTTCAAATATATATATATGTACATAATTAAATAAATATGTTTATGAAGGTGCATATTATGTACTATTTATATAGTTTTTCCAATAATTATAAACTATGTTTGAAGTAAAAGGAGTAGTAATGACATCCTGAGATTTATTTGTGTTTGTGTAAATGTATGTAATATGTATATTTATGTAATCATGTACTATTGACTGTTCATGTATATTTTTCACATTTTTGCTATTTAACAATAACCATGCAAGTATTAATCTATACAAACACTTAAAATTAAGGAAACACTACCAAGAAATTGTAAATAATTTTTATTTATAACATTTTCATTTAAATATTTTCTATTTTTATTTAGCAAGTAATCAAATCTAGAAAAAATCTACAAAATATTTGTCAAAACACACACATGTATGCATGCAAACATCTACAACACATATGCAGTGGTCCCCTCAGATCTATAACATTTGTTTTCTAACCTTTATGTGGATAGGAAAATTCATAAATAGTCATTTTCCTTATGTATATAAACCTAAAATACAATTTTATTCCTAAATAAATTAGTAAACACACACATTTACTGATAATAAAATTAAAGAAAACCAAGTTCTGTAAATAGTTATTTCTAAATAAAACTAATCTAAAGAACTACCTGTTGATTACCCCACCCCCATCCCCAATCAACCATAAGATCTATGTACTTATCTGTGTTACCTGGTATCCCAACTACATTTAGTGCTTTACATTTTGGAATCATCAATTTCCGTGAGTTTATTTTTTCATTCTTTTTCTTTGCTATCAATACTATTTTCTCAACTATTTATCATAAACTGAAGTGCAATTTTAGTCAATAAACGAATTCTCTAATACTAATAAAAAATTTGGCATGTACAGCTAGAAAAAAATTATTTTGATGATATCAGAACACTGATAACAAAACAATTTTCAAGTTAGTTGCTGACCTTTTTGTTGTTTTTTTGGATAAAATTTAATATAATCAACTAAGTACATTTTTTAAAATTTCTAAAATAGTATTTAATATGTGATTATTTATTTATTTTAATTAAATATTTTAAATTATATATTAAACTTTTTTTTAATAATTTTTGAAAAGTTGAGATTTAAAATGAAAAACACACAAAAGAGCATTATACTTGCTTTAAATCAATATTAAATAAAATAATGTTTAAAATGTTTTTAAAAATATTTATCCCACATTATTCTTTCCCCCAAAATATATAAATAATATAATAAAAAATAGAAATAAATTACATCTGACAGTTCACATACAAACTGTTTAAAATGTAATACATAGGAAAAATGAACGTGAATTAATCTAATTCTAAACCAAAGATTAGTAATTACTGATGAAATTGAATTAAAAAAAAAAATTACATCCAAGTTCAAAATGAACTGGTAAAGAGATCTTTGAAAAAAGCAAGAATAATTTTTCTAATTTTTGTATTTTTAAAAAAGATTCCTCTAACTAGTAAGTTGATTGGAAGACAGAGGGCAATATCTAAAAAAAAAAAAAGTTTTTCAATATCATTTTTGAAAAGTTTACATTGAATTGCTAAATGAAAAAAAAAACATCATTAAATAAGTTGATCCGCATTTTAAACATACGAGTAAAAAGAGGTTTATTTATTTTTCATAATATGGTCTTCAGTACAGTTTTTTTAAAAATATTTTTAATATAAAAATATATCTTTAGAAATAAATAAAAATAAGTGATAAATATTTTTAATCTTGCTAATATAAAATATTTCATATTGACCATATCATAAGATTGCAACATTTACAAAAAATAGAATATATTTCAAAAAAGCTATGTATTTAGAAAACATAAATATAAATACATATTTAACAATTTGAATTTTAAAAGAAAAACTTTAGAAAAATTATTTTCAGTCCGTTATCAATGTACAAACTAAAGTATAATATGCCTTATGTTGGATTACAACTGTTTAATGAATGAAAAGCAGAACTTATTACAATCAGAAGTAAAAAATAACCATTTCACATCTAGTGCCTTTGCCAGACATTTGAGAATAAATACAGTGCCAGCAATATGGTGCATGTTTCAAATAGTGTATCAGTTAATCTTAATATTTATTATGGACTTTTATCATGACTGCATTTATGCAATCAATGTTTTCCCTACGTTTCCCATGAGTATTTGTTTTCATTATAAGTTAGTTAGCAGTTGGGGAATTTTTTCTTTTGAACTTCTACATTATCTTTAAGTTTACCCAATAAATGGAATGTCAAATCAGTCATAAATAATGCTTTTGTATGATAGATTTAGACAGTAAATTTTATTTTAGATCAGTTATATATAAAAAAAACAAACGGGTATTGTTATAAAACAAATGAGATCAAAAGATAAGTATTTTTTATGATAAAATAATTGTATTAATAAATAAATAATAATTTTTAAACACTTTTATTTTTAAATAACCACATTTGTATATCTTATAATTTGAGAAAAGGGGTTTACAACTATAAAATTTATTTTTTTATACAAGGAGGCTTCTAGAGTATGTAACTAGTAAAACACTTCTCACTAAGTTAAGGTTTATAGCATGAAGACAAACATAAACACTAGAAAGATGGATATTTTCCCCACATTACAGTTATCAATTTAGTTTCTATCTTTAATAGTAAAAATATACATATTTTGTCTAAAAGTAATTTCCAGGTACATATACTGTCATAGTAATTTTAGACGTAAGTCATTAAACCAAATTTAAAATATGATAAAACTGTCATTAAAAAAAAATATTTTTTTTCAATGAAATCCAGTAAAAATGATAGATATTGAATGGTAAAATTAAGCTATCATTTTAATTTATTTACCGTTACTATATAAAAAATATTATTCATACTGTAATTCTTTTTTTTAAGTGATTTTCTAGGGTTATGTATAATACTGTAATAATTTTACACATAAGCCACAAAAATTGAATATGAAATCCGAAAATGTGAAAAAAAAAAAAAAAATCTCAAGATGAAAACTCAATAAAAATAACAGATAATTAAATCTTATATTTTCTCCTTTACTTTTTTTGCATTCCTTCATATATATTCATTTATATTACTTTTTATAAATCTCCACATATACACTCTAATGCAAATTTTTTATATAATTCCTTTAATTTTCTGTTTCGACTGTCCTGAAGACCGCAGGACAGTTGAAACAGAAAATTAAAGGAATTATATAAAAAAAATTGCATTAGAGTCTACAAAAGCTCTGATGAAGACTGCATGACAGTCGAAACTGTTAGAAAATTAAAGTAATTATATAAAAAAATTTGTATTAGAATGTAAATGTAAAGATTTATAAAAAGTAATATCTAAATCTTAAAAATAAGTTACCAATTTTATATATTTGCCTTTACCTACCTCTGATCATAATAATGTTGTTCACACTAAATATTTTTGTTTAAAAGTATTCTAGGTATATATATATATTGTAATAATTCTAGATATGAGGCATAGAAACTGAACTTGAAATTTGTTAGTGGTGATATCAAAGTAAAAATCTAATAAAAATGGCAGATATCTTAAGTGCATAAAATCATTAAAGTGACCAGTCAATATAGCTATGTGTGTGTAAGATTTTTCATAATTTTTGACTTTTGACTAAAGCATTAGACATCATTATCACATTTTGTGAGCTTATTTGTATTTAATTTTTTTTTCGTAATTTCTTCAAATTTATTAATTTTTTTTATTTAATTTTGTTTGTATATCTGAAATATTAATTTTAATCACAAGCCAAACAACACTGTCAAAAAAACTGACCAGTATTGAAATGAAAAAAAAAGATCAATTCTAAAAGAAAAAGCTGTAAAATGATTGGCAATTTAAATTCTAAGTACTATATAATTAAATTTACAATTTACATCAGGCATATCCAATCTGCGGGCCAGGATGGCTAAAAATGCAGCGCAACATGAAATTGTAAATACTTAAAATATTATTTAGATTTTTTTATGATTTACATATCACAATATAACTAAAATAAGCATCTGTGTTCTCACTATTTGCATGCGTACATGGCTTCAATGTTATAGCAGTGTTGTGGCTTCCAATTGTCTTCTAAGTGAATATGGTAGAATTAACATCAGATGTTACATGTGCTCATGGTGATTTAATGAAGCAGTGATTATCAGTAATATTTCAACCTTTCATTGCAATGTTTGGAATTTGAAGTTATTTAAAAGTCAAGCAAGCATGGACATTTTTTTTTTTGGCTTATCAAACTTTCAGTAGTTTTTCTGTATTTAAGCCAATAAACATCACATGACTACTACTTATTTCTGTATTTAATGTGTAGCCGAAGGCACTTCTTCCAATGTAGCCCAGAGATTGCCAAAAGCCTGGACACCCCTGATTTACAACATTTTAAAAAATGATGTGTACATATAGCAGAAAAAATTTAAACTCATGATATAACATTACGTAAATAATATAAAAACTTGTTTGTTGATTATGGATTATTAAAAAAAAATAAATAAATGAGGCAATCATTTGTGAAAAGATTAAACAATGATTTAAAGAATTTTTTTTATCTCCTAGTATAATTACTATTCCCATGAAGAAGTTTATTGTCAGCAAAATAGGATTCACTGGATTCTGGGCATAAAACTGGATTATAATGCTACAAGGCATGGTGAGATTTCTAGAACAGATAGGAGCAACATAAAGTTAATAAAAATAGAACTTTTTGGAATCAACAATCTGTAAATTTTTATTAGGCTATAGAAGTTTATTTTAATTTTCTGATTTTTAAAAAATGAATTTTCAATTTCTTTAAAATATAACTGTGCAGTATGTATAACAATTTTTTATATATACATTTATATTATTTTTCATGCTTACATGATTGTTTTGGATAGACTATGCTCTTTAGAACTGATTACCCCTAAATACACGAATTTCAATGTAAATCTATCATGAACACATGCTAGAACCAATTAGTTCATTTTAGAAGACTCCACTTTATATCATATATATATAAAAAAGAAATTGTATAGCTAAGATATATGGAATAAAAATATAATAGAAAATACAACTTTTTGTAGAACCAATTAATTCATTTTAGAAGATTCCATTTTATATCATATATGTAAAGAAGAAATTTACAATTTTTATTATTATTTCTGAAGAATAGTAGAAAATACAAATATATTTAACATGTATACTAAACAAATGTGGAAGTACTCTACACATACATAAAGCAATACATAGATATATTTATAAATTTCTAGCAGCAAATAAACAGCTAGGAAGTAATACACAGTTTTATTTTTTTTTAATTTCAGAATATATATTTAATAAAATTATGTTGACAACAAAGTATATATTTTTAACCTGAAACATAAAAACAATAAATAGCTGAAGGGTTAAGTTTTTCTTCTTTTACTTTTTCCATTAAAAAAATATTTGATTTCAAGATATTGATATTACTTTGTAAGAACAGACCTAATACTTATGTATTATCTCAGATTAATATTTAGTATATATTGTTTTTAAATTTCGGCTAATTTTATTAAGCAGAAGTTTAATTTAATCTTCTTTAATTCTAAGGCAGTATGTAATTTTCTTATATTGAATGTTTCTTATATATGTAAGTAGAGGAATTTGAACTCAGGATTTTTCAGTCTATTTATCCTCCACCCTATCTCAATCAACTGATAGACATGGCCACACACATGTGAAAAAGATACATAATCCCCAAGATACATATTTCTCTGCAGAACCAGCACTCATCAGTTTAATCCTATTTAGATAATCAAGGAGAGAATATATATTCTCTGCTCAAAGGCAGATAAAATGAGTGGGTAACAGATTTAGATCTAAGATTAAGTGATAGTCTTGAACATCATTAAGAAGAAGTTGTTAGTTTTTTTACAACAAATTAATGTCTCAATTTTAGAGATATATTATAAAAAAGTTTGTCATTAATATTTTAATTTTAAGAATTAAGTATTTTCTGCTTCAATGCAAGCTTATAGTTATTTTAATAGTATTTATATTTTTAAATCATAATTATTCATGCTAGTATGATTTTTTTTAATCATTAATTATTACAAATCGATTTTTTATGTTTATATATATTCTCAAGTAACTATATATAGATATTGAAAAAATATTATTAAATAAATGGTGATTGATTAATATAATTGAAATAATTATAAGTTGCATGTTAAAATGCATTTTATGTATGAAATCAATAACAGTATATGTATTGTATATGCATACATAATGGAATTATCAAACAAAAATGGAAAATCCTGGTATTGCATTATAAAATAATCAATACTGATATGTTTATTCTTGTCATGTAGGAAAATACAAAAATATGAAAATTGATCTAATTTGTAATTATTTAGTCTAAAATTTTGCATGCTTATTATGTTCTGACTTAAATAAAATGTATCAGTTATTTAGAAAATTCTATTGCGGATATGAAATTTATATAAAAGATGTGAATTGATTATCAGAAACATATATTCTAAAGGTATTTGAATATATCTATGATCAAAAGAATGGCATCTTATGGATTGTCTTAAAATTTAGGAATTCAGTATTATATGAATACTTATAAACACAGATTGTTAAACAAATTATAGATTAATATACTGTAACGATATATAAATATGTCGTTACATTAATTTAAAATAAAAACTTAAAAGTTTGCAAATAAAAGTAAAAAACTAAACGCTAAAATTAAAATGTTTGTTAAACGTATATACATTCGCACAGATGCCAAACTTTAAAAATTTTTTTTTTTTTTTTAAAAAACAAATAAATAAGTATTTGAACGTACTTTTTTTTTATAAAAAAAGTACAAGATTTAAAAATAAAAACAGGTATTAATTAATTCTTGTAATCTGTAAATGGAAATGATTGTTTATAAATTGTTTGAAAAGCAAGCTAGCCTTGGGTTCTTGTATAATTAAAATGATCTGATGAAAGATAGATAAGAAAATAAAAAGAGATTAGCTTGACCAATGGAAGCACTAAGTCTTGGCTCGGACCATAACAAAAGTGATGGATTAGTGACGTTTTGTTGATTGAATCCGTGTGGATAATATAAAAAGGGAAATACAGTTTTTTCTGGAGTTCCAGCATTGTGTGTTTGAGAGTTGTGGTAGGACGCACATACCACACTCTATTTAAAAAAAAAAAATGAAAGACTGATACCTTGAACCAGCTATTGCCATCTCCAGAACATTATCTTCCAATGGAGGCATCGCGGGAATTAAAAGCAGAAACCTGGACTCTTCTACCGTAAGCTATATTGACATGAACTCTAAATTTAAAAATAATTAAGAACTTTCGTTCAAGCTTATGAACTTCTATCTGACTTTTGTAAGTTTTTAAATCAAATTAATAATGTTTAATTTTATATGTTTTCCGATTGATAAACATCATTTCCATTTTTTTTTTTCTTATTGTAAAGATTATTTAAATGCATGAAATTTAAGTTGTTTATAGACGCTTGCATGGATTCGTTTGTGGTTAATTATATTTTGGTTTTCATATTTGATCAAAATATATAGACATTCGATAAATAATGATACCGTACGGTATCTAAAATGTATTTATTCGGATGTCTTTTAAGTTATTGGTGACAACGCAAGTATCTTATGGTGAATACTATTGGGTTACTTATAAATTTCCCTCTGCGATTATCGGTATCAATAATTTTGTATTTTGATCAATTATGTTTATTTTGAAATGTTTTTGACCGTGGAATCTATGTAATCGATCTATACCCAACATTTTTAAACAAATCTGTGCAAACGTATTTAAATGTTAAATTTAAGTCGGGCGTGAATGGCTATATAGTTTTGTAAAGTTATATTAAGGGAGGGTAATCTTAGGTTATTTATTTCGTAGTTGAATTGTTTCAATGGATTGGATATATTTGTGTAATTGTAGATGTAGTATGAGATCCGCTACGGGCAGGATTATATACATACGCCACACACCTTCTGTTTGCCTATGGATGGGTTCGTAAGACGGCAAAGAACCGCAGTCCATTCCTATGGAGTTTTATGTTTATTGTTCTACTCGCCAACAGATGTGACATTTCTGTTGGTGGAGAGACAATGTCTTCTCTAATTCTATTTGCTGTTCAGATGTACATTCCTGACAGCATAGTATTTTGTGTTGTCGTATTTTCATGCTACATTGAATACATAAATGTATCAGATGGATTGGCGCCGGTTTGATTGTGAAATTTGTTGCCTAGGGTTAAATCAGGGAAGAATATTTTCTTTTCAAATGCAGATATATGTAGTCTATTCATACTCGACTATCTAAATAAAATATTAAACTCATGGTTGTAATTTACTTAAATGTAAAACCAAAGATTAATAGAAAAATCTAAAATGGTTGAATTTATTCCTCAAAATTTAAATGTTATTTTATATGTGCGTAAATAAATATTTTTATGTGTTAATTTCTGGCAGTGGCTTTTATTCTTTTATATTTAAGATATAAAATTTATATTTTATTATCTCTGCTACTCCACTGAGCTAGTGACTTGGGCTAATGATCTGAATATTTAAATAAAGTGGAATCTTAACAGCACGTATCTGCCTACTCTATAAATTTTTCTAGGTTTAAATGCCTAGATGGCGCTCTGTAGAGCAGATATCATAGTTTGTGGTTAGATTCGATCTTCACTTTCATTTCGATCATTATAATACTTATATTCATAAGAAAATAGGTTATACTTAAATATATTGGTATGAAATTTGTTTTCCATTCTTTAGAATATTACTAAGTGTTAATCACAAAAATTGCCAATATAGGTTTTCAAATTGGCTATGTCATGGAGGTATGGAATTCTCGTAAAAATTTGCTTGGTTCATGGAAAAAAACCCTGATTAGTTCTCAAACACAATGAAATTAGATATTGTCTGCTTGATCAAATAATAAAGTGAATGGAGAGATTCCTAAACAATTTAGACAAAAATTCAATAATTGACAAGAAATATGAATGATTAGTGAATTAAAACTGCAAAGGACATACATCCACTTGGTAATTGTGATGACCTTAATAAATCCTTTTTTTTAAAAAAAATGTTTGCACATCGCCACATTTAATTGTTCTCCCTGATAGGACTTTTTATAAGTTTTCAACTTTTGATTTTAGTATTAAACAGTTTTTATATTAGAATTCAATAAATTTCACTTGATTTGGTAGTAATATACATTTACAAACAAAAAAAAAAAAAATCATATTTGAACTTAGCAAGTATTGAAAAATGAGATTGTAATAACAACAATAGACCATTTCATCATTGAACGGATGGCAAGCAAAATTATTCTTATAAACAGAGCAAATCTCCCCATACAGTATTCTTATAAAATGAACAAAATCTTTTTTAATTGTAATTTGTTGTTAAAATGTGAATGAAAAAATATTAATCTCTAATAATAAATGGCCATATTCTGCTTTAAAATGAAAAAATTGGTTTTTAATTTTTAAAATATCTGAAATTATTTTAGTATAGTAATCACAATGATGTATTGCCATTATTTCTATAATGTGGCCTAATCAGAATGCCATGGTTTTTTTTTCTAATGTTATGCTAGAAATTATTACCTTTTAATTTTAAAAATAATATATTGAAGTGGTAAATCTGTAGTACATATTTAACTTCACTGCCTGATGACATTACATGCCTTTAAAGTAGGGTTTGAACCAGTTTATATGTTTATTTGGTCATCCAGGAATGTTAAGCACACACATATACACATATCACTTCCACACTGTTTATTCAAAATGGTTATGTATAATTTTAGCTTAAGAATATTTTATTTACAAACTTGTAAATTCCATTCACTTCACTTAGATAATTGTGTATGTGCATATATGTATTATAGATATAAAAAATAAATACAATTAATGTAGAGCTAAAGCAATGCCAGAAATTCTAGAAAGTGTTATTACAATTTAAAAATGTCATTCTCATTTAACTATTTCAAGTCAAACCAAAAATCATATTTTTAAGTTATTTGCAATTTTAAAAATACGTTTAAATAATGCTTTCTGGAATGTATTGTTTACATCTTCCAATATTGCCAAATTTAAAGTATAGGCAGAGCAGAAGTTCTAGGAACACGCAAAATGAGTTCAAATCACTCTTTTCTTGTGTTCGTTTATAGAGTAGAAGCAAAATGAACTGTGAGTAAAAGGAATTTGCCTCCCTGATCTTAAATCACCTTTGTCCTGCCTTCCTGCCATGCCATCGCTACTTGAGAACTGTTATATTTAACTGTGAAAGAACTATTGGAAGATGTTTACCATTATTTTGTCAATATTGTGCCTTTGTATCCAAACTTCGTGTTTTTATGCTAAATGGCCGCCATAAATACTAAAGGTAATCCGTTTGCCGAAGAATGAACTCTTATATTCCTCACTTCTTTCTTAAATCTTAATTGTAATCATAATGTAATCTTTATTTATTTGGTAACTGACTATAAACTTAATTATCGTTAAAGTTGTTATTTTCTCTCTTAAGTTTTTAAACTCGTTCTTTGAAACGCTAGCACAGAGTTATGTACTTTAAATCTATCATTAGCTTTTAAGTTTCACGCTCTAATTATTTTATTTCATGCGGCAAAACTTATTTTAAATATGTATTTTCTAAAATTAATTTTGGTATGCTAATGCTTAATCTAGTGAACTTATATTATTTTAGCCACTATTCCGATATTTTTTTGGAAAAGTTAAATGTAAAATTTCTTATTGAACGCTAGTTCGCTTGATTAAATATTTTGAAATAAATGCTTAATGGCAGATTGTTTAAAATGTCGTATTATGGGATAAGATAAACTTTTTGTTGTTGACACCGTTTATTTAGATGCATTCTATGTTTTCTAAAATAATTTTAATTATTAACCTATTTTAAAATAATTATTTATTGCTTTCACGCCATCGAGCATTAACTTGCTTATAATATATTGTCGTTTAAGAATACTTGGGCTTGTTAAATAGGAAAAATAATATTCGACATCCTAAATTTATTAAAGTTATACGTACGATGCTGGGTGGGTTATTATTTTATCATGGCATTACGCATGATATTATCGCTTTATTGAAGCTTAAATTATTTCATTAGTCATTTAAGACTTAAGTCATATTCGCGTTGCTTACTTATGGTAGCATTTTAAAGAATTATATTTTGCTTTATCATATTTATTCATCCGAACTCCGGATTTTCTTCACGTAACTCGTCTAAGAATGAGGTTTGGTAGAACCGATCTCAGGACAAACGTTAGAGTATTAAGGCTCTGCATGTGAAACGTCTGTAAGCGTACCATGGAATCCTTACCACTCATATTTTTGAATACCGCCTTGTGATAAATACAAGCGGAATCATATATATGATAAAGCCTTTCAGTCCAAAGACGGACATCTCCATTTTAAACGCTGTCATTATAGTTAGCACTGCAAGTTCTTTTATATATAGTTCTCATATTATCTATAAGACGTGGCGCAGTGATGTATGTAAACCACTCATTTAATAATTAGTCGAATATTTTAGGATTGTCACAGTTAGGCTTATTTAGGCTAATCCATTCCTCATTTGTACTGGCCCAGATATGTTCATGAACGATCAATTATGTAATTGTCATATCAAGAGTAAACCTCTCTTTGGAGATGGATTTATAAACGTCATTATCGTTAGTTAAAGTAATGGTCACAGCATTAATAACATTAATTTATTATTATTTATAGTTCTTTAGCATACTAAATCAGTTGCTAAATCTGTGCTATGTTTTCTAATGTAAATTAAATTGTTTATATTTATTAAATTATTTATGTCCATTAAACTATGTTGAATTACACATGCGTTTGTGTCTTACTGAATCTCACTCATTGAATCCTATTTAGTCTCTATAATAATATTGATATTATTTAGAAGTTGTAACTGATTATTTTAAATGGACAGAGTAAACCTCTCTTTGGAGATGGATTTATAAACGTCATTATCGTTAGTTAAAGTAATGGTCACAGCATTAATAACATTAATTTATTATTATTTATAGTTCATTAGCATACTAAATCAGTTGCTAAATCTGTGCTATGTTTTCTAATGTAAATTAAATTGTTTATATTTATTAAATTATTTATGTCCATTAAACTATGTTGAATTACACATGCGTTTGTGTCTTACTGAATCTCACTCATTGAATCCTATTTAGTCTCTATAATAATATTGATATTATTTAGAAGTTGTAACTGATTATTTTAAATGGACATTTATCTCTGGGTTGTTCTGTCTTTGCTCATTCTGGATGGATACTATTTTATAATTCATGTTTCTTTTGCAATGCTATCTGTGTGCAATTCATTTTAAATTTATAAATTGTCCCTTCACATAAGGTATTTGATTGAGCCAAGATTTGATATTCTTTATTTACATTAATTACCCTGTAGATCTCATGTTTCTCCGCTGTGTCTCTGGGACCGGAATGAATAAAATTTCATCTGTTATCATTAGAAGTGTTGTTTATAATGTTATAGTTTTAGAGAAGAGCAAATAGGGCAGAATTCATGATTGGTCCTGACCTGTGTATCTCAGGCATGAATGGATTTAGGGTACTTTTGCTTAGATTCTAAACTTTGTTAAATGAACATACAATTCTGACCGGTACAATATATATATAAAGTGTAATAATCTATACTTCTGATTTTTAATAATTATTACGCAAATATTATGTAAAAATAATTGTGAATTTTAATAAACTTTGCAAAAACAAAGTTTTTAGTAATATCAAAATTTTCTTGAAATAACCTCATAAAAATTATGAACACTGCTTACAAAAGAAGACATCAGTTAAAGAGAAGAAAGTGCTTAAAATTCTTTTACATTGCTTATGGGTTTCTTGATTTTTTTTGTGATTAAAAAATGCATTTTTTTTAAAAACAAGGCTAAATTACAAATTAAAAAAAAAAAAAAGTAAAATATGTCAAAAGATGGCCCTTCAATTGAAATGAATATAGCATTTTTTTTTTTTTTAGATTTCTTTGACCTTCTTGCTGATGACTAACATTCAACTAACATACCGACCAAGAAACGTGAATTGGAAAAATATCAATTCAATTAAATATGTAGATAGTACATTTTATATGATAATGAGCATAGTTTTAACTTATTTTTGAAGGGAATATTTTGATAATTTCTTGAAGAGATAATTCTAATAACTATAACCTCACAAATTATTCAGATATTTGATTTGATCAATTTTATCCTTAAAATGTTAATAGAAAAATAATAACAGCGAATTGTTCAATATCCAGTTTTTGTTTTTACATCAACATGTATGCCTAAAGACTATATTTAATTCTGTTGAGTTTTAGTTTTTTTTATAAATTAATTTAATACATTATGTTTAATAAATGACATGTAAATAATGCAAATAATTTAATATTAATTAAATTGTTTTTTATATATTTATTAAGTAGAGATATGATGTTGAGTGAATTTCCTATCAGTAAAATTTATTAATCTAAAAAGGGTTATCCAAGGGTTTCTAAATAATAGTATTTAACTTATATTTATGGCATTGCAAAAGATATAACAGAAGACATTTTATGTTGCATGTCAACCAGTTTAGTTTAGTTGTATATTTGTTTTATGAAAACCTATTGGAGAAAAGAGAATGTATATATTATATTTGATAAAGTTAAAACATATATACATTTGTTGTTTAATATTTTTATGAATTCTTCATGCTGTTTTTTTGAATAATTTTTTTTATTGTTGTAATTTTTCAAATAAGTTTTTTTTATATTGAACAGCATTTGAGTTTTCAAGTAAACTGCTTTCTAATTATATTGATTTTTTTTTTGTGTACATGGATTCATCAAAAAATAATTTAATACCATTTGCAAAATGCATTCAGATTTGCAAGGTCTTTGGAAATCAGATTTCGAATGGTATATTTCTGAAAGTTGATCTGAAAGACAAATTAAATGGAAATTTAACAATCTGCTATATTTTTGATTTATTCATAGTTAGAAGCATAATTATTTGTTTGATGTAGATTTCAATTCAATACTATACTAATATTGATTTGTAAACATTTGTCAGGGACAGTGACTTTTCTCTCATTAGACATCAGATCTTAATTGTTATATAGTATTTTTATTACTGTCGTAGTTGCATTTTCATTATTTTTTGGAGTTTTTCAATCTAAACATATATAAATTTTAAATTTACTTTCATTTTCAGCATTATGTTCAACATCCAATAATTAATTTGTTTTCTATCTCTCGCTTAGATTCTTTGACCTTTCTATCCCATTATATTCTTGACTTTATTGTTTTGAATTCCTATCATTATATTCTGTTGTGATGAAGGGAAAAAATATATTTTCATTCTAGAATTGTCTATTTTTTGTTTCATATCATCCACACTATTTTGTTCATTAGTTCATTTTTATTAATATCATTCTTTTAAAAGCTATTTTTGCATTGCATTATCTTCTTTATAGCTTATATTCTTATATGATTTAACAGCAAAAGTTGTAGCTAGTAAATATTTTTTTTTATATTATTCTTATAGTCAGTTGTATTGCAGAAAATTATTAGAGAAACGATTTTGGTTAAAATATAAATTAAAATCATATTTTATGGGTTGATATATATAAAATTAATATAGAATTCTCTACAATGAGATAGATAGTTTTAAAAAAATATTTTTCATATTTAGTTTTGAGGCTGAATTTTATTCACAAAATATATATGTTAATGAAATGAGGGAACTTTGTTAAATTTAATTTTGATTTCATAAATATTACATTATTCAAAATGTTATGATTATCATTCAGTATCCTGCATGGATTATAAAGGTTTTGCTATTCACGAAATTTTTTGGCAGTTTTCTGAAGGCAAAAATTTATTATATATTTCTTCATTTTTGCAGTTTTTTTAATATATTTATTTTTCACATTCTTTAATGTCATACTTCACTCTTGGATTTTATGCTGATTATTACTGTTTATTAAATTAATCAAAATCAGTTAAAACAAAAATCAAATTTAATAAATTCATTTTAATACATTGTACAGGCTTAAACCTGCATTTATGTATGTAATATAAGTGGGGTTTGAACTCAGACTTTCACACAACCCACCACTCTCAGTGCCATCTCATATTGCTGACCCACCTGATCACACACATGTTGAAAAGATAAATAATCACCAATATATGTATTTCATGCTAAACCAGCAATCTATCAGTTGGTCCAGATTACTATCCTCACACATATATATAATCAGTACTCATCTAAATTCATTTTATAATCTTTATATATAAGAAAGTAGAAGAATAGTGAAGTATGAACTTCTAAAAATATATTTTACTTATTATCACTGCAGTTAAATCCTTTTTTAACAACAGCACACACCTCCTTTTTTCTTTCAAATATATATGACTTATAAAATATAATGTTCTTTTTCACTAAATCCAATCAAAAAATATATATTTTTTCTTTCCAAAAACTTGATTTTTTCATCACCATGTATATATTTACTTGTTTAAACATCCAACATTGTAGTCATTATCAAGGATCTACAAAATGCATATTTACATCTTTATAATTATCAATACAATTAAAAATAAAATAAACATATAAAAATGCATCATAAAAAAACAATAACATTTTCCTTTCATTTATCAATACATCTTATTTACATATACTACATTATATATACATCATATCATTTACAAACTTTCTTTAACACTTTGACAATACTATTTTTTATATCAAAACTTTATTCATAAACTTTATTTATAAAGTTTTGATATAAAGAATAGTATTGTTAAAGTGTTAAAAAAAGTTATACAGGGTATGATATATAAAAGTAGAAAACAATACATAAGAAAAGGAAGAAGGAAGATTATTATATATACACTACACTTACTTACCTTTTTATTTCCCAAAACCTTTTTCCTTTTTTTACCTATACATCTTTTTTTTAAAAACCACAAATACTTTTTCCTTTCCTTTTTATACCACCTAATTAATTACTTTAAAAACAATACCTTTACCTTCAAATTTATTCTTTATTTAAAATATATCATTTATATAATTTATTCAGAACAGGTTTTCCAACATTCTTATAGAAATAGTTAAGGTTTACTTCATTAGTGTTTGAAATCAATATATATATATATATATGTTTTATGCACACATAAAGAAGCTGTTAAACATAAGTAATATTATAAAGTTACTGCCAAGCTCTTTCAGGACAGTTTATAGTCCCATATTCATGGCTACTGGAGTTTAGTTAAGAACTAATATTTCTTACCTAAACTCCAGTAGCCATAGTTCTTAACTAAACTTCAGTAGCCATGAATATGGGACTATAAACTGTCCTGAAAGCATTTGGCAGTAACTTTATATTACTTATGTTTAACAGCTTCATTATTTGTGACAAAGCACACACACACACATATATATATATTTATTGATTTCAACATTCTTATCTTAAAATTTATTATAAAAAGAGCTACATCATAAATTTAAATTTAACTAAATTAGTTTAAGATTACATAATTAATAATTATCTGTAATGGCTTCATTACTATCACATTTTTGCTTGCTAGGTTTATGACATAATATTCTATAATGATTTATAAAAATATTAATCAGTAAAATAATATTTTAATAAAAAAGAATATTATTGGATATTTTAAAAGAATATTTTAATAATTAAATCTCATATTACTGATATGGTAATTATGTATGTATAAACTTTTATTGTTTAAATTACAACCCCCTCCCTCTTCCAGTATCACTTAATTATTCTTTAACATTTTATGATGTTAAAGAGTAAATTATCAAATTTTATATAGAACTGATGCTTTGTAACTTCATCTTATAAGGGTTTTATATTTTTATAGATATAATATATCAAGCATTGAAAAACAAATTTAAATAATTATATTTCCAAGAAAATTGAAGTCAAAGTTATATTTAATAGATTGCATAGGAATGTCAGCCACTAGCATAAATCATGTTAATGAATTTATTATAAAAAGAGGTCATCATAAATTTAAATTTAGCCAAATTTGTTTAGGATTACATCATTAATAATTATCTATCTGTAATGGCTTCATTACTAACACATTTTTTGCTTGCTTGATATAAATTATGACATAATATTCTATAATGATATATAAAAATATTAATCAGGGAAATAATATTTTAACCAAAAATAATGTCATTGGATATTTTTAAAAAACATTTTAAGAATTACATCTCACATTGCTGATGCAATAATTATGTGTGTATATTTAGGACAACAATCAAGCATTATTGCATTAATACTCAACCTGGATTTAATAGTTAACTTTGTTATTACATTATTCATAAAAATTGAATGAAAGAATTTAAGAAATGTAATATTTACTAAAACAGAAAATAATTTAATATCATCTCTTGCTCTATTAGGAGTTTTTTTATCTTGTAATAAATTAATTTAAAAGCTGGACTTTCTTCCATATATGTAGATACAACATACCATTAATTCCTTTTTACTTCTGATCTCTTATGTATGTATCATATGAAAATTTAAAATTTATTAGAAGTAATTTATTCTTTCCTAAACATGTTATAAATCTATAGTTCAGCAGCTGTTCAAAGTAAAGATTTTTAAAATTATAAAATGATTTTACAGTCATTTCATAAAGAGTCTGAATGAAAATAATAGTAAAAGGAAATAGGAGTGAGATTCTGATGCTTTTCAGGAAATGGTTATATTTTGATAAGAAAAGTTTGAGAGATGTTGATTTTTATCATAATATTCAAATTCTTTCCTTTTTTTTTATAATAAATCTTTTTAAAAAATAAATTCATTTTTTTAGTTTCTATATTTAATAATATATGACACCTCAATACTTTAACAATATATTAAAAACAAAAAATGACCTTTAAACATATCAGAAATATTATTCATTAAGTGGATAATTTCTAGTTTATTAAACGACTAATAAAAATTATTAACATACTTCCATCAAGTGCTTTGTGTCAAAGTTGTGAAAGCAGTAATTTTGACACATGTCAATTAAAGTGTAGTAATTGGGCATCATATATACTAAACAATGGTAATATGTGTAGGAGATTGTGATCTGGTCCAATGTATGAGTGCAAGTTCAACATCTCACGGGGATCATAATTTTTCACATGTCTTTAGTCATATAATTATGATTACACACTTTTACAAGCTGCTAAAAGTGGTTAGATACCCGTTCCTATCTTATGTGAGAATGGTGAAGTTAAAATTACACTATGGAAATATTATTCATTAAGTGGATAAGGTCTAATCTAATAAATGACATATTTATTAAGTGGATAATTTCTAGTCTAATAATTGATTAATAAAAATTATTAATATATCGGTATTTATCTTCTAAATTAGTGTTAGTATGTATATATTTTGTTAGTTTTTTATAATAATAATATTCAGGTTATTCTCCTTTTCCTTATTCTATTTGTAATTGGTTTGCTTTAATGTTTTGAAAGTTGGCTAAATAAAGATGTATTTTATATGTTAATTTTGTTAACTGTAGCTGAGTGTGCTTTCGGCTGGTGAAGCTTGAATCTGGCTTCATCAGCCAAAAGTGTGCTCAGCTACAATTAACAAAATTAATATACAAAATAAATCTTTACTTAGCCAATGTTTGAAACATTAAAAGCAAAACAGTTACAAGCATAATAATATATGTGATTGCATATATAAGCATATTGAGATAATAATTTATGGAATATCTTGCTTTCCATATTAGATAGATATTACTTTGATGTTACATGTCATTAATTAAGAATCACAAAAGAGTAATAAAACTATTGCAGGATTTATAATTTATTGATAAACCATTGATCTTTCATCAGCATTAGAGCTTAGATAACTGTTCAATTAGTTGCAGAAATGACTCGTAAAGAATAATCATTTTTTAAATAAATCAATCAAAAATGACTTACATTCATGAAATTTGTAAAATCAAAATATGAAATGAATAGTCATTTTTTCATCAGACAATATATATTTTTATAAAATGAATAATCATTTTTTCATCATACAATATTTTTGTTTGGTAGTTGTCAGTTATGCATACTGTGGCCACTAGGTGATGCTGCAGTACCATCAAGACATCAACTTAACTGATTTTTGCATTTTAATTTTTATGTGGGAGGGGGGGTGTTGGGTTGTTATGTATTTAACCAATTTTTTTACTTGATTTTTTACTTACTTTTGATCGATTTGGATATCTTGCCTTAGGCGTTTTAATTTTACCAAATTCAGTGATTTTTGGGATGTCTTATCTTAGGTATTTTAATTTTCCATCAATTTCAGCCATTTTTGGATAGAAATTTATCACTTGCAGGCTTCTTGGTGGTTCTTGATGGTGCTGCAGCGTTGCCTAGCGGCCACAGTTTGCATAACCAACAACTACCTTTTTTTATATATGAGTTAGGATTTATTTAAATAATATTTTTTTTTATATTTAATTGTGAAAATCTTTACATTTAAATAAAATGATATAGTATATAGTGGAATCACAATATCCATCATATTTGGTTTTAAGACTTTTAGTGAATAACTTGTTTTGCAGATTGTAACAAATGCTATACATATATATATATAGTGTAAAAATAGTATGTGCATGCATGAATAATATTTTTTAATTTCAAAAATGATAAAAAAAAATAATAAAAAAATTATAGTGCTCAATAGTTTTTAACCCTTTTATATATATGTTTATTTATTATGTTGCAAATATTTAAAAAAAAAGTATTATACAAGAGAATAAAAAATACATTACTATATTGTGACAGTCAGATGATGTATGTTGGTTTAACCCAGTTCGAATACTAGGCGAATGTACCTCGAGGCCATCCATACACGAGATATTAAATCAAGAATACTATGACCTCTGCCCTATTTGCCGATTCTCGAAGCTAATTACGAACAAACAACATTATCTGAGACACACATAAATTATTTTCTCACCGGCCACAAAGCTTACCAACAGAGGTAGAGACATGGACGAGAACACCTACGGAGCTAAATAGTTAAATGTGCATAAAAGTGCTATGAAATGTGTTTTGCGTGCCTGGATCATTGGAAAAGTAAAATAATGCATTATAATAAAATTAGGAAACTCAAGCTTTTTATAGTTAAATAATATGTTTAATTAATGACTTTAAAATATTGAGAATGTTTTTAATGGCCTCCGCTATTCCCCTAAATTAATGAAAAACTAATTAGACACTAAAAACAGATTAAACGATATAATATTTTTGCGGTCTAAGTCTTTTCTTCCCAATTTTAATAAAATTGTCAACTTGAATCTCCTCGATAAAGTACAATAGTAAAAATCTTTCGCAAAGCATTTTCTAATTGCTTTGCGCTAAAAACAGACAGTTTAAAAATTATTTAAAACATATATAACTAAATCAGATATACGTAATAAGCTACTGGCGGACAAAAGAGGCGTTATTGAGGAGATCAAGTTGGCAAACAAAGGAAACTTACTCATATGGAATTTAGAAACATAAATAAAATTGGAAAGAGATTTTAATGAAAAAAATTAACTTTTAAACTTAACCGCAATGGAATACAAAATATTTACATATGTTAGTAATGAAGAATAGCAAAGGAAAAAATGGTTAAATATAGATAGATGATCACACATATATATATTTAAGACTAGTCTAATAAAATGGTTACATTACAAATATCATTAAATAAAACAATTCATAATATAATTCAATTAAGAAAGGTATGAACAAAAAAGGGTAGAAAGTAAATAGTTCAATGGAGGAGAGATACGATTACCGTGCTTTTTTTCTTGGTCATGTTCCCTCGACGAGCGTAGCTTGATCCGTCCATCGATAGGTATTTGCCCGGACAAGGAAAGTGGAAATATGTAGCATGGTTCCATGAAAAGTCCTACAGACACGGCACAGAGTTCAGATCACTATTAGGTGGATACTACGGCATTTTGGATGGTATTTAGGAACCTCGGCGATATGCAAAGCTATTTATTTGCCTAGCCAAGCATAGTAGAATCCATCAAATTCATATGACTTTTAGCTTGAGCATGTTCAAACTTCTCCATGATTTTGAAGACGACAGTTGTCTAACTTTTTGGAATAAAATCTCCACAAGCAAAATCTGAAAGGGTTCTCCAAAGAGAAATCTGAATGCCAGCAAGAAAACTCTGAATAATCAAGTCTTTTGTTCTCACTTTTAATTATACCCTCTTTGTCAGCTAACTTCTATTGTTTGTATCATTTTAGATCTTGATAAGCCCCACCGCGCTCCTTTGTTTAAAGGTAACACTTTCTAAAAATAACTTTTACTTTTTTATTTTAAATTTCTTTCTTTAAACTTTGAATTTTATTAATTAAAAAAGAAAGAGAAGGCCATCTTTAATTTGACTTGAATCGGCTAATTAATTAAAAATATACGTTCTTTTAGAAAATGTTGGCCGGCTTATCTCAAAATCAAATCATACTAAATATTTGAACAAGATTTAAAAAGAAAAATACATTCTTATTTCTTTTAATAAAATAAGTATCTTATTTCAGCAGAATTTTGCATTAACTCATATATATACGCTTGACGTATATATATGTTTGACTAATAGATTTTACAAGTAATTTTTATTAACAGAAATCTAATCTTAGAATGGAATTTATTTAAAACAAAATATTTAAATGCAAAACCCTGCTGATATTGGACTATAAACTTAATTCAGGTCTATAATACTAACTAAGTTTATAGAAGGCTGAGAAGCATGGATCGGACTTCAGATCCATTGCTTCAATATTTATAAAGAATGAAAATTTAAATTTGAAGGAAAATATAACTAATTAAAAAAAAAAATCCAAGTTTTAATATTACTGTTAGCATTTGCATAATACCTGCTGCATTCCTATTATAAACTTATCATGAACTTTAGCCACTGACTTTGAGCCTATGAATTTGATCGACCAGGCTGAAAGCATGCCCAACTATATATGAAGAGTTTAAAACAAAATAATCTTTTTTTTTTACAAGGGGGTAAAGCGCTTATGACAGAGTGAGATGTTATTTAATTTTAAAAATGAATATGTTACTTATTAAAAATTATTAACTATTTTCTCGTTTCTTCTTGCTTGCAAAATGCAAAAAATAAAAATCTGGTATTAAATTAAGACCAATAACAATATCACATAACTTTTCCATAGCTTTTACTTTGTATTTCAAATTTTCTATATGATCAATTGATTTTTTTAAATGTATGTAGCATTCATTTAGTTACTTATTAATACAAATATCTTTAGGAAAATAAATACATTTCAGAATTATAAAAAGACTGATAAATATTTTTAACATAATTGATATAAAATATTTCATGATTTTAATCATATCATTTTACAACATTGAAAAAAACCATAACATTTAAAAAAAAAGTAAACTACATTTTAAAAAAGCTATGTATAAACACCATTTATTTATAAAATATAAATATGAATCCAGTTTGAATAAATTAAAAATAACAAACACAGTCTTCTATTTTAAAAATAGCCCACTAATTTCAATATATATATATAATTCATGCACAATCTTTTTTATAAATCTTGATTTTGGAGCATGAAAAAGCTACCGGACACAGATTTGAACCCATTAACCCCAGAATAGTGTGCAAAGAGAGAAATGACCAAAGGAGGCATATTTCATAAACAATGACACTCAATCAATTAATAGAAAAGACACTTGTTTCACCATTTCAAAAAGATGGATAAACTAAGTCAAACAATATTTGAATAAAATACCAAACACATAACTAATTAACATAAATTAGAATACACCCCCTCATCATTATCAACTGCATGCAGCTATGAGTATGAAGCCATGGAGCTTTGAAAGCTCTAAGCATTAAATAAATTATTAATAAATATAACTTCTCTAACAAGCATAATTATTGATAATATGAATTATTATAATGTACAATAATATACTTCAACATTTTGACTATATTATTTTATAGTCTTTATCAAGAAACAATAAGTACAAATATTCCAAAATACATATAACAAAATACAAATAGCTCTTAAACTTAAATCTCTTCTAGTAGGTAAGAGGTATTTGTATTTTGTTATATGTATTATGTAATATTTGTATTTGTTTTTTTATTTTATTTTTTAGTTGTTCCTTGATAAAGACTTATAAATAATATAGGCAAAATGTTGGAGTATATTATTGTACATTATAATAGTTCATATTATAATAAATCAAGATTTATAAAGATGTTTGTGCATGAATTGTATATATTTTGAATACAATTTGAAATAAAAAAAATACTTTGAAGTACAAAAAAACAACAACTTGGTTTGCTAAACTTTACTGATGTACAAATCCAGCTTTTCTAATGTGCAAATATCAGAATCCTCCCCTTACAGCTATTTTCTAGAAACAAAAAGAATACAAAAGTAAAATATAGTAGAGAGGAGTTGTATAACTCTGACTCAATCTTGTCCAGTGTCCAAATGAGTCAATGTTGAATTGTTATTTGAGACTTTGATCTTAGATTGTTACATGTTTTATCTTAGCACTTTTGATTATATTTTATTTTTTAGTAGAAAAGGATAGCTCTTATGTACTTGAAGTCTCCAATTTTGATTGTATGATATTTTTCACAATTTTAAGTTCTGAATCTAATGAAAAAAGATTATTCATGTTATAGTATATTATTAATATCACTTTAAAATTAATTAGTTCATTGAATTTATTTTATTTTTTGAAATTTAGACTGATTTATTATGCAGAGTCATATTTAGGAATTTTTTTTATTACATTGTGCTGCTTTGTGATCAGCATTTTTATACATTGACATGTTTTGTGTCTTCTGAATCCAGTTTTAATTATAATCATATTACAAAAATATATATATAATTTGTAATTTGAGATCTCAAGTATGTTGCTTGTGTACAGTTTGCAATTAATTGATATGTATAAAGTTTCTCTAGCAAAATATCTCAATAGCATAATGTTATTAAACCATATAATTCTATAATTAAAACCACTTCTTTTCTTTTCAAAAACTTTATTTGATGTATATATATATCCACTTATTTCCAACGTTTCGACTATCTTTACTCTATAGTCATTTTCAAAGATCTAGAATTATATGGCTATATGTACTGTATATTTTTGAAAAGAAAAAAGGATTGAGTCGTGATTAGAAACAGAAGTAAATGTTATTAAAATGTTTTTCTACATCCAATATTTTTATTATAGACTGATGATTATTAACATGGAAGTTGTTAAGTATTGACACTGGGAACTAAGTTCATGATTGGTCCAAACTTTTTTTTACCCCATATTTCGAACTACAACTATGCTGATATAAGAAAAATTAATCTTTTATGGGTGAATGTAACCTGTATATAGCTTCTAGCAACAGGACACGTATGTCAAAGATTAATTACAAAGGCAATGCTGATTTGTCTATTTAAATCTAATTTACTTATATATAGTCTTTATATCTTATTTTGCAATTAAAATAAATATATCCACTGGTGTAATGCTTAATTATTCCTATTCCCAAATCATTTTCTGACTTCTGTTTTTAAGACTACAAGCCAAAACTATAAGTATTGTTTAAGAATCTGTTTTTAATTGAACAGATATACTATAGCAATATATTGAATTATTATTATTTTTTAAAGATAATATCTAAGATATTAAATTATATTTTGAAATCAGTCTCATACTTTATGAAGTAAAAGATTATTTTTTTTACAAATATAAGATCTTGTAATTTTGACTGTTTTTTTTTTTTTAACATAGTAAAAAACTGAATCAATGGATTTTGAGATAGTGAATACAACAGTTTCCCTTACATATATTTAAAAATAAAATTAACTATAAAACCTATTTAATAATAATGTGAATGGCTGAAACCTTTTAAGTAAATATCTGAAAATTAATATGCCTAAATGAAGAAAGAAGGGAAGAAAGTAGAGTGAGGGGAGAGCTGAAGGGAGAGGTATTTTTTAAAAATCTCTAAATCAGATGACGTGAAGTTTGCAATTAGGATTTGTCGGTTTCTAAAAATCGTTTTAAAAACCAGTTTTTTAAAGAAAATTTGGGAATTCGAAAACTGGTTTTTCTGTAAAAAAAGATCGGTTTTAAATGTATACATAACACATATATTAATTTGCTAAAAAGATTAAAATGTAAGCAAAAGTACTCGTCAAGTTATATATACTAAAGAAAGATGGCAACACTATTGCAAGTGGGTAACAATGTGCATTTTGTGCCTGTATAATTGTGTCCGACTAAGTAGTAAATCTATTGACGTTCTTTGCTTTTTGAAGTCATTTTATTAAACAGAATAAGAAATAAATTAATAATTTACATATTAAAGAGTTGAATGTTAAACATTTTTTGACTTCTGTAATTTTTAAGAGTATTAATGTATAATTACTTAAATGTGTTAATGTTTTATTTTAATAATTTTATGCATATACATTTTATGTACTTTATCTATTTTTTGTATTTTTGAATTATAGTAAACAAAAAGATTTAAATTTCTATTTTAAGTTATAAGTATTTTTTGTTTTTTATCCGGAAAAATATCAAAACCGGTTTAAACCGGTTTTATTGATAAGTTAAAATTCGAAAACCGGTTTTGTAAAAAGTTGGTTTTGGTATAAACCCTATTTGCAATAGAAAAGTAATAAATTTTTTTAAAATAGATTTCATTAAAGAAAACCATAGATAACTTAACAAATTATTGTATTTCATTATATAAAAATAAATACTTAGAATGTATGTATATTAGAATTAATAGTTTATTAACATTTAATTAGGAGCATATCAGAAATGAATTTAAAAGTGTCTTTTGAGTTATTCTTATTATGGCAAAATTGTCAATTTTGAGAAATTTTGAAGTAGTATGATGAAGTTTGCAGTTTTAGAAGTTTTATTTGTATGACATCTTTTTTAAAAAATTTGCGCTCTAAATTGGAATGGAAATAGTAGATAAATATATAGATTTTAATATTAGTAAAATATATCAAATTTTATTTTATAATAATAAACACTTGGTTTTTAAAAATTTGTCTCCAAAAATTAACTTTGAAATAAAAGCAAAGAAGTGAAAATTATTTTAAAATAGTAATAAAAAAAATTTTGATTGTATTGTATGTTTACTATGTAAAATGAAAGTAAGATCTTTCAGCTATTCATATTTTCCATAATTATATAGATAGAAATTCTAATATGATAATGCAATGATTATATGTTAGCTTTAGTGTATATCAGGGATGTAATGAGCAATTAAATAAGTATATATGTATATAATTTTTTTTACAAATAATAAATTATAGGTATGCAAGATTTATTATTTACTCTGATATTAATAGCAGTTAAATTAAAAAATTATATTATTAATTTAGCTCAAATTTTTGTGTATGGGATTACTAATTATCTGTAATATAATTAGTTTTATCTATGTTCATATTTGTCATACAATGGCGATGTAAAGTACAAAACAGTTTTTGGAATATTTGTAATTTGTCATTAACAATTTGAAAAGTATAGTACATATCCATTTGCTAAAGAAAAAGAGTGAAAGTTTGTTGTGTTTTGATTTATGGCTGTCTAATAATTTTACTGGACTTTTCTTTATAGTAAAAACATAAAATTAGTTTTATGTTGGCAGAAAATGTTATTTTATATTTTTTCTGAAGAGAGATTGAATATGTAAATGTATATATATCTTTTAAAGGTACTTGATTCATAAATTGATTACATTAGTTTACACCCCCCTCCCCCCTTTGTCCACATGTAATATCTAGTGATAAATATAATTCCAATTATTACCCAGAAGTTAGAACTATATGTATAAAGCCAGAGATTACATGTGATTCCAGCAATTACATCTATTCAAATTCTTTAATTTTTAAATGAATGGTGTCAGGTTATAGCTTTGAAGATTGAGAGAGAATTGACTAGGTTTCTGCAATTTCTTTTTTTCTTTCTTTTATTATTCCAAGCTTATTTGTAAATGTATTTGGATGTCATCTTGGGTTGTTATTGAAAACAAATTTACATCTTGTACACTATATTGCATATAGAACAAATATATTGTTATCTACATGAGGGGGGGGGAATCTATGTATATATTTTGCTGAGTTTTATATTTTGTAATAAAATGATATTTTATTTAATTTAAAATATGTAATCATATAAAATATTGTAGCATTCATTAATTTAGAAGTAACATAACAATTATATTTACATATGAATATGGGCCTATAACCCTGACCAGCTCATCTTTTTTTTAAGTCTTTTTTTTATTTATTTTTTCAGCATAGTATTTAAATACTTTTTATTTTTTATAGTCCTTTCTAATTTATTGTTCAAATATATATACAGATATGAGTCTTGTACATGAGTATAAATATATCTATGATTAGTACAAGATATTTTTTTGGCATTTTCTATTAAATGAGTACATTAAATAGCTATTAACATGTCAGAAATTAGTGAAATTACTCATTTAATTATTCATGCGTTTTATTTTTTCTTCTTACTACAGAGTTTTTTTTAAAAAAATTAACTGTTATTTCTGTTTCAAAACATGTCTATTAAAAGATAATGAATTAATATTTCTAAATGAAATAATTAAATATATATAAGTCTTAAATTTATAAAAATAAATTAATGGTTATATGTAGGATTTTTTAAATGAAATCATATATAGTATATTTTTTCATTTGGTTTTGAATGTATGTAAAACCAACATTTTTCATAAAATATAACTCATGTTTTAATTTTTTTTAATTATCATTAAAATATTTAAACTGAAAACAAATTGTTAAAGAAGAAAAAAAAAGTTGATAAATGTGAGGAAAAAGTGTTTTAGTATAGCAGTGAAATACTGGTAAATGACGTGAGGTAACCATTTATCAGCTAGTACATTGATTGGCCAACAAATAAACTTTTCCCTGAGCCTTTTCTGAATTAATCATTTTATTTTTATCAAAAACTTTACCCTTTATATTTATCTTCCAAACTGTTAATAAAAACTATTTTTTTTAAAAAAAAAAAAAAATCTCCCTGTGAATTTTTTTTTGTGTTGAGGGTCTTGTAATAACATGTAAAACTTTTATACCAGGTAAACATAGAATAATTAGTTAATTCAGCTTTTATTTATTTGTATATGAATAAATAATATATATAATAAATTATATATTCTAATTTGCAACATTCTTGATTAAAATGAAAGTACAAGGTAATTCACTAAACTCATTCTTATATATTCCATTTATAAATAGAAAAATTAAGGAACAAACGATTTATTTATTCTAACAGTTTGAAATACTCATTACTGACTAAAATGTAAATAATTTGATTGCTTTGCCAAAATAATATATTTATGGGTAAATGAGTAAAAACAAAAATCTGTTTGTTTATAAATAAATAATTTAAAAATTATGTATTTTTTCAGTCAAATAACTGATAGAGAGTTTGAACTTTTTTCAAAAATGAAATGTCTGAAATATTAATTGTTTGATTCACTAAACGTATATTTATATCTATTTGCTAATAATAGATCAAAGTTAGCAAAAAGCTAATCTGGAATTATATAACTCATAGTGGACATGTTGGATGAAATTGCTTGCTATAAATGATCTCACATTTAACTGTAAACATATAAAAAAATTATTATCTAGAGATAGACATTATCTCAGGATTAGAGTTAAATACAAAGAAAAGATTTGATGGCATTCTATTTAAGATTTATATGTATGGATAGAACAGATAGCTGAAGGGAGTTTGAAAGTCTGTGTTTAAATCCCTTATATTCATCTAAACTGCAGATATATAAAGTATACTTGTATTTAAATATTAAAGAGATATATATAAATAATAAAAAAATGTTCATGATAAAGAAAACATTGTTAGTTCAGGTATAACATTACCACAGATGGAATTTTATTATTTGATAACTTAATTAAAATGGTAAACCCCAACAACAAACTGTTATTTTTAGGGAAGATAATTTTCAACTCTGTCCAACAAAATAAATTTTTTTGTCAATAAAATATTTTAAGTAGATCTGAACATTTTAATGATTTAGTGAATGCCAACATGGAATGCATCAAAATTATGTTTATAATCTTATTAATAAATTGGGAGAATACTTTTTTACATTGATTAAATATATACATAATAATTTTATTTTAAATCTAATGATTGTTTTTTGATTCCTGCTACTATTAGCTGGATTATGTTAGTGAAATGACAGTACAATAGTTCAATCATCACTACTATTATTTCACATCTTCTTTAATTATTATATTTTTTTAATTCTTAACTAAATAATATAATCATTATAAATGGATAAGTAGCTTCAAAAGATATATACTAAGAAATCGGTTCTGGTATTTTCCAACCAATGATGTATTACACTGAAGCCATATCAGTCTGATCTTCCGATCTTTAAGATAACATGTCCAAGTGATTTGTGGACAAATGCAATAGCTAAAATTTGTCTGCAGATCACGTGGACCCGGCATGTTAAAGATCGCAAGATCAGACTGATATGGGATCAGGGTAATACGTCATTGGTTGGAAAATACTAAAGATGACCATCGGGTAGATAATGAGCACCACCATGTTTGTTAGTCCTGAAAAAAAAAAAAGTACATTCATGCGTCAAAATAATTTAGAAATTAAAAGTAATTAAATGAAATTTGATAATTTAAACATTGAAAGTATTTAAGTGTAAATTTTATAATTGCAGAAATATTTACAAATTTTTTTTTATAAATTTAAAATAAATAGACAAATAAAGAACACTTTTCCCGATTTAATGCGAATCTGGCATTATTAATGGCGACCTGGACAATAACTTAAAATGTACTCTATATTACGAATTTTTATAACCAAAAAAAAAAAATAAAAAAAATTTACTTTCATGAGAAATTAATTATCTTATCTTTACAACATTTCTGATGGTATTTAACTCAATTTTCATATTAAAAATATATAAAACAAACAGTTTGAAAATGTGTCTCATTTTTTGACTGAAAATTGCTCGTCTCAAAAAAACCTACATTATGATTTACAAAATCACCGACAACGCCAGACATTGTATTACTCTCATAGCTGTAATTTTTATAATTGAGGATGAATTTACAAAAAAAATTTTCTGTATAATATAATTCAGAAATTAAAAATAAAATTAATTAATTGTACTTTTTATAATTGCAGAAGAATTTACAAAATAATATACATCGAAATGACATTATTTATTAGAAACAAAAATGAAAATTACTTACAAATAGCATTCACTGTGGTGGACTGGTAGCAAAATCACAAAAGACAGACAAATCACAAAATTTCCCAAAGCTCTCTCCGATTTTTTAAATCTCGCGGGTAAAAAAAAATCCAAAAATTGGCTCTCCCATGGATTAATCATTGCCATGACAATGTTGTCATATTATCATCGACAATGTCTACCGGAAGGAAAATTGGTAAGTGTAAAACGTCATCGGTTAAATAATACTAAAGTACCAAGAAATCTCACATACACGATGAATGTAAGAAAATAGCCTATGATAATTGTCTCTGTGCTATTTTGATCATAATCTATAACTATTAGTGATTGATATTCAACTTACTATAGAAGCATTTATTGTAAGTTTAAATAATCACTAATTATTATATAATATAGTGCTATAAAGTTCTCATCTCTAGATCACAACTGCTAAGGGATTTAAAGCTGAAATAATACACTTATATTATTCAAGTTAATATCCTGACATTTAAAAATGTAAAAGTTTAATCACTAAATGCTGAAGGCAAAAGTCAGAAACTGGCCTGGATTGATGATTAATAATATTATATAATCTTATGCTCATTGATTTCTTAAGCTTACAAAAGGTGGTTCTAGAGTAGAATGAATATTTTGGAAGTATATGAACAAGCATTCAAGAAAGTTGTGATATTGGATTTAACAGGGTATTTATGCTTAGTGACATGCATTAAATTATATAAAATGAAATATGAAGTATTGCAAATTAATATTATTCTTATTTATAAAGAGTAGCCAAAATAATTATTTTGTTAGAATTTTTATTTAATATATAGATTTAAAAAAAAAAAAAAAAAGTGAATAAAGTTATTGAGATTTATGATGTATGGTAAAATAAAATCACTTATCTCACTAGTAATGAAGGCTGCATCATATTACATTTTAATCTTTACTTTCAATAGATTATCACTCATCTATCTAATTCATAGCAATTCAGGGTCCATTATCTTTTTAAAAATAAGTAAATATCTATCTTACTGATAAGTATTCAATAGCTAGAATGGTTGCTTATCAGATATTCACCCGATCACACTTGACAAACCCAATTCATAAACAAGCTTGATAAATAAACAGAGCAAAACTCTTCATATAGTATTGCCACCTGTGCTAAACAGAGTAATCAATGGATGTCAGAAGGCTTGTGCATAAAATCCCTATCTAATGCCTACTCATCCAATATCCCCAGACTAGTTTCTGGCTTGTGGCCTTCATCAGTGAGGAGCTTTGGATCTGAGAGCACTGCATCTAGATCTTAGGATCTAATGCAACCCTCTAGCAACCACCTTTTATCTCTCATTCTCATAGTTTTGTAGTTAAGTAAAGATAAAAGGTGGTTGCTAGAGGGTTGCATTAGATCCTAAGATCTAGATGCAGTGCTCTCAGATCCAAAGCTCATCACTGATGAAGGCCACAAGCCAGAAACTAGTCTGGGGATATTGGATGAGTAGGCATTAGATAGGGATTTTATGCACAAGCCTTCTGGCATCCATTGATTACTCTGTTTAGCACAGGTGGCAATACTGTATGGAGAGTTTTGCTCTGTTTATCAACAATTAATGTGCTAGTATAGGAAATGTGATCATGTGAAGCTTGATAAATGTGCTAATTACTAGCCATGATGTTCCTTTTATGACTTTTCTAAATATTAAGATGCTAAAATGAATTATATTAAAACAGTGTCATCTAATGTGTGTACAGATAGTCAAATTTATTATGCCAATACTTTTTTTTATAGTATTCCATTTGCCAAATATTTATTGTATGCATGCATATAATATTGCTTTTTTATTATAAATAGTCAGTCATGTATATGTTTTATTTAATTGGCATTTTATTAATATATATTCTGAATGATTTCAGTTTTTATTTAATATAATGAAAATAGAGAACTTTCTTGCCAAGTCTAAATGTTTATAGTGTACCATTTTATTTATAAATAACAGTTTTTGTTCAATATTGCACTAATTGCTGCTTAAGAATGAAGCAATACTAGAAATAATTATAAAAAGCTAATAAAATTCCTATTAACCTGTTGCTCTAATAATTGGGTTAAACATCTTAAAGGGAAATAGTAAATGAGGCATGAAAATATTGAAATACATTTTAAAAATCTTTTGATCTTAATTTCTTATTTAGTTACTCCAACAACTTTCCATTTTAATCCAGAAAGTTATGGAATTTATTATATTGATTTAATTCAGATCCTTTCTCAGTTATATGATTTTAATTTAAGTCGTTTTTGCGTAATTTAGTTTTTTTTTCTACCAATTTATTCATTTTGAATTAAATAAGTTTTAATGTATTTTGAGAATAATTTTATATATATTTAAAATGCAATTAGTTAAATTAAATTGTAAACCCCCCCCCCCCCCCATATATTAGTAGTTTAATATTTTCGGTATCTATTTAGAAAGCTACTTTTGAGATTATTTTTAAAATTTTTGCTTTTTAAATTATCATTTTTAAGGCAGAGGGAGGCGGATCTCTGTAAAAAATACTTTCTATAACTACAGGAAGAGTGAGTGAGAAAAACCGTTTTCTATAAATATAATGAAAACTTAATATAATTTTCATCGCTCAATGCTATTAGAATTAATTGATTATAATTTCCAATTTTTGTAAACTAAAATTTGGACTCCCAGGAAGGAAGAAACTTGTGGCTGAAGTTTATATTGGCTGTCAGTAATTTTCATTCCAAATATTCTTAACTTACAAATCTAAAAATGATGTGTAGAATTTCTCTTTGATGCTAAACAAATTTTCTATTTATTAAAATAAATTTTATTGAAGTTATAAAATAAATGCTTTCACTTAATATCTGTTAAGTTTCATTTGATAGTACCAATTTTTCCTGCTGAATTTATTATATTTTGTTTAAAATATTTTACTTACATCATTCTAATTAAGGAATACATGTAGTCCTAAAGTGCATATTCTCAATTTTTTATTTTATTAAACTTAAGAACTATAGTATTCAGATTTTTTGATTTATTATTGATTTAATTTAATAACAACATACGTTACAAGTGCAAGCCATAACTTATCTTTTAAAAATCTATCTATTTTGCGTTTGGGTTTGAGAGTCTTCTGCGTTACTCACTATAACATACGTGAGTTAGTAACGTGATTAACAGCGCATGTCGAAGGCTGATTACCTTCTGACTAAGAATTAAATTATTGATTTGTAAAGTCATTCAATCAATTTAGCATAAGTTATACAATTTTTTTCCCTGAAAGTGTCTATTTAGTACGTCTCATTTTATTGTGATTATTTTCATTTAAATACTGTACTGTAATTATATTGCATACATTTAAACCCTTCATTATTAAATTATCTTTATGAGACGGAATAATTATGTAAATTTTAAATAATTTTTTTTTTTTATATTATCCTGTAAAAGTTATTCAGGACTACTAATGATGTATTGTAAATTTAAAAGTTCAACTGACTACTGTATTTTTGAAGCATGTCACTATTGATTAGAAAAAGAATGATGTCATTTTACTATATTAATTAAATTTCTTTAAAAAACAAAAAAAAAAAAACCTATTGTTAAGTTTATCTTTAAAAATGAAATTGATCGGTAAAGTATTTTTCCTAAGGTTTTTCTTTAAAAATCTGTTATACTAAGCATGGTTGCAGAAAGAAGTTTGTCATATGATAGAATCCTGTGATAGTTTATTGATAAAAGAAGCTTGTTATGTGAAAAGAGAACATTCGATTCCTCTTTGAGATCTTAAAGGAACTGAGCTAGGCAAATTGATGTTGAAAGTGTTATTAATATGTTATTACTATGCGTTATTTCTTGTTAAGAGCTTACTTTGCGAGCTCTATATATAACTTTTGTAAATATAAGCTTTTTTTTTCATGTGTCAAAGCAGCACCGGGAAACGAATCCGGAACAACCCCTTTGTAAGGCAGCTGTGCTGATCACTCAACCATCAACGCTTGACAAATACGAGCTTTATTAAATTAAGTCATGTGACATCTGACTTGATTTTTTATCATTTTATGTTTTGCTATTAAGGATTTGGCGATTTTATATTGCTAAAGCTAGTAATATGTGGTGTATCTGAACTTAGTTCAGTCCCATATGGCTATTTGAGTTAGATAGTTGGATTGGAAGACATATGGATGTCTGAAAATTTCAGATTTTCTACTCAATAGTTATACATTAGATAAAGTGCTGGGCTTGTCCTAGTATTTTTAATCTAATGCTTATATCCTGGCACTTCACTTATGATGCCAGAAGTAGAAACCGGTCTGGGGTTGAGGATATTCTTAAAGCTTGTTAAGATCTTATTTTACGAGCTGTATATATAACATTTGTAAATATGAGTTTTATTACATTAAGTTATGTGACATGTAACTTGATTTTTTATCATTTTATTTTTTGTTATTAAGGCTTTGGTGATTTTATATTGCTGAAGCTAGTAATATATGGTATATCTGAACTTAGTCCCATATTGCTATTTGAGTTAGATAGCTGGATTGGAAGACATATGGATGTCTGAAAATTTTGGATTTTCTACTCAATAGTTATATATTAGATAAAGTGCTGGGCTTGTCCTAGTATTTTTAATCTAATGCTTATATCCTGGCACCTTACTGATGACACCAGAATCAGAAACCGGTCTAGGATTGAGGGTATTCTCAAAGCTTGTTAAGAGCTTATTTTGCAAGCTCTATATATAATATGTGATTATTCATATGGTAAATGAGATTGCTCAACAATATGCATTAGCCAGTACAATGATTTATTGGCTTTTTATTACAGTATGGTTTTTTTCTTGTTTGCATGATAATTATTAACTGAGACATCAGTTGAGTTTTTCTTGCAGTCAAAATGAATGTGAGTGTGAATGAATGATCTCTTTTTAATATTTATTATTATGACAGCTAAAATCAAATTATGGTTCTTATTTCCAGAAAACTGTAGTGGTTTTAAGGCGGAGAGTGCCAAGAATCCACTCACTACAGATTCAGTCTGCTATTCATTAGCAATCTTTTATTTAGTTATGTATAACTGCAAATCACTTTCTAGTTAAGAAAGATTGAACAAATTATAAGATAAGATTAATATTAAATGGGAAATTCTGTGAAGTTATATGAAAAGCTAAAGAGACAACTGATTTAAAAAGTAAGCATAATATTTCACTATAAAGGCATAAATATTGGAATCAGGAGTGGAGTGAAATTCATTATAAATAAAAAGTGGAAATACAAAATTGTGGAGAATGATGATATGTTAGACTGTTAAGATTAGTTATTTAAAATTAATGTAAGATATCACATGCAGATAATTCAGATTTATGCAGTGACAAGTTCTCGTTATTATGAAAATGAATAAGATTTTTATATGCAGAGTCAGTTTTATCATTACTTGTCACTAGGCAATCACCTAGAACACCAGAACAATGGTGTGCTTGCCGATCAGATGGAATTGCCATTTGTTTCCCAAGACTTCCACTGCTAGACCGTTCATGGATGGAAAAATAAAAATTCCTAGCTCGCCTATTTACCAATTGGTTTTCGCGGATTTTTTTTTGTATATTCCATCCGGAACATGACACTTTTATAGTTGTAGGGAGATATCTGTCAAAATTACTTTCAGAATAATATTGTTTTTGTTTTTTTTTAAAAATTATACATTATTAGCTACTATATTTTTTGTTTGTGTCAAATTTCATATATATGTAAGTTTTCCATGTGCTAAAGAGAAAGAATAATTGCAATTTTGATATTTAATAACAAGCACGAGGTGCTGCAAGTAATAATATATCGAATCAACAATGATTTTAAAATATAGTTCACATTATTTTCTTTTTTTCTTTTTCATTATTATTGTATTTTCCACTTTGAAACTTATATGTGTTATTAATTCTCACATATATTTGCTTTGATCAAATTTCTTATGTATTTAAAATCTTAATTATAAGTGATAATGATATTATAATTAAACATAAGATAAGGAAATTATTTTCTGGAATTAAGCTTTTTAGACTAAATAATTCTATTGTAGAAATATGTGCTAAATATTCCAAATTCATTAACTAGAATTTCCATTATCATACTTGTATTTCTAATACCTTTCTTAAATCATTATTATCAGATATTTTTCTAATTTTAATTTAATTAACAATGTTATTAAAATAAAAAAAATATTTATAATAGTGCCAAGTGTATCTACATCTAATTGAAATATTATTGGATTTTTAAAAAAAAAAAATTTGTAAAAACTGTAAAAAAAAATAATGCAATATTAATAGAATAATTATTAGTTTTTCTTAAAAAAGACAATTATAAAACGTACTTATTAAAACTATTGTAATAACATGAAAGAACCTTTGTCAGGTGCGTCTTAAAAATGCTTATATGATAGTCAGTCAGATGTAATAATGACTGCACAAGAAACTCTCAAGTCAAAACACAAAGCAGAGATTTTACGAGAAAAAGATGGTTCCATCTTCTTCTCTACTTAAATTTATATATAAATAAGCCAGCCTCAAGCATTTTGACCTCGGACCGTGAAGCTTTAAACACCTTCACATTTAATTCACTAAATATTATATATAAATAAACAGTATGAAATCTACGATTTGCTACAAAGTAATAAATACTATTGTAATAAATACTGCATAATCATTTTGGTGGATCACCTACTATTAATTTCAAACAATGCTTAAGAAAGAAAGTATTAATAATTGATTTTCTTAACTTTCAGCATTAATTTAAAGAATTTAAATTAGAATTTGCAAATCATTTAAAAATATTAATGGACTTTGAAAATGGTTTAGACTTGACTGAAATCAATAAGAAAACTAATACTGTACTAAGAACTATAAGAAAGGTAGCTGGTAGAAAATGTACAATAAATTTTTTACTGAGGTAAGAGAATGTATGAAGAATAGAATTTGTTAAGTGATATAAAATGAATTAATAGTAATATAAGACAATATAATTGTGAATTGGCAAGAAAAGCTATAGAAGAAAATAAGTTTTAGAAGTATAAAACAATATTTTGGTATTGGAAAGTTGTTTCTGCAATAAAAAGAAAAGATAGAACTGTTGCTAAAAAGATGAGATCATGGCATGTGTTGAGTTCTATAAAGAATTATAAAGTAATAAAGAATAAGAAAACGAAATATTCCTATAATGATTACATTTTCCCAATTGCCTAGTATTTTAAATGATAAGATAAGATATGCAATTAAATCTATAAAAAAAGAAAAAGCTCCAGAAGGGATGGAATTACTATTGATATTTTAAAAGAAGCAATTGAAGAAATAGAAAAATTATTGGCAAAGCTGTATATCTAATATCTAAATGATAAGGATGTACTAGAGAATTGGAGAATGCATTAGTAATATTGATATTTAAGAAAGGTGATGAAGAAGTTAATAGAAATTTAGACCTGTCAGTTTTCTGTCACTTTTGTACCAAATCTTCATCAAGGTAATTACAGCTTATCTGCAGTGAATGTGGATTAGCTGAAATTAAAAGTAGTTTTAGCACAATGTATAGAAAGAGCCAGTTAGTATGAGATGACATGGACCATCAATATTTTGATCTGGAATATCATTATATTCTGAAAAGCACCTATCAAAATACAAGAGCATTGATTAGGCTATATATTTCTACTAAGAAATTCAGCATTGAGAAGGGACATGGCAGTGATTTCTTATTTCCATAACTTCTAACAGTAAAAATTAGTCACATATCACATGACCTATATAGCTTGTATTACCAATATGTAATATACAAGAAGTATTCTGTTGATTAAAATGGAAATTATTTGAATCATCTAGATTTTTCAGGTGATGTGGTTATTTCTACAAATAATCCTTGTAAGCTTCAGAAAATGTTGCAAGAATTATATGAAAATACAAAAGTAGATTTATCTTGTGACTGAGGCGAGAGTGTCCTTGCAGATGCTTAATGGTGCTTGTGAGGAAAAAAGATAACTACTGTTTGTAGTATGTTAAAAGTAGATTTAATGATCGAAGATAAAAAGTGAATCAATGTTCAATAGATTTTCTGAGAACTATTCTTAACATTAAGTCAGATTGTTAATACAGATGGAAACATATTGAATGAAATTAATTGTAGAAGTAACCTTAAATGTGATGCTTTTAATAGGAATAACTTAATAGCAAAATGCAATATGCTTATTTATTTGAAACAAAAGTTGTTTGTATCTATGTATTAGACTTAGCCTAACAGAAGAGCAATATCAAAATTTCAGATTACTCAACAATATACGGAGAGATGAAGATTGAGAGTAATGAAAGAAAAGAGGGCAGACATATCAGTGACATAAATCTAAAGAATTAAGACATTGAAATAAATGGAACTTATTTGGATATATTGTTAGAAGAGATTATAATAAATGGATAATTATAGTTTTATAGTAGATTAACTAAGAAATTGTAAAATGTATAAAGAGTCTATATATAAGATGGATGAATGGAATAAAGAGTTTTTTGATATTATGATGAGAAGTTATAGATAGGAAAAAGTGGATTAAACTTGGAGAGAACTTCATCATGCAGTGTATTGATAATAGTTAAAAGTGCAGATATATCTAGCATGATCTAATTAATACATATATTTACCCATTGATATTTTCTGTTTTAGCCACTATTTTATGTTTTATTTTTAAATTTATATGTTAAATATATATTGTGTCCTCACCCCATAGTAAATTAAATTTAAAGTAAATTTTAGGGGAATAATTATAGATTTTATAAAATAAATATATTTGGTTGTAAAGCTAGGAAAAATATGAGTTACCTTCGTCATTTGGGGTTTGAACCAAGGTCATGTTCTTGAAGTTTTAGTTAAATTATTTATTAAAAAAAATATAAGAAATAAAAATAATGCAATATAACTTGATAGTATTTGTTAATAGTTAATTTTTTAATAATATTTAAAATTGTAATGAGTTTTAAATATAATATTTATAAATATATACGCTATAGATATATGTAATCGTGTTTGTGCGCATATGATCTAATAAAAGGAATGGCTATTTCCAGTAAAAGTTTAATTTATTTAAAAAATAATTGAGATAATATTGATTTTTATAATTTTGTGATAAAAGATTTAGAAAGTCAAATTAGGATTTAGTCTGTTTAAGATAAAATTAAAATTGGGTAAAACTGCAGTTTACAGGTCACAATAAAATTCGAATTTTGTTTCACATTTTTCTCACCAGAGTGTTTCTTGTCGAATATTTAAATAAGAAAATAATTAAAATAATAATTAAAAAAATAATTAAAATAATAATATATCCTACCAACATTCGTAATTACTGTCCAAATTTTTCTCACCACAGTGTTTCTTGTCGAATTAGTGTGAAATTGTTACATTGTCTTGGCGCACATTTTACAAGTTTTCCAAAGTTGTAACACGTGTTTTTTAACTTCCAGGGTAATTCATAAATGAATCCTTTAAATGGTAATGCAGTTGTAGTACCAGAAAATGAACTGTTACATGCTGCAGATATTCGTGTAGAAAATTGGACATCGTTTCTGTTGGCGAATGAGCTGCGAACTCCGGAGTTAGCAATGAAGTGGTTAGCAAGGAGGCGCCTGCTTAAAAATAGTACTCTATGCCAGCATTGCGGCATGCAGTGTTCTCTCATCAAACAGCAAGAATGTGGAGATGGTCACAGATGGCAATGCAGATTATGTCGCTGTCGTGTATCTATCAGAAAGGGTTCTTTTTTTTTTAGAAGCCATTTATCCTTCAAGACAATTATGCTTGTAGTATCTTATTGGGTACATAATTTGCCACAGTGTTTTCTTGTTCACGAGCTAAGTGTAAGTTGGCACACTATAGTAGACTGGGCAAATTTTTGCTGCGAAGAGTGCGCAACGTATTTTCACAGACACCCAACGCAGGTCGGTGGATTTGATGATAATGGAGTCCCTAAAATCGTAGAAGTTGATGAAACGAAATATTTTCACCGAAAATATCACAGAGGAGCAATTCGAGAAAGTCATTGGGTCTTTGGTGGAATAGAGAAATTCAGGAAAGTGTTTCTTGGTAGAGATCTTTAACCGATCAGCTGCAACTCTCGAAGCAAAAATACAAGAATATATTTTCCCAGGGACCCACATCATTACGGACAGATTAAGCACAATCCGTAATGGTATATATATGCACTCTGTCGTCATACACCAGGAGAACTTTGTAGATCCTCACGACTGATATCCACACACAAAATGTGGAAAATATGTGGATGAGAGCTAAACGCAAGCTGAAACATCAGTGCGGGACCAACAGTACTTTATTCGAATCATATCTGCAGGAATTTGCTTTTAGGACTCTCTACACAACTGACGCAGTCTTTGCTAATTTTATCGCTATTGTAAGCAAAAACTACAATGGGCAGTAATTACGAATGTTGGTAGGATATATTGTTATTATTTTAATTATTTTTTTAATTATTATTTTAATTATTTTCTTATTTAAATATTCGACAAGAAACACTCTGGTGAGAAAAATGTGAAACAAAATTTGAATTTTATTGTGACCTGTAAACTGCAGTTTTACCTAAAATTGTTTAAATTAGTTTAAAGTTAATTTTTTTTATATTAAGATTATTAAAGATATTTTTTTTTGTCAGTATATATTTCTAAAAATAATATTGGCTTTAAAAAATTATTTAAACTGTTTGTAACTAATTAAATATTCATTATAAAAAGATTTGAAAAATTGACCAATAAGATATCTTTGAAATGTTTCAGAAAATAAGCAGACGATGTTTTGGAAATCGATTGGAAAAATTAAGGATGAGAAGAAAGTAATTTAATTATTTCCATAAAATTTAGTTTAAATCATTAAAATACTATTTTTTAGTTTAAAAATTAAACTAATTACTATTTATTTAATAATCTAAAATTATTTAATAACGTTTTTTGAAAATAACGGAATAAAGAAACCTTAAAAATCTCTGCTGGCATTAAACCAATATTCAGTGCTCTGAAAAAGACCTAATTGGAATCATTATATCACATAAAGTACCAGAAACCATGGAAGGAAAAAATTGTAAATTTATGCAAACGTGTTATAAGAAAAAAACAGTTAGATGCAAAAATGATGAGGATTAGAGCAATACATAATAAGTTAATTACCAAGCAAGCTAATGTAATTCTACATTGTGTTTATAATAAAAACTATAATGGACAGGATTGGAATATAAGGATAAACAGAAGGAAAAATATTAATGTGAACTTGAGTTACAGAAACTTAAAGATAATGAAAAGTAAATCAGTAAATAATGTTAATGAAAATATTTACATTAGAAAAGCTGGATTTATGTTAGTAGAAAGCATGCAGAAGTATGTTTAACTAGTAATTTGAATCAGATAAACTGTTGGAATATGGTTTATTATTTCATTAAGACAGTTATGTATGATGGATTTTATAGATGAATTTTATATTATGAATGAATAACATAAAAGTAGAAGGATGTGTTGATATTGAATGAACTAAAAGAGAAAAATAATTAGATGAATATTTTATCTACATTTTATGTAACTTTAAGTGTTTACTATAAAGGTAAGTAACTTGCTTTTTGGTAAGATGAGATTGAAAAATATTATGAGAGATAGAAAATCAAGTAAGCATTGATGATAAATGATATTGAATAGAGATGAATTTTAAATTGGAATGGTTTAATAAATTTATGACATAAATATCTTATTGTTCAAAATGTGTATCATTTATATCCAAAATAATATCGATCTGCATAACAAATGGAAGTTTGTATAAAATCTTAGAATTATAGGATAATAGTTGCAAGGAAGTGAATTATAAAATATAATTTCTGAAGTTATGAAAATTTATTATTATATTAAAAAGAAAGAAGTCTATAATAAAAATATATATTTAATAAAAATTGGAAAGAAGTTTTATCATAAATGAAAATAAAAACGTCTAATTGGGAAATAATTATTTACGTTGGAATTTCTGCAGTTCATTATATTTTAAGGAAAGTTGTAGAGCGGTGAAGGGGGACCCCAACTGTAAGTTGTTTAAAAAACCTTTGAAACATTTGGTCACCATGGAAACTTGGTAAACTCTTTTTATGTTTTAGGGAGAAAAAATAATCTAAAACTTTTATTGTGGTGTTTGAATAGTTTTAAATTTTATCTTTTAGATAAATATTATAAAGATATAGGGATATTTAAATGTATAAAAATTAATAACTTGTTTTATTTATGTATTTAATTATTTTAAATTGTATTTTGTTTAGCGTTATCAATAGTTTATAATAAATGGGGATAAATAATAATATGGGTCAATATAAATATAAAAGTAATAACGTATTAATTTAAAGAGGATAAAATATATGTGTATAAAATATAATGTTAAAGTTCATATTGTGATATTTAAGTTTTGAGCTCATATTTAATCTGATTTCATTATGGTATATTTATATTCATTCCTGACTTGTGCTATTGTTTAGTTTATGAGTGTATTATAGAAAAAGGTGTAGGTTAAGGATGAAAGCAAGGAAATTTGCATAGTTAAATTAGAAATATAGATGGATATTATGTAAGTTTATGGTATATATACTAAATTTAGGAACTTCTTGTTTTAATGATGTATCAAAATATGTTATATTAATATTCATGATAGTATAATGAAATTTAAATTTAAGTTATTGTAATAGATGACAAGTTTTAAGAATTTTAAAGTATATTATATGTTTGAATTGCTAAACAGATTTGAATAATAAAGCTATTATTAATTATTGAGTGTTACTTTAGAAATCAATAGTTCAACAATTGTTAATTAAAATTTTATTAATATAAAGAAACAGAGATCAAAAATAATAAATGTCATAAAATTAAAAAAAAAAAAAAATCTTAATGTTGAATGATATAAAAGTAATATTATTTTTGTTTTAAAGAAAATACATATTTTTAATCTTCTTGTAAATTCAGGGTTCTCAAGAGTTTATAAATTATATTTGTAGAAAAGAAGCTCTAAATGATATTGAGTGTAAGTAATAGTCATGAAATGTTATTGGTTATCAATATAATGTTATAGTAGAAAAAGTGTACAAACTTTTATTGGATAAGGAAAATAAAATTGAGCTATAACAAGGAAACTTTATTTTATTTAAAGAAGTATTTAATTTCTATTTCTTGACAATTATAATTAAGAGAAGATAAAGATATTCTAATGTGTAAATAATTTTATTGTGTTATATATTTATTTTGTTAAATTATTTATTAGTTCAAATATAATTATATAAAAAATTTGTACATAATATATTAATAAATTTAATATTTATGAATTCGGTTAAGTACACTGAGTTGTGTTCCTTTATTCTGAATCATCATTACTATACCATCTCCACAGAGTGTTAATAATACAAGTTAATTAAATTATAAAATTTAAATCTTGAATAAGAATTAATTTAAGAATAAGATAAAGTATAGTAAAAGATATATTGATCGGTAACAAACTACTATGATCACATAAATTATCAATTAAATATGTATTCTAAATGTAGTAAAGTGTGTTGATCTTGGAAAATCAGATTATTAATTATTTTACTAAGATTATGCATTATTATAATTAAAAGATTTTTTAATAGTAGCATTACTTATAGATTAAAGTAAAATCCCTCTTTATATCTAATAGGTTAACTAAAGAGTTAATTAAGAAGCAGTGATAATCTTGAGATCTCCTTATCATAATATTATTCTTATCATTATTATTAATTATAACCTTATTTGAATAGTAATGATTTGAAACATATATTCAGTAAAATTATATTATAATCTCAATAATTAATTAACATCAAGGTAAATAGTTATAGATGTTTTGTTATATTTTATTTTAATTATTAGTGTTAGTCATAAGAATATCTAGATGCTTAATAAGGAGGAGTATCTTGGTATTCTTATTTCATTGAACAGATACTTTGGTATTTGTTTAATGTTAAAAGATTTGTGATCTTGTCAAATAGGATATTTGGTTCTTATAATTGCTGGTATAAATAAAAATAATTTGAAATCATAAAAGTATATGTATTACCAAAATCACACTTTTCTTTACGTTTGCCGTAATATCATATAAATATAATTTATCCAAACTTCAAACACTTTTAGCAAACTTTATTTGTACATACACCTACGTTTCGACTGACCTGCAGTCTTCTTCAGAGTAAGGCTATTCTGATCTTCGTTTCGACTGACCTGCAGTCTTCTTCAGAGTAAGGCTATTCTGATCTTCAAAATAAAATTTTGAAGATCAGAATAGCCTTCAGTCGAAACGTAGGTGTATGTACAAATAAAGTTTGCTAAAAGTGTTTGAAGTTTGGATAAATTATATTAAAAGTATATGTACTTAAAGAAAATGAAAGTATAGCTTAATTTATGGACTTGTAAAATTTCTATAGGTTTAATCCTTTTGGCAGGGTACAATATATATAAACACATGTATACCTTGTGGTAAATGATAGCATATCTTTGATATATCCTAAAATCCTGCCCACTGAAATTTAAAAAAAAAAATTTTTAGGCTCCAGATAGGTTTACCTTTTTTCTCCCTGCTAATCCAACTAACTATGTTGTGAAGCAGTAATGGAAAAACATCCAAAGCCTTATCACACAATAATTGCTAAGTCTGATGATACTGCTTTTCTATGAGGAATTTGTTAAGAGAGATTTTTTTTTTATGCAGTGAGTTATTCACTTGTTTTTATCTCCCCTGCCTTCATCTTATAATGAACTTATATTTATTTATGTAAATAAATGTGAAAATTTAATAAAGATAGAAATGAATTCATAGTTTGTCAGATATTTTGAATGATAATATATTTTGTTTGAATGATAATATATTTTGTTTGATCACTTAATTATTTTGTAGAAAGAAAAAACTGATTACTTTTCAACTTTTAAGCATTTGTTAATTATTTTTTAATTTTAGCTTTTAATATCATGTAGCTTTCATTACTAGAGAAGACAATATCACATTACAATCATTTTTTTTTTTTATAGTTAGTGTATCACAGTTCTCTGATCAAGTTAGATTAACTTGGAATTTTTAATTTTTAAGTTAAGAGCTAAATACTCATTCATCAGCCTGTTATAGGACTTACTGATTTGGCTAAAATGTTTTTTTTTTCCATAAAGAAAAATTCTAAGCTTGTTTGTGGCTAAAAAAGATTTATTTATTTTATTTATAGCTGTAGGAGGTTTGAAAGTCTGAGTTCAAGTCCCTTCTAATTACATTGACTCTTTATGTATATTAAACAGGCAAAACTCTCCATACAGTAGTGCCACTCAGTGCAAGCCAGAGTAATCAGTAGATGCCAGAAGGCTTGTGCATAAAATTCTTATCTAGTGCCTACTCATCCAATATCCCCAGACTAGTTTCATATGGCCTTCATCAGTGAGGAGCTTTGGTTCTGAGGGCACTGGACCTAGATCTTAGGATCCAATGCAACCCTTCAGCAGCCACTTTTTATCTCTACTTAAATAAAAAACTAAAAGAATAAAATTTAAAACACATTAATATTTTCAATCCAAGCTCATTAGCTTAAATAGTCATATAGGTCTGAACTCAGTTCACTACCCATACATTTTGATCTTTGGTTCTTTAATAACCATAGCTGCCACTATCCTATTAGATGAAGTGCTCTCAGATCCAAAGCTGCCTACTGATGAAGGCCACAAGCCAGAAACTAATCTGAAAATATTGAATGACTAGGCACTAGAAAGGGATTTTATGCACAAGCCTTCTGGCATCCTTGATTACTCTGGCTTGCACTTATTGGTACCACTATATGGAGAGTTTTGCCTGTTTAATAACAGTTTTGAGCAAGCATAAGAAATAGTGATCATGTGATATGTATAATATAATGTAAGTACAGTATATGATGTATTTATATTCCCTACCTACAAATTCAATGATTTGATTCATGGTATACTATACAGTAATACTTAATAATAGTTTATTATTGCTACTTATTTTTGATCCCACATGAATGACATTTAATAGAATATTTATTTTAATAATTTATTGTTAAGGATATATATGGAGATGAGTTGATGTGATCCACTTTAATAATAAATCAGCAATTATAGATTAATGCCTTTTTGGTTTAGATTAGCTTAACTGTTATTTATATTGACAATATAAAAGGATTCATTAATGTTCTTAATGTGGATATTAGATTATATACTTGAAGTGAGGCAGAGTAATTATGGATAAGTGATAACTCTTGACTACTATCAGTGATGTTGTCCATTGTTTGCTAATTTGTTCTAGTATCTCAAATTTAGAGCTACCTTATACTATTTAATGAGCTCCATATGATTAAGCTGCATAATAATAATAATAATAATAATAATAATAATAATAATAATAATAGTAGTAGTAGTAGTAGTAGTAAAAAAAAAATCATTAAATAATAAAATGAGCATTATTTTAAACAATATAAACTTGTCTTTGGTAAAATGCTTAATATTTATGATTAAAAATAATACAGCTACTGTAATGTGTTTTATTAATTAACGGTTTATGCATCATGTTATCACATAACATTAATAATGTATGTAAATGTAGTTTTAATTATCAAAGCTTCCCAATTTTTTTTTTCATGTGTCAAAGCATTGACCGGGATGTGAACCTGTGTACCCAGGACAACTGCTTGTAAGGCAGCTGTGCTGACCACTCGCTTCCCAATTTTAAGCCACTTTTTTTTTTAAATAAGACATTCAAAAATTATGGTATATTTGAATTTGTTATAATGAATTAATTTTTTTTTATCGTAGGAGGCCATTGTGACTGCTTATTTTTTATAGGAGATATTGATTTATGAATAATTTTGGGGACCACACATATTCATTATTCAGATTTAAAATACATTTATGTATGTATTACTTTCTACTCTGATTTTTACATATATATTTGTAGTTTAAAAACTTGGATTCAACTATGCACATTTTTTTTTTGAAATTGTTCACCTCTTTGTTGTTTGAAAACTACTTGTCCTCACTAGTAACTGATCATAAGATTCATATATTTGAACTCTGCTGTGACTGACATCAGATTAAGATAAATCTAAGTACTCAATGCTAGTTAAATTAAAGTAGAATTTCTGTTAAGAAAAACAAATAAAAACTTTTTTTTTTTAAAGAGGAAATATATAAACTTCTTTCAAAGAATATATTTTTAATATAATATTTATAATTATGCATTCATTGCTGGCTAATGAATCAGGTTTTTTGAATGTCCATAATATATCTTAGATGCTTTCAGACTTCATCTGTTATTTTTAGATTTCTTACATTTGTTAATATTTTAAAACTGACAAAAGTTTTTTTTTTAATATTTCCTTTTTTCAAAAAAAAAGTTCAAAGACCGTTGTAGTAATTGTGTATGATTCATATTAAAAAAAAAAAAAAAAGAGGATATAATATATGTTTACAAATTAAAATGACAAACATATAAATATTAATCGTAAATTTTTTTTACAATACACTTTAGTTTTGCATGTGTGTAAAAGTAATCTTTTATGAAAAAGTATTTTTTATACAAATCATTTTTATCTTTTGATCATTTTTGAGCTTCAGTTTTATAAATAGAATAATCAAAAATATTGTGCATTTTTTCAAAGAACTCGTCCATAGTGATTATTTAAAAAACTGACAATTTTATGGAGCTGTGTTCCAATAAATAAAATTAATCTTATAGAACTTTTAAATTTGTTTATTTAATGTAAATAAGGGCTCCGGAGAGAGGAATAATTATCCTATTTTATTTTAAACATACCATTTATTCATCAATATTAACGAATATTTAAAAATGTAGTTTTTTTGAGTATCAATAAAACTTCTTTTGGGATACTGTGCATGTTCAGTATGTTCTTGGTAAATTTACTAAAAAAAATTCTACACTTCTGTTTCCAAAAAATGTTTAAAAACCAATATTCACTACCGTTTATAATATACTTAAGTAAACTGTAGTGGTTTCTAAAGAGATTTACTCAAGAAATGTACTCAAGTTGTCTAATAATTATTCTCAATGAGTTTCTATGCTCAGTTTCAAGGTGTAATGAAGTTTGAATATTTTAAATTGAGATTGTTTGATCAATTTTAAATTGTTTTATATTCCAGAACATTTTTAAAATGAAGATTTGGTGATCAAGCAATAGTCAAATTAATTAAAAAAAAAAATATCTGCACCACAGTGCATCTATATAGTTGTTCTCTGTGAATGTAGTAGTTTATATATGATAAGTGGTGATTGTTTTCTTTAGTACAAATATACTACTGTCATACTTACTATATTTTGGTTTCAAACCTCTTAGCAGATGGTTAAATTAATGGATAGTAATTCATATTTTGTTTACAATATATATTGTTTACTAAATATTTCTGTGCAGCCTCTTGTATATATAACAGATATTTTTTAACATATATATGCATGATCAGCTTAATTTAAAAATTACATTGTATAAACATATTAAGATTATCTTCAAAAATAATGAAATAAATTGGAATAATAAACTGACAGAGCATATGTTTGCATATATACACATATATACTTGCTATGTATTGTGAATCCCAAAATTCACATCAAAATTGCATACTGATAAAAAAAAAACCATAATCATAAATGTGCTTGTAGTAAATACCCATATGGAAAAGTGTTCATAAGAAAAAATGCTCACACTGACGAGTGATTGTAAAAATGAATGTATGTTCTGTAATATAAAATTGAATAATTTCTTTTTAAATCAGTGATAACTGTAACCCATTATTTATCAATTGGTTGTATTTTTATCTTGACTTAATGTAATTAACAAAGTTAATGTTTAAAGCGGACCTGAATGAATGTCCATGTATTAATTATTAGTTAAAATGAGTTCTGCAGTTTAGATTTAATGAATTATGAGATAGTTGAGTTTTATTCATTTTTTGATTATTTTATGCTTCAAAATTAATTTGCAAGAATGATAATAAAATAAAAAATAGGAAGAAAAATTAAAATGAAATTTAATTTGCATCATCTGTCAAATAGAATGTTTTTCTAATTCATAACATAGCTTTTTTACAGACTGATAAAGGCTTATTAAAGGCAGCACACATCATATCTGAACCTGGAAATAGGTTTCAACTATTTTAAAATTTCTGATATTTTTCAAGAATGGCAAATTAGCGAGAGAGGATTACTTTTATTATTTTTTACTTTTTAGCCGACTATTTTCAATTGGGTGGATGGTTGAAGATTTGGAGTGTGGAGTATATTGAAGCCTGTCCATTAAAGTATGAGGTTTGGCTATCTTAATATATATCTGAGTACTTATAACATATATGTGTAGAGATGGTAATCTGGACCAACTGATGATTGTTGGTTTAGCATGAAATACGTATATTGGTCATTATTTATCTTTTCAACATATATGTGTTCAAGTGTATCAGTGTTATGAGATAGTGTGGAGAGTGGTGGGTGGTGTGAAAGTGTGCTCATATACCCTATATATAAAAGCATTATTTAATTATAAAAGTATTTAAAAATACATTAGAATAGAATCAATAAAATATAAAATTCACATATGTATTAATTAACAATAAAATACATTTTTATTAAATTTAATTTTCAAGGAAATTACATTTCATTCTGAATTTGGATAATGTGGCAGAAATGAAGATCATAAGAAAATGACACAATGCCAGTTTTTTTTGATAACTATAAAGGCATTATATATCTTATTTTTTAATCTCTTTTCAGCTGCACAAGCAATTTGAAATCATTGTTTCATAAATACAAGCTTATAAGAATTACCTCTTATTTTCGTAATCTTGGGTTATCTAGTTTGTGAAGGATGTAATGCTTCTCACAATATATTTGTCGCTTTTTGTAATGGCTGAAAAGTTGAAACAATGTAAAATTCTGTTTTTTTTTGTTAGGGAAAATGACAGAGAAAATAGTTATGATGCTTGAAACAGCTTGCAAGCCAGACCCTCTGGGGAAAACCCAAGTTTATGAGCGGTTTAATGGAAGTATCAAATTCGCCACATCCCTAAAAAGCGTAGTGATATCAAAATGCTGCTGATTTTTTTTATGCAAATGACATACTTCACTCAAAATTTGTTTATAATCATCAGATGTTTTACTTACAAGTTTTGAAATGTTTGCATGATGCAATAAAATGTGTCAATTTGTGTCAAAGTGTGGAGCATATAAGCTTCATCACAGCAATTCACCAACACACAAAACATTGAGTATGAAACAATTTTCAATTAAAAATAGCATGAAACAACTTACCCAGCAGCCATGTTTACCTGATCTCACTCAGTGCAACTTTTTGTTATTCCCCTGAATGAAAAAATGTGTCAAAAGAAAGTTTTGTGAACTTGGAATTGGTGAAGAAAAAAATGATGGGGATATTAAAAAGCATCCCTTTGCTAGAATTTAAAAATAGAAAATGCATTTAGACACATACATTGCATCAATGGCCAGTGTTTGAATGAAATTCATTTTACAATAAATACACAATTTTTATTACAAAATTCCGATTATTTTTGGGTACCCCTCATATTTATTTTTATGATTTATACCTTTTAGAATGTCTAATTTCCAGTAAAAATCACATGATCACCATTCTTTATGCTTACACAAGCTTTTTTCACAGAGGCAAAACTCCATACAGTAGTGCCACTCAGTGCAAGCCTGAGTAATCAATGGATGCAGGAAGATTTATGGATGAGTAGGCACTAGATAGGAATTTTATGCACAAACCTTCCTGCATCCATTGATTACTTTGGCTTCCACTAAGTGGTGCTACTATATGAAGTTGTGGAAAAATAAATATGAAAAGAGTGATTATACAGAAAGTGAATTATTGGTTTTTATGCTGGGTTTGGGAAAAGATAAGGTGATTTAAATATAAAAGTTATAGAGTTGACAAAAATTATGTTGTGGAAATGGGATAGAGCAGATTATGGGTAAATTTAGAGTGGGGAATGTAAAAGAAAGTGGCTAACAGGTTTATCTGGGCATAATTGCTGAGGTATTCTTGACTTTGTTTAAGGAGAAGCCATAATACATCACATCACATCTCTGTGTAAATATCTAATTTCAATGATATACAGAAATTTTAACATTTTACAATATTTATATATTTTGTTGTTTAATGCTTTATTATATTTTCAATTTACATATCTATTAGACTAAAGATTGATTTACACATCAGCCTGGTTTTTACTATTCTACTTTAATATTATAATAATATTAAATAGCGCTAACACACTTATAACTTAAAGCTATTAATTTATACAACTTTACGTTATAAGTGTGTTAGCACTATTAATTAATATTATAATTTGGACAAGTGTAAAGCATAAATCTATGATTTATTATTTAATTAATATTAAAATGTAGAAATTTTAATTTCGATATAAACGTGATTCTATGGAAAAAAAAAGTACAAACCTATACTATAAAAATAAATAATGAAACTATAAATAGAAAAAAAAAAATTTTTTTTCTAGTCATATAGATTATTATTTAATAGTATATATTTTTCCATTCCTGTATAATCTATATAATAGTTATATGAGAAAAGAGGGAAAGTGAATGAATAGGAAAAAAAGGGAAGGGAATCTAGATATGTTCTGTGATACATATTTATGCTGAGGACAATAAGATGCCCCCCCTCCCCAGTTAAAAATACATAATTTGTTGTTAAATCTTTTTTGTTTTATTTGTTTATGTGTAAAAACAACTTAGTTGATTATATTTATTTCCATTTTGCTATACAGTATTAGAAATTGTTATTTTTGTCTCTTGTATTTTTTCTTTTTTTGCTATTTATTTTTGTCATATTTTATCATTAATAAATAAATACTTTGAAACAGTAGATAATTTAAATCTTTGAAATAGTGATCTGTCAAAATTTTTTTCTTTATTGATGAACAAAACAAAATAATTTTTATCTTTTATGTATATTTTATATAGAAACTGAAAAGGATTACTTTCATTCATCTTTATTTATTTATGATATAATCCAGAAAGAAATACAAAAATAATATACAATAACAACAACTAGTAGTAGTTACAAAAAAAAGAGAAAAAACTGAGACAGAATTATGCATATTTAATTAATTTGCTAAGTTTATTTAAATTGGAGTTTATTAAGTTCCTATCAGATTAGGTGATATATTAGTATGTGCTTATTAATTGTGTAAAATGGAAATATTAATAGTTATGAATTTATTTATATTTATTAATTATAAAATTTATAAAAAAGGGTCCTGATTATAATTCCTGCATATCCAGAGTACAATTGGGTATACTACAATTTGAATGGTCCTATAATGAACAAATGCTATAATGTATAATTTTTATAATAAAATGAAGATTCTATTTTTGGTTAAAGTTACACACACATGCTGTTCATATTTTTGCAGCCTTTCTACTTTATTTAGAGTATCAGACATTATTTTTTATGATTTGTAAAGTTTAACACCCAGGCTGCCATTTGATGACGACTTTTTATTTAGGTACTTACAACTGCAGATCACTTTCAAGTGAAGGAAGGTTGTAAGAATTAGAAGAAGAATTGTCTTATATTAAATGGGACATTATTGGACTTTGTGAAGTTAGAAGAAAAGGTGAAGAAACAATTAATTTAAAAAGTGGACATATACTCTATTATAAAGGCACACATATTGGAAATACAAGTGGAGTAGGATTCATTATAAATAAAAAATGGAAGAATAATATTGTGGAGATTGATGGTGTATCAGACAGAGTTGCAAGATTAGTTATACAACTTAATAGCAGATACCAAATGCAGATAATTCAGATTTATGCACCAACAAGTTCTCATAGTGATGAAGTAGTAGAAGATTTTTATATGGATGTACAAAAGGCTTTTGATCAGAGTAAACAACATTTTAAAATTGTTATGGGAGACTTTAATGCTAGAATTGGTAGACAAATGAAAGATGAAATTGCTGTAGGTAATTTTGGTTATGGTAATAGAAATGAGAGAGGACATAGACTTGTGGAGTTTGCAGAAAAAGAAAAACTTTATATTATGAATTCATTTTTTGAGAAAAATGTTAAAAGGAAATGGACATGGTAGCATCCAAATGAAGGTACAGCAGAATTGGATTATATTTTGACTAACAGGAAATACATATTTCAAGATTGTAATGTTCTTAATAAATTTAACACAGGAAGTGATCATCGATTAGTAAGAATAAGTTACATGTTAATGTAAAACTAGAGAGACAAAAATTATTAAGAAAAACAATATTTACAGTTGATATTCCTAATCTTCAGAAACATTCTAATGAATTTAAATTAGAACTTACAAATAGGTTTCAAGTGTTAGGCGATTTTGAACATGATTCAGATTTGAATGAAATTAATATGAAAATAACTGATACACTTTTAAAAACTGCAACAAAGATAGCTGGTAAAAAAAAGCAGCAATTGACTAATAAAATTTCTACTGAGACTAGAGAATTTATGAAGAAAAGAAGGAATATGAAGATATACAAAAATGATGTATTAAAAAGAATTGAATATCTCTAATTTTGTAAAATGGTACGGAAAAGAGTTGAAAATGATATAAGAAAGTATAACCGTGAAATAGCAAGGAAAGCTGTAGAAGAAAATAATAGTCTCAAGAATGTTAAACAACATTTTGGTATTGGTAGGAAATTTATATCTGCAATAAGAAAAAAAGATGGAATTATTACTAAAAAGAGAGATGACATCATGAAATTGGTAGAAGATTTTTATCAAGAATTATATAGTAATAAAGAACAAGTACCTTCTATATCTATTACATCTTCCGAATTGCCCAGAATTTTAAATGAAGAAGTGAGACATGCAATTAAATGTATGAAGAAAGGAAAGGCTCCAGGAAGTGATGGAATTATAATTGATATATTAAAAGAAGCAGGTGAAGAAATAGAAACAATTTTAGCAAAGTTATATACCAAATGTCTAAATGATAAAGATGTACTGAAAGATTGGAAGAATGCAGTAATAATATTAATATTTAAAAAAGGTGATAAAGAAGATATTAGAAATTACAGACCTATCAGCCTTTTATCAGTTTTATATAAAATTTTTACCATGATAATTACAACTCGTCTACAGAGAACTTTGGATTTCCACCAACCAAGAGAACAAGCTGGATTTAAAAGTGGTTTTAGTACAATAGATCATATCCAGGTATTGAGAGAAGTCATAGAAAGGACAAATGAATATGAGTTGTCATTATGTTTTGGATTTGTAGATTATGAAAAGGCATTCGATTCTATACACATTTTTTCAGTGATTAAAGCATTGGATCATCAAGGTATAGATCCAGGATATTGTCATATTTTAAAGAATATTTATAAAAATGCAACAGCAACAATTAGATTACATAATGATACTGGAAAAATCAACATTGAGAAAGGTATAAGACAAGGTGACTCCATATCTCCAAAACCTTTTACAGCAGTGCTGCAAGAAGTATTTTGTGGATTAAAATGGGAAACTAAAGAAATGAAAGTAAATGGAGAGTATTTAAGTCATTTAGATTTTGCAGATGATGTAGTTGTTTTTGCAAATAATGCTTCAGAGCTGCAGGAAATGTTGCAGGAGTTAGCAGATGAAAGTAGAAAAGTAGGACTAAAGATAAATGTTAAAAAGACTAAAGTAATGTTTAATCGATTTTCTCAAAATATGAAAATAAAGATTGATTATGAAGAATTAGAAGAAGTTAACAGTTACAAATACCTCAGTCAGATTATTAATACAGATGGAAACATAATGGAGGAAATTAATCATAGAATTAAACTTGGTTGGAGTGCTTTTGGTAGAAATAACTTGATACTAAAAGGAAATATGCCTATGTGTTTGAAAAGAATGGTTTTTAAGAAATGTGTTTTACCAGTTCTTACTTATGGATCTGAGACTTGGACACTTAATAGAAGAGCAATACAGAGACTTCAGACCACTCAAAGGAGTATGGAGAGATGTATGTTGGGAGTAACAAGAAGAGATCGAAAATGCAATGTATGGGTAAGACAACAAACAGGTGTTACTGACCTTATTGAAAAAATTAAAATATTGAAATGGAGTTGGGCTGGACATATTGCTAGAAGAAATGATAATAGATGGACAATTGAAATTTTAAACTGGATTCCAAGAGATTATAAAAGACCCAGAAAGAGACCACATGTGAGATGGATGGATAAAATAAGAAAATGTGCAGGGGTGTTGTGGAAAAGAGAAGCTAAAGATCGGAGAAGATGGATTAAACTTGGAGAGACCTTCATCCTGCAGTGGATTGATAATGGTTGATGATGATGATATAATTTTAACCATGAGCTGGAAGTATAGTGCGAAAGCCAGTTAATGTAGACATTAAGAAAAGTATTTATGCTTTTCAAATTTATACTCACAGTGCATAAATGTTAAATAAATGAATTTTACATTATTTTTACATTCATGAGATTCTGGAATGAATTATATATTTTGCATATCACATTATATACTTATTTGTAAACTTATTGAGATCACATTTTATTTTTAACAATTTTGCTTCATGCAGCATTTTGTTAGCATGGAATTGTCAAATTTATACTTAGTCACCTAGAAATCTATTACGATAATTTAAAGTTGTAATTATAAATTTATTTAACGCATATTGATTACATAAGTAATATTCACTAAGGTAATAAACCTAAAGCATGTGCGGTTGAAAATGTGAAGGTAGGGACCTCTACAGGTCTTAATCTCAAACTTACACATTGGAAGAAAAGAGGGGAACCCTTCTTTACTTCAACCTACTTTCTATATAAATAGGTGAAGCTGAAGTGGTTAGATGCTATTATACTTCACTGATTAAGTCCACAATTCCTATTATACATTAGTACTCACGAAATCTTTCGATTTCCACCGAGTCAATGGAAAGATCTTATAGTTAGAAATCTATTATGATAATTTAAAGTTGTAATTATAAATTTATTTAACGCATATTGATTACGTAAGGTTGAAGTAAAGAAGGGTTCCCCTCTTTTCTTTCAATGCGTAAGCTTGTGGTTAAGACCTATAGAGATCCCTACCATCACATTTTCAACCGCCCATGCTTTAGGTTTATTGCCTTAGTAAATATTATTTAGTCATCTAGAGGAAAAAATACACAATTATGTTTTATTGTGTTGCATAATCTTGTAGATAATTTGATGTTAAACAATAAATAAAATAAAAACAAGTAAAGGACATTCAGTCATTAGATCTAAAATATCCAACTCAAAGCCAGCGCTTATCTAATTCATAAGTAGAAAATCTGATATTTTTAGATACGTAAATGTCTTTAAATCCAGCTATCTAATTTTTATGGGTCTGAAAACACTTTAGCCTCCTCATATAATAAGAGTCTCAGCAATATAACTTTGCTAAAGCCTCAAGGGCAAAATTACAATAATCAATAAAGCAAGTCATATATAACGGGTCTTATTTTAAGCTTGTATTACAGTTATTTAATATAGGGAGTGTACCAATAGTTCTAGCAACCTTTTATTGATAAGTGCTGTAAGATAAAGCATTCAAAATCTTTATTTTGAATAATCTTTATCCTCCAAATAGTTTTGAGCTTTTGGCTCACCTCAATGAGGCGCTAGGACATTCAGGCACTAGATCTAAAATACTCAAATCAAAGCCAGCACATATCTCATATGTAACTATTAATTAGAAAATCTGAAATTTTCAGAAACGTAAATGTCTTTAAATCCAGCTATCTAACTTAAGTAGCTATATGGGTCTGAAAACACTTCAGCCTCACCATATATTAATAACCTCAGCAATATAACATTGCCAAAGCATCAAGGGCAAAATATTTTAGATCTAGTGATCTGAATGTCCTAGCGTCTCACTGAGGTGAGCCAAAAGCTTGAAACCAGTTTGAGGATAGGGATTATTGTAGATAGAGATTTTGAATGCTTTCTTTTGTGGCACTTGTTAGAGTTATTGGTACACTCTCTATATTACATATCTGTAATACAAGCTTAAAACAAATCACACAATACATGACTTGCTTTATTGATTATTATAATTTTGCCCTTGAGGCTTTGGCGATGTTATATTGCTGAGGATATTAAAATATGGTGAGGCTGAAGTGTTTTCAGATCCCATATAGCTATTTAAAATAGCTATTTAAATTAGCTGAATTTAAAGACATTTACATGTTGAAAATTTCAGATTTTCTACTTAATAGTTATGTATTAGATAAGTGATGGTTTTGAGTTGAATATTTTAGATCTAGTGTCTGAATGTTGAGGTGAGCCAAAAGCTCAAAACCGGTCTGAGCATAGGGATTATTCTAGATAGAGATTTTGAATGTTTTCTCTTGTGACACTTATCAATAAAAACTTATTAGAGCTATTGGTACACTCCCTATAATACAAATTTAAAACAAGTCACATGATATATGACTTGCTTTATTGATTAATGTATATATATTTATATAATGTATATATATATATGTATTGCATATGAGTATAAATCAAGCTCATTAAGCTTTGAATTTTGTTTTTCATCTTTGTAAACATTATTATTAAAATAAATACTTAAAAATGAATTATTAATAATTAATATTTATTTTGTTATGGGAAAAAAGATTATCTAATCATATGTAAGAAGAGCTTGGTTTTCTGAGTTTCTATAAAATGACAAAAGGATTTCCATTTTCAAAAAACAAACAATTCATTAATATTGATATATATATACACCTGGGTCTCTTTTTACGCGGACTTATTTAACGCGATTTTGAAGTTATGCAATTCATGTTTCTTCAGAAGTCAAACTCCGATAATGCGCTATTACTTTAAATAATAAATTTCGCGCACTTTTGTCATATTGAAAGTAATAGCACATTATTGGAATTTGACTTTCATCTTAGTAATTTCAATATTTTCAGTGCTTTATAATAGTAAGATTTTATGCAATAATGAAATTAAAATCATGATTTCCACATTTTATGTATACACACATTAAATTTTACAAGATTATAACGTAAATTTGTTCAAACATTGTGCGTGTTAATTTTGCATTTTAAATCACATTCTGTTTTTGCTTTTTAAAAAAGAACGTAATCAATTATTAATCATTTAGTGTCCGCAAGTTTATTTTTAAAAGGTGAGTAATAGCAGTGGGCACACTTAAATTTGACAATTAAAAAATATAAAATCTGATTTTTAATTGTACTTAACAATTTAAAAATTATTTACGGCGACTTGAAATTAATGTGATGTGAAACGTAATTTGATTTTTAAATGGAATTGAAAATTAAAAAATTAAAGACAAAAATAAGAATTTAATTTTTAGTTGTTAGTTTCATAAACAATTAATAAAATCATTGTCTCAAAGATTAATTACTAATTACGTTGTCACCAGAAAACCATTAACACAACATGAGTGTGAAGTGGTGCTAGTTGTATTTCCTCTTGTGAAAATCTGATTTTTTACCAGTTTGCAAACAAACCTGTTTATTGGAAAATAGCGATAATAATTAAAACAACAAATAAAAAAATGTAAATTACTGTACTGTAAATTATGCATAAAAATATATTATTTTGAATAAAATTAAATATTATAGTTAAAAAAAGTTTATCTTGTATCAATTTTTTTCAAATTTGAAATTTTTTATTAGTCATATTTTATTTTTTTATTTTTTTTTTTGTGCCAATTTTAAAGTAATTTTACGTTGGTGCTTTGCTTTTACATGACTTTTGAAAAATCACAGTCTGTATCCCCCCTTTTTCAAGGTAAGTTACGTCTTTTTTTGAGCGATTTCGTTTGTGCGTGTTTTCTGAGGAACCTATCTATCACGTAAAACGAGACCCAGGTGTATATGCGCTTAAGTCCTATCCTAAGAAAAGCTATTAACAAGTGCGTATTACTGAAACTTAGCACTTTCGAGGTTGATGTATGTTCTCATATATTATGAACAGTCATCATCAGAATAAATTAATTCTAAAACTTGGTCGAACAATTAGCACCCTTTCTCCAAACCTGTGGCAAACACAAAATTATCCCTAATTGCTGCAGGATAAATATCAGCTATTCTATTTATAACTGGGACAGAATTGTTTTACAGCTACAATTTTTTTGCAATGCTATGAATATGAGAACAGATGTCGCCCTATACACATTTGTTAATAGCTTTCCTTAGGATAGCCTTTAAGTGCATTTATTTATAAATTGCACCGGTATAAGAAAAGTTCATTATTATTTTTAAAATTAATATTGATAATAAGTACAATTATGTATACCTCATTTATTTCATTATTAGTGTAGAATATGTTTATAATATTAAAAGTATTTTAATTTTAAAATGAGCACATCTAAATATACAATTTATCAATAAATATAAAACTAGTAAATTTTAAAATGTTTACATTCTTTATTTTTATATTTTATGCTAATTATTATTATTATTATTATTTTTGTTTTATTATTTTTTTATGGTATGTTATTTTATAGAGCAGCTAATATTTTTTTTCACGATGCATTATTAAGTTAAAGTGAAAATTGCATCTTCAGTAGATGTATAAAGAAATCAATATGACATTTTTAGTTGTGAACCAGTTAAAATAAGGAAAATAAAATCTGCTTATTCAAACAAATTTTGATATGTGATTAATGATGTCTAAGGGCTTCACACATCTGATGAAAGGGTTTCATTGACACCTGTTCCGGAAGACTTGTATTACCAATTCAAAAGTTGATTATTATATGCAACATCTTATCTTGTTTTCATAATGTATTAATAGAGAATACTTACATGATGTCATTCGTAATATTATGAGAATAAATTATAGTTACATGAGAAAGAAGAATGAAAAATGAAATAGGATAGAAAAATTGAATAAACTTAAATCATTTTATAAAGTGTATTACAAATTTTATTTTTTATCGGAATTTGGATTTCTGCTTATATGCCAAATTTATTTCTAGATTGTTAAATGTTGCATCTGAATGATATAAAGTCATTAAATTTTACTAAGGGAAAGGCATGTTATGACAAAATACCATCAATGTTAATCAAATATTATTGCTTGAACCTGGTATTTTCTTGCCTATATTCAGTAGAAAATTTAACCTATATATGTACTAATGCAGTATAATTATTTATATAAGTAATATATATTAAGGCTATAATTTCAAGTCTATGCGCCTATAAACACAAGATTAACATTTAGGTGCATAGTCTTAAGGTTATAGCCTTAATATATATTACTTATGCTTTACAAATTATTGATTACAAATATAATTCTTTATCTAAATTTTTTTGTAGTTTAATATTTTTTAAAAATAAGTTGATTTTTTTTTTTTTTGTCATTTGTATACATATTTTTTTTTTTAATTAATTGTTTTCATAGAAAACTAATTTAACTGCAATTAGGAAGGACAAATATCAAATATAATTTTTCTAAAACATTGCTTTATGATTTTTAAAAATATTTTCATATAAATTAAAATATAATTAAGATGCCTTTTATCAATTATATGATTAATGTTTTTGTATTGTAATTAGTTGATGACATTACTATGAAAATAAATTTAAAAATTAACTCTTTAAACTTGATTTTATTATGTATTAAATAAGGGAAATTTATTGTTCTTAAATTAATATTAGCATAATTCAATAAATAGCATCTATGCAATATCTATGCAGATTTTTTGTTTTGTTCTTAAAATATTCATTTGAAAAATGATGTATTTTAATTTAATTAAAATATTCATTTAAGAAGTTTATTATTATATTAAAAATATGTCATAAAAAACATACAGATTTGTAAAGTAATAATATGCCACTTTATAAATAGAACTGCAATAAAAGGTCATTTTAAATTAGGTAATATGAATAGCAGACAATTTTCTTTTTATTTGTTTTCAAAAAATGTTATTTTACAATATTTTTTTGTTTTTTAGACAAACAAAAAGTATATCGATGATAGCATTGAGTCATTTAGATTAAATGTTCAAAAACTTTTTTTCTGGATATGGGAAGTGTGGAGTTTGCTACCTTTGATAGATGAAAACTCTTATAAAATAAAATAAAATATTTGAAGTTCTTAATCTTAGAATTTGACTTTAATATGAAATATTAATTTTTATTATATGTATATAAAGAAGGTCAAAGCAAACTGAGATCAAAGTCTTGTTTTTTTAAAAAAATGAGTTTATTTTACTATATACAATAAGTTCATATGTAATAAAATAAAAACAGTATGTTTTTTTTTTTTTATTAAGGAAAAAAAATGTAGGTGACTGATCATCCACTACATAATGTAAATCATTTGTTTAAAAAGTACATACACTGGATAACAATTATATCCATAAAATGGTTTAACGAGTGACGAGCACAGATCTGCACTGCCCAAATACAATCCATCAAGGGGCACAGCAGCCCATGAGAGTGGAATCGGCACTGAAAACTTTGACCCTGAACCCTCCCAGCAGGTTTTCCGGGTAGTGGCAATAATCGCCAACAGCCCGCAGTATGTTTTATATTTAAAATAAGAATTTAACATGTTACAAATGTTTAGTAAAGGCATTGAGTATTTTGTTGAATTAATTATTTTTTTTGCATGTCTCTCAATATGAATACTTAATTGTATTGGACAGTTCTTCAGTAATGATTGTGCATCATGTTATGCATCTAATATGGGTGATGTTACTTTGTGCGACCTAATTCATGGATGACTCTCAGAAGAAAATATTTGTGTAGTAAGTTAAATAGAACTATTGTGCCAAGTTGGACACTTTAGTATTTAATTATCACACAGCTCTCTAAGCAAATGATTGTATGATTATATAACAATTTTTAGTTGTGGGCAGTGTATTGGATACAAATACAATTGCTCTAGTTAGTCATGTGACTAGATATCTATTGACTGAATCATGTGATGGCTAGCTGAGTTAGCTGTGGACTGGTTATCTAAGAAATCTTGAATTTGCTATATTAGGGAATCCTTGAAGCCTGAAAATATCTACATTTTAAATATGTTTGGAAGCATGAAAGATTATAATCACGGTATATTTTTAAATGTTGTGTTAAACTAAACTTAGATACACATACATTTTAAAATATACTTTTAATCAAATTGTGATAATTAAATCCTATATAATTCCACTATGTTTTTTTAATAAAGAATAAATAAATACATTTGATGTAATTCATTAATACTTTAGGGGAGAATGTGCAACTTACGGCATGCTAGGCGTAAGATTTTTTTTTTTTAATTTTGTCACAAGAAATGTTAAATTATAAAAGTAAGCAATACATGTTTGGTAGCATATAACAAGATTCTTAAGTCTTTCACAGAAAAAAGCTTCAAGTAAAAATATTTAAAGTTTCATCTGTAAATATTTTGTTCAATAATGCTTTTCATAAAATGCGAAAGTATATATTATAATGTCTTTTCTTACATCTCAAATGCAATGCAATCTACCAAAAATATGCTTCAAACAAAACATACTAGGTTTGTAATTTGACTTATCTTTTGTCATATAAACTTTTTCATATAATGTATAACTAACAAATTATTATTAATTATAAGTTCTGCTAATTATTCATTTTATTTCAAAAACAATCAATTTTTTTGAAGACTGTTTAGACAAAAGTATCTTAAATGTTGAATCTGAACATTTTTTTTGTCAAATAAGTAATTGGAAGTTGAGTTGCATCAAATCAAAAGTTTCCAAACGGATATAGTTGCCTAACAATAGGCATTTAAATTAGCCTACAGAAGTTATGGCCCCAAAATTTTATTATCCGATACTGGGTATCATCCTAAATTTTCCATAACATTTTAAAAGCTTTATTTTGGAAAATTCGTTAACAATTAGAAATCTGTTTCTATGATGATTGCAATACATTTCTCAAGTGACTACCTCATATATCAGAAAGTAAAAATATTCTTTTATGTCTACCTACTAATGACCTTACAGAAGTTCGTAAAGCTTGCAATAAAAAAAAACTTGGCTCATCTTTATTTTAGAGGTTCTGGACTGTTTATTAGGCTGAAGGATTTTGTTTTTGGATTAAATTTATTGCTCAAGGTAAATTATCTAAAAGAGATTATGGTGGTATGGCTGTGAAAGACGATTGAATGATGCAACAATGCCAAAAATGATAAAATTATCATTTTATTAAAGAAGAGATGAAGTCCATTGACCATTTGTTTTCACAACACAAAAATGCAATAAAAATTCAGAAACTATTACAAGATGAAAATTATAAAGTGTTATACATGAATAGATTGAATACATTCATGGATAGGTTATATATATATGGATATTTTTATTTATTTATCAGAGCTAAAAATTTCAGCATTGAGAAATCACTGTCATTATTTACTTTTATTTTTTAATCAAAGTAGAAAAATGCATTTTTAAAAAAACTATCAATAATATTTTTGATAATGAAAATTGTGGAGAATGAAAAATGTTGATAATTGCATCCAAATGGATTATGTTTCTCAATCACCTCCCCAAAATAAACTAGGAATTCAAAATAAGCTTTCCTATACAGAAGTATTTCTTTTTTATTTATTTAAATAGTGGTAAATGCATATGTTCACAGCCTTTCCTAGGCTATCATCTTTCTATGTAAAATAAATCTTTTGAATAGAACCCCCCCGTCACCTTAATCTCTGTCAAAACTATCTTGGTAAAATGTAATTGTATTTTGAAGTAAATATCTAAAATCAAATAGTGTTGATATATTTATATTTTGTTTTTGCAGTCATTTTTTCCCGTAAATTAATTCAACATTCCACAAATTTTAACTTCTGCAATGTAAATTGTATTTGAGGAAAAAAGAATGTTATAAGTAAATAAAAAAAAAAAAAGAATTTCATTTTAAAAGTTTGAATTAATTATTTAATTTATGTTAAAAATAATTTATTATGCATATTTTGGCTATGTATTATTATTAAAAACTCGGAGTATTACTATTTATAATAGTCATTATAATTAATAATGATAAATATAGGGGATTTGAACTCAGACTTTCAAACCACACATGACCACACACATGCAGAAAAGATAAATAATCACCAATATCTATATTTCGTACTAAACCAGCACTCATCAGTTGATCCAGATTACCCCCCCCATACATATATATATAATCAATGCTCAGTATATATATATATATATTAAGATAGCAAATCCTTACACTTTAATGGATAGGCTTCAACTCACTCCAACCCCCAACTCTTCAGCCATCCATACCATTGAAAATCTGATGATAGAATTTCCAAATCCCATGCTGATGCCAATATTGTTGTCATACCCATATTGACCTGAAGTCACTCTGACCCCTAGGACAGTATCCATTTAAATACATAGAGGAATGGGGATAAATAATTCTGTGTTGTTATCCTATATTTCTATGGAATGTCATTACAAAATGTCATCATAATTGTAGGGATGCTAGTTTTAGCATTATTAAAACTCTTGAACCTTAATATGAAAGATAAGCACATCATATCAAGATTAATAACTGAAAGTATAAGTTTCTATTACATTAATCTGAACATAATAATCCTTTTTAATTTGAAATAATTATAATTTTATTTTCTATATATAATTATAAATGAAATTGTAAATAACCAAATTTTATAGTATTTGTAATATTTTTCTTTTTGGGTTTTTAAGAAATAGTTTAAAATAAATTTTAATATTATTTTATATACTACATAAAAGTGTATGAGATCAGTGTTTTTAACAGAGGGATGTAAATACATTTACTGAAACTTATTGATGATAAATACATATACTTACATAGATAAGAAAGTAAACTCATAGAATATTTTAAATATTTGATAAGCTATGTTTGGAAACACATTAGTTCGGAATCTTAATTTCTGTCTTTCCTACTGACACCCTTCCTCCTCCCATGTAGTATTAGTTGTCATTCTTATTGCTAAATATTGCAAAAATTTATCCCTCTACCTAATCAGGTTAACTCACAGAAAATTAAGTACTGGTATGCATACCATCTAATTAATGAAGAATCCCCCCCAATACCATCACTGCTAATCCTTCCCAATCATTCAGTCATTAAAAAGTTTAAATGGTGGCATCTAGAGTGAAAATTTTTAGATTTTTTGTTTAAAATAAACCTGAATGCTCTGCCCACTTGTCATTTCTGGTCTATCATAGAGGGTTCTAACACTTGGACCCGCTCTGCCCTTTATGTAAATGGGATGATGACACAATGATACATATTCTGAGCCATTGTACCTCACTCCAATGGGACAGAGACTTTATCGCATCCATATACAAAACTAGAGTGCCTCTCTTCACTGGACTGATTTGTAGAATATCTAATGGAATCATAACCTTTCTGCTGTTTGCCTATTGGTCAACTAGGTGCACTCTCATCTATGGCCACATCTTGCTTGTCCATAAGAAATTACTTCTGCCAGGCCATCAGAAACAGAGATGAAAAATTAGCTCCAACATGCATCTACAATGCTACATGGAGCCTTATAGTAATGGACAATTTGTGATTGAACAGTTGATTTTTCACCCCCAAAACATAGGTATTGGGTTATGTAACCTTTTTTATAGTTTCTGCTAACAATATAACTCTGTTACTGCTATAATGTAATTCTTTGAGCTCACAATAAAATTTCTTGATAAAAAAAAATCAGGACATATACATATTTAATGTTTTTATTAAATTACATGAAAGTCTAAAACAGTACCTACTATATGGATTTTTATTTTATTTATATGAATAAGGAGAAAAACAATTGAGATTCATGATTTTCCATTTAAAAGATCTCATTTTGAGACTGGGATTTTTCAGTTTAATCTGCCATAAAAACAAAATTTTTTATTCAATAGCAAGTCCAACGTTTATAATATTTTATAAATGTCATTGATTTTTCACATTGGTTGATTGACTGCTTTGAGTAATTACTGCTTTATTAGCAGTTTAGTACAATGGTAGAGTAATTAAGTTTTGTTTAAAGCTCATTTGTCATTTTTGTGCTCAAACATCACATGACTTTCTGTGCAGTTAATCATTTAGTTATTTTTTTATTTATTTAGAGTATTTTTCATTTCAAATTTCCAATATCTCAAATCTTACTAATATTTAGTGTTGAATATTGATAGTTCTATAAACTGATATATTACTATACTATTAATAAACTTGCAATAACAGGCCAGAAGCAATAAGTAACTGTTATTAAGATTTACTGTTTATTCCAATTACTCATTTTATAATTCAATGAATCTTACTTCTTTTTTTTTTTACTCCTACTTGGGTTTATTTTATTTATTTTTAAACAACAATTTAAGAAATTTAAATAAAATTTAGTTTCATTATTAAGGCATCAAAAGCACATTAACACATTTGAATCATAAATTTTCAAAATGTTAATGAGTAAGAAATTATTTTTTCAAGAATTCAAAAAAATATTGTTAAAAGTTTCTGAACTTTACAAACTTTTTTTGGCAGTTCTAACTAAAATAGTAATGAATTCTCAAATGTTATTATACAATTTGTTTTTGAGTCAAATAATTAATCAAATGGATCATATGATTGAACTTCGATTGAGAGAGTTTAGCTGTCCAGAAATGCTGGCTATTATTATTATTTGACTTTAAAAGAAGGTTTTTATTATCATTTTTTGTTCAACATATTTTTTTATTGAGAGAAGTATTTATCATAAACATATCCTGTTTCTATCATGTTTTTATAATTTTAAAATTGTATTATTGGCGTATTACTATAAAATTTCCAAAAGTATTACATCTCTCTCCTTTTGAAAACAAAAAAATAAACAACTAAGGAGAAGCATAAATGTATTGGAGTGGAGGATATAAAATAATTTTGTAGGAAAAATAAAACATTGACTGGTATAAAATTAATTGCTTGGATTTACTCATTGGCATTTTAAGGGAATGTGGGCAAGTTTTTTTTTCTCTATATGGTAATCAACATCTCAAGTGGTGTATCAAATACAATGCCCTCAGGCTGGGAGTAGAGCCTCATATTATGGGGAAGCAAAAACAACCACCATAAACAGGGCATCCCAGCAGATATATATGTATAAAAGGGCACTGAATAACAAAGAGACTACATTAGCATTCTTGGAGCATGAAAAGACCACTGGCCATAGATTTGAACCCACCAATGCCAGAATGGTGTGCAGAGAGAAAAATAATCATAGGCACAAAATAAAGGAAGCATACTTCATAAATAATGACACTCAATCTATCAATAGAAAAGACACCTGTTTCGCCATTTCAAAAAGATGGACAAACTAATCCAAACAAAATTTAAACAAAATAAAATACTAAAACAATGAGCATAAATTAGAATAATCTCCCTCATTACTATCAACTGCATACAATTATGAATATGAAGCCATGGAGCTTTGAAAACGTTAAGCGTTAATAAATATAGCTTCTCTAACAAGCGTAAAAGCGCATAATTTTTGGGATTACTTTAATTTGTAATATCACAGAATTGAAAAAGAAATATAATACACCGAAGAATTGTTTAAACATTTCAGAAAAAATAATTTTTATTTGAGATTGAAATTAAATGTATATTTTAGTATTTAGTATATCATTCATTATTATTATAACATGCAAAAACTATTTTATTGATAAAAGTAAATATGTATTCATATATTATTTTTTTATCCATTTGTGACTTAATGCAACTTTTTTTTTTTTTTTAAAACTCCAGTTTATCCTCTTTCTGTAATTTTATACTTTTATGTTTTTATTTATGATAAATTTATTTAGATTTAGATAGTCTATTGTTTTAAGGAAATATTACTTATGAATGAATGATAAACATTTGAAAATTGCTAATTTTAGTATTAATTTTATTATGTATAAAAACATTTGAAGGCTATAAAGTGTAAGATTTATATAATTTCTGGATATTATATTAACAATTTATTTTTTATTGCATCTATACAATATCTAATCAAAACAAGTAAAAATATAATGGTTGGTTTATCAATCTTTACTGTGCTTTCTTATTGTGGTAACTTTGTTATTACCTTTTTAAAGACATTAGTAATTAAAGTTTATTATTTTTTGTTTTTGTAGTATCATTTCTGCAGTTAGCACGATCTATTAAAATGTTTAACAAACTTAATGATTGAAATTTATTTCATTTATTATTATCATCATCATCACCACCACCACCACCACCACCATCATCATCATCATTTAGGAAAAAACGAAAATCATAAATTACTGGTGCAGTTGGACAATTTTCTCTTACAGATCTACATGTCAAACTGTAAAAAACAAACAAATTGAATATATTAACTAATTTGTATGTTTATTTTTTAAATTTTATTTGTTAAACAATTGTTTCAATATCAAATAAACAATCATACTTGATTAAAAGTCATAGATCACATGACCCTATTGTCTTAAGCTTGTAAGTTATAAACAGTGAGGATTACCAATTCCTCAACAAGCTTTGTGTTAAATGCTTAGCCAGAGAGAGCATTTAAAATATCTCTGTCAGGACTTGCCCCCCCAAACCCCTGACCATGGTTTCGTGCTCTGAGGAGTGCCAAAGCATGAAACCATGGTCAGGGGTTTGGGGGGTTCCTGACAGAGATATTTTAAATGCTCTCTCTGGCTAAGCATTTAACACAAAGCTTGTCGAGGAATTGGCAATCCTCACTGTTTACAACGTACAAGCTTAAGAGAAAATAGGGTCATGCGATATATGACTTATTTGGACTATTTATAGTCTCTGCCTTAAGTCTTATGCAATATTATATTGCTAAGACTACTAATATATGGTATGGCTGAAGATCTATCAGCCCCTTATAGCTATTTGAGTTGGATAGCTCGTTTTGAAGACATGTAGGTGTCTGAAAATTTCAGATTTTCCACTCAATAGATAACTTTTAGTTAAATGCTGGCTTTGGGTTGGTATTTTTAAATCTTGTGTCTGAACCTATCCTGGCACCTTTCAGAGGAGTGCCAAAGCACAAAATCATGGTCAGGGGTTGGGGGGGGGGTTTCCTGACAGAGATATTTTAAATGCTCTCTCTGGCTAAGCATTTAACACAAAGCTTGTTGAGGAATTGGCAAGCCTCACTGTTTATACTTGATTAAAGTTTAATTCTTTCTAAAATAATACAGCTCAGGATAATTAGAAGTACCATATTATAGTTTTTTTTACTGTTTTTTAAAAAAGATTCTCCATTATTGGTTGGCAGATTATTGGTGTTTTAACCTATATTTTTATTAGCAAGCTATTTGATTTTTGAATTTTTTAAAATAAAATATTCAGAATTTATTTTGTTAAAAGATTTGACTGCATGCACTTTTAAATAAAAATAGGTTCTTAATTTAACAGTGAAAATTTTTTCAATCATTTTTATTCGTGTTTTCTTATCTGCAGGTTCAAGATCACATCAATATTTTTTTTTGTTGGATCTTTTTTAATAATTTTAATATGAATATATATTGGCAATAATAATGGAAATAAAATTAAAAATTTGAAGTTTGTATTAATTTTTATGCATATAATTTTTATATGATTGATTTAATTCTCATTTAAAATATTCTGAGCTAAAAAAGTTAATGTTAAAAACAGTAAAATAATTTTTTTTTTTTTTTTTCAGGTTCTTTGCTAATTAATAATAGTTTTAAATCACTCTATTTAATAATTTTGATCTAAGATTTTTGTCATGTTCTGATTTTAGAGTATTGTTTTGTTGTATTTGATATAACAAAATGTAAAATATTTATTTATGACAATTTTTTTTTTATTTGTACTTTTTCTCTTGGAAAAGATGAAATCAGCGGAGCTGCGAACTATGCTATATTTTAGTCAAAGCCCCTCTTATGTCCAAACATTTATAGTTTTGTTAATAAACATTGATTAAAATAGAATATGCATTGTTTATTGAACTGCAAGTGGATAGTATTTTTCAACATATATATATAACAGACATTTTTTATATGCATATATAAGTAAATTACTCAGATTATATGCAACTAAATAGGAAATAACTGAAGCTTCCAATGAGTTATATCATGCTTGCAACCCAATCACAACCATCCATCAGCCCAGAAGTCAGACCAACCTCTTAATCCATAGATACATTAAAAACACACATGTTGTCAAGCAATTTATATAGCGCATGTGACATTTCAACTTCATATACACATTATTTGTGGAGAAACCCTAATCTTAATTTTTTTTATTTTTATTAATTACAATTCTATCACAGATTACTGAAACATATGATCAAAGTTATGTGAAAAGGACAAACGATCCCCAAGATGCACATTTCATGCTAAACCAGCATTCATTAGTTGGCCTAGTTCACAATCTTTTACACATATCTTCATCATTTGTTCAGTATATAACTATATAGCAAATTACTATAGTTTAATTGAAATGTTTCAAATTTTCTGCAGTAACAACATTAATATAAACCACTGTAATGGAAATAAATTAATAACTGTACTAATCATTTGTCAACTTAGACATTATTGCTAACTCAGATACGTTTTTTTTTTAAAGTTTTATTTAATGGATAATATATCTGCAGTGGCATAGAGATATCAGCAAAAAATAAAAATAAGGTTAGAGATTTCTCTAGAAATAATGTGTATATGAAGTTGAAATGTTACATGTGGTATATGAATTGCTTGACAAAATGTAGGTTTCTAATGTATCTATGGTCTGAGAGGTTGGTCTGACTTCTGGGTCAATGGATGGTTGTGATTGGGTTGTAAGCATGATATAACTCATTGGAAGCTTCAGTTACTTCCTGTTCATTCACATATAATCTGAGTTATTTACTTCTTTGCATATATTACAACTGAATTTTCATTTCATATTTACAAGTTGTTGAAACTAAAAGTTCTACTTTGATCTTCTAAATATATTACAATGATTGCATACCCCTCTACAATATGATGTGATGTTAAAATTTTAACAATATGTTAAAAGTAGATGTTGTCCCCACCTTGTGGTAAAAGTATGAGACTTATCAACACTGTCTACATGGGCAAAGAAATCAGATGTTATACGTCCATGCCACTGCAGATACATAATCCATTGAACAAAACTTATTTGAGCCTGCGATAATGTCTAGGTTGATAAATGATTAGTACACTTATTCATGTATTTCCATTAGATTGGTTTATATTAATGTTGTACTGCAGAAAGTTTGAAACCTGTCACTTAAATTATCATAATTTGCTATCTAGATATATACTGAACAGATGATGAAGATATGGATAAGAGATTGTGATTTGGGCCAACTGATGAGTGCTGGTTCAACATGAAATGTGCATATTGGGGATCATTTGTTCTTTTCATATGTCTTTGATCATATGTTTTGGTAATCTGTAATTAATAAAAAAAGATAATAAAAAAAAAGGTTAGGGTTTCTCAGAAATAGTGTATATATGAAGTTGAAAAATAATAATAATATAGTTATTAAGAATAATTTGAGGAAACATATTTTAATCAATGTGTGTTCATTCATGCATTCATTAAATCAAAAAGAATAAGAAAAAAAATTAACTATCATATTTGTATTTTCTAAAATAAATTTACATAACAAAATATATGACTATAGTAGCTATTAAATATGCTCTGTGCGATATTTGTTTTCAATAATTTTTTCTTTTATAGTGGTCTTGTTATCAAGAAATTAGGATCCTTCTAGTTTTTTTTTTGAGTTTTTAAATCGGTATCCACTTTTAATATTTATATAATTTTGTAAAACTTTTAGCTTTATGCTCAGAAAATATTTTATTATGCAAAATACTACATATTAAATTTGGAAATGATAATAATTAAAGAAGAATAAAATACTGAATAAATATTAATATATATATATAATTATATATGGCATTCCAAGACAGAAAAAAACAGCTATTGGCATATTGTAAAATTTAATTGCAAATTTTACTTTTTTTTTAAAAACATAATCATGTACAGTTCAGGGAAGGAAAAATGGCTTCCCGAATACTGTCAAATTTGTGGATTTTAATGGCATTTTTGTTTGTTTGTTTACAGTTTTTTTGCATAGCTTATAATTAAAGTTGTGTAGTTAGATACATTGTAGTTCATGTCTTCACTGTATCTAAATATGAACAATTATTTGGCTGGGGATTTATATTTTTTGGCTACCTTTATATTTCAATAAGTAAAGTCATCAATAAACTAAATTCAAAATTAGCAATCCTAATCTTTATAGTATTTTTACCCCATTTATCAACATTAATGGATCTGCATATATTAGTAATTTGAAAGTTGCAAATTTTAGCATTTTAAAACAAAATAATTTAAAAATTAAATTGTTGAAAATTTTTAAAATCAAGATTACAAAGTTTATTTGCTGCAAGTTGAAAGGAAAGAAAATCAAAGAGATACAATTTTCGATTTTTTTTTTTTTGGTCAGGAGATTTAAATAGAAGAATTCTTTAATTGTGATTAATTGGTTCAGAAAATATAGTAAGATGATAGAATTTTTAATGAACTAGGGTCAAATTTCTATATGATTAATGCTAATGTTTGATTGGCACCATAATTATAATAAAACAATACTTTTATGCATTGCTATATAATTTATTTATATAATATGCAGGCATTAATATTGTATTATATAGTGCATCAAACATTAAAAGTTGTAAGTTTCATATGAAAAATAATAGTAGAAATCAGGAAGTTAATGTTTATTCCTTGTCTTTTTAGTTTCATTTTTTTTTCTTTTCTCCTCTGTAACTATTAGAAATTTGAATTTTAAATTTCAGATTGAATGGAGTTTTTTTTTCTTCTTCAGCACAAGTAAAAATATTTTTTTTAATAAATAAAATGTCTTAGTTCAAAGAAAATTTATCAATGTTTTTACAGGATTTTTGTTTTTGTATTTTTTAATTTTATTATTACTGTAATCAAATGGTTTTTCACTTTGAGAACATGCACAGTTGAGTGTCAGAAGTGTCTAAGTTGATCTGTGATTTATAGATCTTTAGCTCTTATTTCAGCTTTTCTATGATAACATCTGCTGCATAGGGTTATGAGTTCAACCTAACAAAATTAGATTACTGCCTTAATACTTTACATAAAGTAATACTTTTTGTTTTGCTTTAAAAAGTTTAATGGAATAGTATATTTTTATCTCATCAAAATTTAAAATTTGTTTTGGAACATCACATGATCACCATTTCTTATGCTTGCTCAAAGTGTTAAACAGGCAAAACTCTCCATACAGTAATGCCATTTGTGCAAGCCAGAGTAATCAGTGGATGCCAGAAGGCTTGTGCATAAAACCCCTATCCAGTGCCTACTCATCCAATATCCCCAGATTAGTTTTAGGTGCAGTGCTCTCAGATCCAAGGTTGCTCACTGATGAAAGCCACAAGCTAGAAACTAGTCTGAGGATATTGGATGAGTAGGCACTGGATAGGGATTTTATGCACAAGCTCTCTGGCATCCATTGATTACTTTGGCTTGCATTGAGTGGCACTACTGTATGGAGAGTTTTGCCTGTTTTTTTTTTTTGGATTATAATTATCCTTAACATTCAGTAATTTGTTTTATCTGAATTAATTTTTATTAAATTTTTATTTGCTCCCTTTTTTTTTAAAGAAGCCTTTGCTTTTGATTGATTATTAATTATTTTCTTATGCAAGTCCTTTTTGTAGTCTCAAATATTGGTGACCATTATTGTATATATTTTCAAATAACAGTGATATTTATGTTTTGTTCATATCTAATAACTTAATTTTTACATTTCAGTTACAAGTATAGAAATCTCTTCTATGTTTAGATGATATTGAACATATATTGTAATTATAGAAAATGCTCTATTATCTGCAAATGTGTACTATGATATAACTGAAACTGCCAACATATTTTCAGTCACTCACACATTGTTTTATGAGTTTGTGCAATGTGTAACAGTTATATTTTTTCTTTATAAAGCATGTTTGTGAAGCTATTTATTTTTTATTTTATTGCTATGTAATGAGCATTCAATGATGTCCAAAACCAATATAGTATTTTTTAATGCAATACAATTTTACATTGTTAGAGAATTTGTGTATAATTTATTTAAATGAATAAACAAAAAAATAGATGTGATTTATTCATTTTTTTATTAATTATAGAAATAATATTCTTTCGACTAATGTTAAGATAAAATGCGATTTATTATTAATTGTAGAATTACTATGTTTTGGCAGTTGTTTCTACATTTATTCAATATTTACATTACATGTGATTATTTGTTATTTCCATTTTTATATTTTGTATATTTTAGTTATGTGATTTAATAAAGTATAGTTGCACAAAATTTGTGCTTTAATTTTTTAATTATTGATGTTAATTATGATTTTGTAACAAATGGTCATATCATGACCACATGTGAATTATTTGAAGTCATTTATTGGTGTGGTGGTTTTGGCTGGTCTTTAGATTTCAAAATGGCTGTGAGCACAAGCTACATCAGTACCAGAAAATATTTATATACATTCAGCAGGTATAACTATTTCAATTTTTTTTATTTCCAGTTTTGAAAGGTGCTAACAGATTTTTATAATTTTTTTTTTTTTAAAAAAAAAAAAAGCAAGCCTTGAACCCAATTTTGAAAGAATAATGAGTGGTAATTTATAAAACAGAGAGAGAAAAAAAACTACTATATAGAAGAGATCAAATATGAAAGTAAATAATATTATATGGAAAGAAAAGATTGTTAGTTAATATGTTTTACCTTTTTTTTAAAAAAAAGTTCATGATTTTTTTCACTGATAGAAAAACTCTGATTAAGCTTTATAAATGTTTTAAACTGGTTTAAGCAATTGTTTATCTTATTATTACTTTCCTAGACTTTCCCTATTTAATGGTTTTACCAGATTAAATAGATATATAATAATAATAATTTAAAATCCTCTTGGTTTTAAAACTTCTACTTGTTTCTGGAAACTTACACAAATATAAATGCTAAATAATTATTAATTTTAATGTATAGTGAATATACATATAAATTTCATATCAGAGTTATTAAGAAATAGTTTTTATTCTTCCCCTTTACTTTCTTTATGGAACTGTAAAAATATTTTAAACAAATAGTTATTAAAGTTTTCAGTTTGATAAAAATTAAATCAAGTGAAATTTAGTGTTCATGTTGTTTAGGGGTAACATTAATTTATAGAAATTTATTCTTGTGTTTTTCTTTAATCTTATTTTAAATATATCTATATATTTAATTTTTTATAGTATTGTAATTGTTATTTTTTAAAAAGTGTGTATTCAAGGTTAAAGAAAATAACTTTACTTGAGCAAATTCTAAACTCATTGTTAAAATAAAAATAGTCTGTCACTTAGCAAATCTTGCCATCTTCTTTTCCTTCTTTTTATCTGGATTTTAAAAGTTGTCAAATTTTCTGTAACTGGTTAATAGTATTGAATCTAGAGAGTGCTTGTATGTTTTTATTAATTCTACCAAAATACATTGTTATTATTAAAGTTGTTTGGAAATTGCAATCTAAAATTTAATATAGTGCTAATTATAAAGAAGATAATGTGACTAACACACATATGTAAATATTTCATTGAGTCTCCCTCTAGTGCTAATTATAAAGAAGATAATGTGACTAACATACATATGTAAATATTTCATTGAGTCTCCCTCTATAATATTCTGGCTTACATTCATTCATGGCACTTATAAATGCTTAATCTTTCACCCAAATTTATATGCTACTAATAATTATCTGTAGTGGAGAAAAAAGTTATTATTTTTTTTTAAAGTCTTTATTTTTTCTGTATAATAATAGAATGACATTTATTTATAATAATAGAATGACATTTATTTATAATAGAGAATTTAATCGCGTGTTAGTATCAGATCAACCAGTCTTTTTTATTTTATTTTAAATAAAATATGTAAACACAGCTCTAATTTGATGATGAAGCTGTGAGATACATTTTTTGAATGAGAGTTTTGAAAGGAAAATCTTTTGTAAAAATTTACCTAATTGTGCTTTAAGTATAAATAATTATAACCAAATCATTTTTAGGCTCCTGATGGATTTCACAGGTGGCAGATAGTGGACTGGTTTTTAGATAAAAGATCAACTGTGAATATCAAATAAACAGTGCCTGACCAAGAGTTCCTGCTGCCTTGTAGGATAGGATATTAGTTCATTAAAGGCTAGGTACTGTTTCTGATATGAACAGTCTTTTCTATCTCCCTTTTTTTCTTCAGTCATTTAAATTATTGTAGAGTTTGGTGACATGAACTTTTTATGCTGTCAGACATCTTATAATGAGTTAATAGGATTGTGTGTTTGTGTAATAGCATTTCCATTCTTTAATTACACACACAATATTTCTGACTTCAATATACCTTTTATCTTTTTTTATAGCTCAAACCCTCAAGAATTAAGAAAGTTATAACAGGGACAGGCTTAGTAGGCAATTCTTAGTTGTGATCCTTGCTGAGGCAGTGCAATTATTAATGATTTGATTTGGAATGGGATTTAAGTAAGATGGGAGTTTCAAGTGGCAAAGATTGTGTGTTTAAGCAGCCATATTTAGGTTCCCCTACCTATCTACCTTGGAATTGGAAGGACCTAAAAATGTAGTCTAAAAAGTGTTTGTTCATACAATTTGGCTAGGTTGTTGGACCTTACAGATTACTTGTTTCAGTGGTAGAAATAATAAGAAATTGCAATAATTATATCAGAAATAGTGGTGTATGAAAATGGTATTGGTACTACTAAAGATATGTATCGCAAATATAAATCTAATTTTTCCTTAAATATAAGTGCATGGAATGTGCAAATTTTACCTGATGACTGCACTTATGGCCAAAGAACTGTCCAAGATTTAAGATTGCTATAGTTACTCTTAGTTAAACTTGTCTCCCAGAGGAAGGAAATTTGTTAGATGGATGGATAAAAAAGTATTTTTGGAATCTGTCAGTAAAAGCATAGGTTTGGATTTGGTGTAATATCTTTTATTATTAGAATCACTCATTGTATCAATGATAGATTAATGATTGTAAAACTTGCCTTGCATAATGGTACTAGAGTTCATTTTATCAGTGGCTATGCTCCAACCTTATATTCAGATAATTCTGAGAAGGAAAGCTTTTATTCCTTATTTGATAGCATTATTATAGCAATATCATTAAAAAATCATTTTTTTTCTTGGGGATTTTAATGTTGTTATAAATAGTAGACTTTGACCAAAAGTCCTTGGAAATATTGGTATTTGAGCTGTAAATTTCAAATGGCTTGTTATTAAATTTATGCACAACACATGGATTGATTATCACAAACACTTTGTTTAGGCAGAAAAATTGTTACAAAGGAACATGGATGCATCCATGCTCAAAATAACATTTATACAAGAGAAGTTAGTTCACATTACATGAACACTTACAAGCTCAGATCATAGATTAGTATGCTCTAAGATTAAAATGATAGTTGCCTTAATTATTTCAATCATGGTTACAAAAAAAAATGATGTGCATTCTTTACAGAATTTACTATTACAGAGTGGAGATGTCTGCCCATCCTTTGTATATGTATTAAATGGATTATGTCATGTACATGAGGGGTCAGATTGACCTTAGGTCAACATGGGTGAGACAAGAATCTTGGCCTCAGGGTGGCCTTTGAGCATTCCATCATCAGATTTTCAATTGGATGGACGGTTGAAGAGTTGGGAGTGTGGAGTAGATTGATGCCTGTCCATTAAAGTATGAGGATTGGCTATCTTAATATATATATATATATATCTGAGCACTTAAGCATATATGTATGGAGATGGTTGCTGGTTTAGCATGAAATACATATATTGGTGATTATTTATCTTTTCAACATATATGTGTTCAAGTGTATCAGTGTTATGAGATAGTGTGGAGTGTGGTGAGTCATGTGAAAGTCTGTGTTCATTTACCCTATATATACATATATACTAAATTTCAACAGCTATTAAATACAAAAATAGCTAATTTGGATCTTCAGAACTATCATATTACTGAAGAATGGAATTTTATTAAGAAGTATTATGGATACAAGTAAATCTATTCTTGGGTTCACTAAAAAGATTCTGACAATTTATTAGTCATTTAATTAAAAAGAAACATGTGGCATTCTCTTCTTGGCAGAATAATAGATTGAATGTGGAACTTCATAATAAATAAAAAAGTCTGAAAGTAGACGTTTCAATGATTTTCAAGAAAGCTTAAAAATGTGTATTAAAACTGCAAAGAAGATACAGATATTCACTGACTGTGGTCATTGAAGATCCTTTTTTGATGCATTGAAAGCAACACATTAATCTGAGAAATGATATCACAATCTTATTAAATCCAGCAGTGGCCGAAAAGATACAAAGAAAAAATTTAAAGAAGCTGCTCACATGACTATGGCAAACAATATCATAAATCAACCTAGTGTGACTATACATAATGCATGGCAATCACTAATCAACTGTGCTCTTAGGGAAAAGTGGAGAAATCAGGAGGAAACACATAGATAAGTGTATGAAATTTTTACTGACTTGCCTTTGGTAGGACAGCTCAGTTGGTTAGAGAGTTATCTTAAAATTCAATACTCAAGAATCTAAAGATCCAGGTTCGATTCCCATGCTAGTTCTGTCACTGGTCAAGCCAGCAACACCTTAAGAAGAGGGAGAATAATACCTCTTGAAACATTGTGGCTATACTAACCTATGTGCTATTACTAACTGTTGAATGTAATTGGAGTATTTAAATAAAGTTAAATTTTTCTAAAGACATTCAATACTCATCACAATACTCAGATGATGGAAATAGTCCAACATATAAATACAACTAAAACACCATCAATCTTCACAAAAACTCTTTCTTATATGATGATATTTTGGAACAGTTGCAAAGAGTATTTGATCATCTTTTGAATAATGATACAAGAACTGTTGTGCTGTTAACTATCACACTTAATGAAGTCAAAACAGCTGTTTGTAATCTTGAAAATGGAAAAACTGCTAGGTCCTGATAAAAATTCCTGGATAAAATTTAAAATATAGTGATCTTACTTCTTATTATGAGTATCTGGACCCACAAAGTCTTGCCATCTGATCTTAAGGATGCATTAATTGTTCCAATTTTTAAAAAAATCAAGGCAATAAGCAAGATTACAGTAATTATCTTGGATAAACATTATTATCCACTACAGCAAAAGTACTTTCAAGAATTTTGTTGAGTAAGTTGTTTCTAGTTATAGATGAATGGTAACCAGAGATGTTTGTCATCAGGAAAATGCAAGAAAAGCATCAGGAATGAATGAATGAATGATTTATATATTGCTTTTATTGATTTTGTCAAAGCATTTGATTCAATTAATAAGACAGGTATATGGCATTGTTTGAAATTAGTTGGTTGTTCATCAAAATTTATTCCTATTATAAAGCTTCTACATGATGGAATGAGATGAAGATGATGGAAAATTTGAGGCAGGAAATGAAAACTGGTGTTAAACAAGAATTTGCTCCAACTTCGTTATTAATTTTTACGATCATCTTTGGATTTACTTATAGGTAACTTAATCAGACAGGGATCAAGATACAATACAAGGTCGATGGAATTTTTAATTTGAATTGGTTAAAGGCAAAAACAAGAACTTCATCTTCTTGGATTGTGGATTTACAGTATGTTGATGATTTGCGAGATTAAAAGATGATTTACATAATGTTGTTTTAAATGCAACTTGTATTGGTTTATTAATTAATTTTCAAAAAACTCAAGCAGTGATGGAATAAAAATCCTTAGCAACTTTCAGCTTAGATAGTTATCAAGAATGTAAACTAGTTTAAATATCTTGGTAGTTTTATAAGTAGAAAGTGGACTTAGATGTTGAGATTCAACACAGATTGTAATGTGCAGCGTCTGCCTTTAACATGTTAAAAGATGAATATTTCATCACAGGGAAATAACTAGTGCAACCAAGTTAGCTGTATATAAAGATGTTATTTTATCTAATTTATTGTATGGATGTGAAACTTGGATGCCCTATTGGCACAATATAAAGTCATTAGAAAAGATTCATTTAAGGATATATGGCAAGATTGTAAAAACAATCAATATGTTCTTCAGATTGCAAGATGTGATACTCAAAGTAACCTTTACTAATAAAAGATTACAAAAATTTTGGGTACACTTACCCATTGAGGATTACACAGTGATTCAGTGTAACAAGGTAAAATGTACATATGTTTAAAAATAATTACATCCATAAAAATTGCTGTAATGTGATTAATGTGTATCTGTATGTGTATCCACATGGCCCGATTGTCGAGAAGTTAACCATCACCCAATGGTCCCACCCCTGGGGCCCAAAGCGAAGACTCAAATGCTTCAGCTGAATATGTGAAGTCCAGCATTGTGCCAACCACCACAACAGGCAGCAAGGTCCAAGGCCCAAGTTCATCAAGCAATAAATTCTTGAACCACAGCCGAGCCATGTCAAGACCATTCTGAATACCTCTGCCTCCCAATTAGCAATCCAAATGAGTAGGGACCACAATTGGTCTACCTGCCAAAAATTGGAAAGCCAACTTGGGTAAAACTAAGTAGTAATAAGTAATGAGCCAGATCGGCACTGCCCAAAACCAGCCTATCAGGGGACACAGCAGCCAACCAGAGCACGAATAGCACCAACTTTGACGATGTAGCCCCCCGTCAGTTGTTCTGGGCAGTGGCAAAATTGTTAACAGCCCACATCATAAACCAGATACCTAATGTCTACAACCAGCCACCTCTGAAGAAAAAGAGGGGAGTGCAGACCCATGCCCACAAAACAGAACTCCATCAATGTTTACAAAAAAAAATGGCGGTGGCTTAAAAACAGACCAACCACTTTACAAATGCACTAAATTTAAAGCTAACAAATGAAACCTAATGATAGTGAGGCAAATCAACACTGACCTATCAAATAATCCATCAAGGGGTGCAGTAGCCCTTCATGGCAAAGTCCATGTGAAGGTAGTGACTTTCACCCTCCTGGCAGGTATTCCCGGGCTAGACAATGATCATCGACCATCCCCTCAAATGAACCAAGCCCCTTATGACCACTATCACCACACTTGAGGAAAAGGAGTGCAAACTCACACCCACCAATACAACATTTAATTCATGTAGTCTTGAAACCAAGCCTGATTTACTTGCACACCATGAGAATAAATCATTTGTCCATATCATCTTGCACACTGAGGTCATTGGAGCTGAACATCTGCCCTTGATCATCATCAGACTCCTGTGTCTGCAAATGTTCACAGCAGCTGCTAAACCACCAACCAAAGTCCTTCAGCATTCACAATGATTTTTACTTGTTGATACTAGTTGGATCCTGTTTTTTTTGATTGAATTTTAGGTCTTGATTAGTAATGAATGATTCAAGTATAATCTGAAAGTTTGTTGTTAAACTTTGGAAAATTCTCAATAGTTATTGCTTAAAAAGTATGATTAATTTGTAGTTTCAAAGTTTCTGTTTAAGTCTAAAACATCATTTGTACTCATTTTTGTCTTTAGATCATTATTTTTTAGCTCAGAAATCACTTCATTGTAGTTCTGTGTTGATTTGAAAATTTTTTATTTATTGATTTTTTTTTTTGTGGGGAGGGGGCAAGCCACCGGAAGGGTGTGATAACTTCTGTCTATAAAATCATATCTTTCTTGAATTCGACATGTAAAACGAATGAATAATGGAAGACTTTTTACAAGGATATTTTTATGGTGAACTTGAGTATGGGATTCACAGAGAGGTAGACCTTGTCTACATTATAAGGATTATTTCAAAGTCATTTTTAGGAATTGCAAAGTCAATTGTTTCCATTGGTATGGCAGAGAATAGAATACATTGGAGAGCTAAAATTAGATAGTGTTGAAGTATGCAGAGGAAACAAAAAAAATAACATTGTAAAATAACAAGTAAGCATTAAATTAGACCAGTGTGTTCTATATGTGGATGTATTTGTGGTTCACAAAATAGTTTGTATAGTTACTGCAAATTTCATTTTTAAATTATCCCCCCCCCCTTTCCCCCTCTTTTTGTAGTTGGAATGGTGATACTCTTTTTTGAGTTGTTGTTTATTAGTATTAAATTTATTCTTTTTTGACTATCCAATCTTGGCAATTTATTTATAATTTTCATTGTGAAGTATTTTCCTATGTATTATTGGTGGCATAGTAATAATAGAATCACTATTATTGCATAGCATCAGAGACGATAGAAAACTCCACATGTTCTTTGTCATCTCCTGTTGATAAGATCGGCCCTGACTCTTTGCCTTCACCCGCACTCTCCATATGTGCTTTGGTTGAGTCTTTTGAGCCAGCATGTTCGGTCATGGAGGAGACTTTCCCTCTGCCTCTGCCCAACAAAAGGAAGGCAAATGAACAAAATACGGATTCCAAATCTTCAGTGAACAAATTTTACTCGAAAAAACAAAAAAAAAAACAAGCATGAACTACTCAGACTCTGAATATCTTATCCCCCAGCAACCTGGGAAAAAACGCAAGCCTGTTCCTAAGGCAGATAGTCAAGCAAGAAATTGTGAATTACCCAATAAAGATACAAGCAAATCTTGCCAAACCCCTGTTCCAGATAAGGACATTAAATTAAAGCTACCTAAGACCTGCAGGACATCGTATGTTGAACCAGACTCTGTTGAAGGCCTGAATTACAAAGAGTCTGGGGAGGGAACCTCTGGCCAGATTTTTACATGGATGACTTGCGATCCAGAACACCAAAAGCAAAAGCTGGGATATGTCCTCTTGGTAGGACCAATAGTTGCTGAGTGTGTGATCACACATTCAAAACTCATTTAATCATTTCCAAAATATCACCAATTGCCCAATAAATACACAATATTTATCTGTTAAAATAATGTCTCATAAGGCTCAATATAGCGGGACTTAATATAAGGGGACCGAATTCCCTGAATAGAGTGGACGCATTGGCCAAATGGTTTAAGCAATACTCGCCACACATAGTATGTCTCTCTGAGACCAAATTGCACCAAATTGCACCAATTTTCAAACCCAAAAATCCTGAGCCTCCTAGGCAATCTGGGATATTTTCATCACTCAGTTTCTCCTTCATCTGCTGCTAGAGTGGCAATCTTAATCTCTAATAGTAGCCCATTTGAATCTTTTAAAATTAACTATATAAACCCACATAATTATTGCCACCTTATTCCACAAAGCCTTCACTTTAAATATAATTTATGTGTACCTCTATCGAAATGAATTACTAATTCAACAGTTAATCCAACAGATTAACATCACAATTGCTTCCAACCCTTATCCAATGATTTTCCTCGGGGACTTTAACACCTCCTACCAGAAATTTACAGCCAAATATATACATCGTCTTAATACCAGATTCATGAGTGGAGAGGGCTTCTTCTCTCTGAATGCCTTTTCCTTCTATACAAGAAGGTATACCTCTGTCATAGACCTAATCTACTATACTCCTGATCTACACTTTCTAATCGACCCCTCACTCCAACCTATAGCCTTTTTCGACCACTTGGCATTATCCATTAAACTATCTCTAAATCTTGAGTCATCCAATATTCCAGGTCTGAGCACAACCATGAGAATCCTTCTCAAGTCCACATCACCTGAAGCCATCATCTCTGAGGCATACATATATTTTCACAAAATTCATATCCTGTCTTTGCCACCGATCGATGCCTGGTTTGCCTTCATCCATATTTTAATGTTGTTAATCTCAAACTATACATTACATAATAAAGGGCCATCTTCACTCCTGATGGAACTTGAATCACTCAACAACACCCTTAAAAATCTTCCCCTTGATACAATTCCTATAGAGTCCATCATCAACCTGAAATCCCAATACAAAAATAAACAGTTGATTTTGGCAGAGTATCTCTCTATCAAAAAGTCAAAAATTTTCTTGAACCAGCCCCACAATTGGTCCAGGGGCTACATTAGGTGGGCTCTGGGCCATAGAGACAAGAAACCCACTTCTTCATCTATTATAGTTGGAAATAACCTTTACTCAGGATCTAACATGCTTCTAAAATTTTTTTTGTTCTTCAGGGAAAAGTTTTCCACTCATGCACCTGACTCTAAACAGGACTCAATTTGGGATTCTTTCTCCCTCTGACCATGGCATCTCAGAGGGAGATGTTCTGACTAAGTTAACCTCAATGCCTGAAAGAACCCATCCAGGGCTCCATGCAATTCCCCGTTTCCTTCTGCTACACCTGTCTAAATTCTCGGTCCCAATCATGTACAACTTGGTTAACCACCTTCTGGTGTCCATGAAATTGGTGATCTTTATCCCGTAGCAATAGTGCCATTTCTAAAGCGCAACGTAATTCCTTCCCCACTGGAGAACCTGCGGCCCATCTCTATGACTCCACTGATGGTCAAGGTCATTGAATCTATCATCAAGGACAAAATTCAAAACAAGATTCTTCCCCTTATTTCACAATATCAATTTGCAAAAAAGGGCAGCTCAACTACAAATGCTATCAATGTCTTTAAAATCATTACTGACCACATCAGATCCCCCAGGCAATCTAGACCGGTGGTTGTGCAGCTCGACATTGTAGCTGCCTTTGATTCTATTCAACTCAATACCCCCTTTAAACATACTTGGTGAGCATGACATTTCTACTGGAATTATATTATTAGAAACCTCATCTACAATCGTGAATTGAGCATCTCACTTAATGAATGGGAAGCTTTCTCCTCCATTCTACACCACAGCCTCCATTCCATAAGGCTCTCCTCTGAGTGCCCTGTTTTTCATTACTTACCTCAACCCTCTGCTTCTTCAAATTAAGAGATCTCTTTCTGGCATTCATATCCCAATTTTAAATACATCAATTCATCACATCACCTATATGGACGACTTGGCCGTTTTCCTTCCATCAAAAAAATTAATTCCATCAATCCGGCCTCCAATTTAATATGGCCAAGTCATCTGCCTGTTATATATCTTCAGGTAAGACCATTCCAGGACCATTTGCAGCAAAGCCTCAGAACTTCTTGGGCTTCCCTATATTTGAATCCATGTCTGCCATGAGGAGATCTATCCAAGGAAAGCTACTTCAATCCACACAGAGAATAACATTCTCTCTATCCAAAGTTTACATGTCCATGTTCGCCAAGTCCTCCCTCATCAATATACTAATATTCCCTAGAATATCCTATTTCACCCCAGTAGTCAATTCCTCAGGAAAATACACAAGATGTGCACTGATCTGATTAGAGGGGGGAAAAGTGCAACCATAAGCTTGAGAAATCTACAGAAACACACAAAACTCAATGGATTATCCCTACATTCCATAGATACTTTTATATTTCAACATTCCTACAATTCTTTCTGCAGAATATGTCTGCAGTATCCTAACTACTCACATTCCAAAGAGTCACTCCCACAGATAAGCCACCCCCTATTGGTACTGACTCGCATGCCTTATCTCCAAACATACTATGCTTCCTATAAATTCATCCTCAATGAAAATCAAATTCTGGGATGCTTACTACATCCTTAACCCTGATGTTTCTGCAGGATCAACTATCCTCAGGCTTAACAACCATCTGCTAAACAAGAAATTTAAGCGATTGTTCCTTGAACCCAAATATTTTGATTTCCTGATGAAGATAAATATTAATGCCTTGCCTACTAAACACTTTCTGGTGCATCGCCGAGGATTCTCAAACATAGAGTCCACTTGCTCACTATGCCTCAGAGAGGATGAAACTTGTCTTCACCTCCTCTGCCACTGTGTTTCCCATCACCCCTACAGAGTCCTTATAGCCTCCATGTTAAATAACAATACACCTGCCATGTCAACTCTCATTGACAATATACTATGTGGATCCATCCCAGAGATACAAATAACAGTGCTGTACAAATAACAGTGCTGGCTCCTTTAATCATGCACTAGAACATCCACTCGAACTCTATATTAACAAAATGGAAAAAATTCGGAAAAGGGACCAGAATTTGCCCCCCTCTTACATCTATGACTCTACATGGAGGTTATTAATCTGGCCCCCAAAGCTGATCCCTTCACTCCTGAATAGAAATCTCCTTCCCTGAAGAGTAATTTGAGGCTGAATGGCCTGCATCCCTTTGTGATAACTCACCTTGCTCTGCATGATTATTGCCCAGATCCTGAGTTGTTATGGAAGTAACCTCCAATATGAAGGGTCGACTTGGTCATGCGGAGCATGGACAAAGGATTAGACCTATCGCTGAACTATATGAGACATGCAACCGTGGTCATCTATATCAACAAGATACTATTTCGGACTTGTTCCTTGCTGATATGCTTCATATTAGTCCTTTTGGCTAGTGTCAAACAAGATATCAATATTGAGCTTTCATCCCCCTGATTATCATGTAATATATCCTATGTTTAACTATTACCATATATTGTAACCAAATTTCTGAATAGATTTCTATATTTTATAAAAAATAAAAAAACCCAAACTATTTGTTATTGAGATTGTAATTGATTTTGCATATACAGTACTATGTATCCTCTCATATTGTAAATCAAATTTTAGTTCTTATGTAAAGATACATTGTTATATGCTATGAATAAATAATCATCATAGGATTTAGGATTGTGGAATATAAATTATAACAGAAATGTATCCGTTTAGTAGCCTTTGATTTTCTATCTTGCTAATTGTCAATGCCATCTTCTAATAATTTTAGCTGCTAAACCAAATAATGTTACTACAAGAGCAATTTAATTGTCTTTGCCAACAATAAATTAATTTTTTTTCCCTGTGTCTTCAGGTGCATTCATGAACACTTTTCCAGATTGTTTTCAAATATATGTAATAGGATATCCAATTCATCTTATATAATCGCTACACATGATCACGTACATGTAAAAAAGGAAAAGACCTGCAATATACATATTTCATGCTGAACCAACTCACATCAGCTGGTCCAGATCATAATCTCCCACTCATATATACATAATCAGTGCTCGATTTATATCAGATAGAAAATCTTCAAACTTTAATGGACAAAGCTTCAATTCTCTCCACTCACCAACTCTTCAGCCATCCATATGACTGAAAATCTGCATCCATTCAAGTTTGAAGATTTGCTATTTTAATATAAACTGTCTGATTGTATATATGTGTGGGAGATGGTAATCTGGACCACCATCTGAGGAGGGTTGGTTTAGCACAAAATATTTTTATTGATCATTTATCTTTTTCCCATGCATGTGGTCATGTTCATCGGTTGTATAAGATGGATTGGATAACTGTAAGGTACTTGAAAGTCTGAGTTCAAGTCCCTTACAATTACATTAAGTTTAGTATAGACAATGTACATGTATTTAAATATTATGTATATATAATAGGATGTATTTTACAGACGTGTTGGTCTGTATTTAATTGTGACTCATCTCTGTTTAAAGTTAATATTAGAAAATATATCTTACTTTCAATTATTATAGTCAAATGTATATACACCCAACTGAATTATTTGAAAAGGTGAAGTTAAAACTTTTAACAATTTTTCATGATAGTGAGAACAGTTTTTTTTTTTTGTAGATCAAACAAAGCTTTTTTAAAAAAATTATCATCTTCAATTTTCTGCACATTGTTCTTTTTAAACGCACATTTTGGCCCTAGGATTAAACCCATTGTTACAGCTAGGAAAGTAAATTAGCAAAATTTATTTGAAGAATTGATTTGTACTTTGGAGTTTTTTTTTTATATATATAACATCCTCCGGAGGCGAACCCACAACCGTCTGCAACCAATTACTTGCTTGCAAGGCGGCTGCGATGACCTCTCGGCTAACAGCGCTTGACCAATTGATTTGCACTTTGGAGTTGGAGACTGATCCGTCAGATGAAATATTAGCTTCTGAATTATAAGGTAACAAATCCCAGACATTTTTTTTTAAACATACACGCGACTGCGCACAATTATATATATAAAAAGGTCTTTTATATATAAAACAAAAGAATTCTTAAGATCCTGAGACTCCTATACACTACATGGCATGTTCCATTATAACTATACAATTGTGTAGAGACTATTTAAGGGTGGAATGCTTTTTTATTACCGTTTCAATTTTTGCTACCTCTTGCAAAAATGGAGAGTGAATTCAAATGAGCTCCACACTATTTTTTAATAGTATCTATTTGCAATATTAAAAATTATGGTTTTTAATTCATTCCACATATATGGCATAATTGGGGTTTCCTCTCTTTTCAAATATATTACTGTAGCAAAATAAAAATAAGTCATAGTATTTAATTTGGTATTATATATATTTTCTGAAAAAAAAAAAGAGAGAAATTCGAGAGCGTGTGTGAGAGGAATAAGTTTCATTTCAAATATAGTTCCATTTTGCCACACCTTTATATATTTATGTCTTTGCTTCTTTTATTTTTTTATTATTGTTTTATAAACACTGTATATGAATTTGATATTATAATATGCGTTGAAAAAAAGAAAAAAAATAGAACGAAAGTTTATATTAGTAGCAGACTCCTAGATTTCACTTCCACTAATTGAAATTTCCTTTAACTTAAAATATTATTTCCTGCTGCTTTCTTATTATAAATAATTTTCCATTTATTGTGAATGAATGCACAGACATTGATCTTGATTTTCAGCATATTAAGTGATCTCTTTCAAAAAATAAAGAAATTTAATTAAAATGGCCTATATTAAAATTTGGCAAAAAAAAAGAAAAGAGATTTTATAAGCTAAATTTGTTATTAAATTTAGAAGTTTTATGACTTGTTGGAGATGAAAGGGTCGGATTCCATAACAATTTTTATATTGATTTTTAAGTAAGCAAAACAACAAAAAAAGTCTCAGTTCTTGTCACTGGGGAATACTCTTATGCACTTCTTTGCTATTTGATTCCCTGCATGATTAAGTTAAAAGTAAATACATTTATAAATATGCTCACTCCCCCATTAATATATTTTTTAAAATGAATTAATCAACGTTATTATATGATATAATGAACTTAGTTGGTATGAGTTTAAAAAGCTGAAATATGAGTTCATACATTTTTAATTATCACATATAATTGTGTTTATTATTTTAAACATGGACTTGTCAAGCGTTGTTAGCCGAGAGGGCATCGCAGCCGCCTTGCAAGAAAGTAGTTGGTTGCAGACGGTTGTGGGTTCGCCTCCCGGACGATGCTATGACATATGAAAAAAACAAAACAAAACATGGACTTACAGATATTTTTTTTTACATCTAAGGGCTTAACTTTAAAAATAGAAATCAGAATTATTGCAAACTGGTCTTTGTTATCAAGAAATTTTAATTTTTTTATTAAAACTTTTAAAAGCACTGTAGATGCTAAGAAAATCACATATCCTTGTTTTCACAGGAAGCTACTTAATGTCTAATTAAATGTTTTGAGTTTAGATATTTTATTAGCATAAGATTAATCGACAAAGGTTCATTTAAGGTTTATGATAAAATAAGAAAAATATTATTTGTATTAATATGTAATTATTAATTAGAATGGATTTGAACTCAGACTTTCAAGCTCCCTATAGCTATTCACTCCAACACTGTATATACTCGGTCACATACATCTGATAAAGATAAATGTTCTCCAATATACATATTTCGTGCTGAACCAGCATTCATCCTTTGGTCCAAATCATCGTCTCCCATACACATATATAATTGGTGAATATGTGAAGATTAATTTTCTTCCACAAGATTACAACTATACACATCTCTAAATTATTTATTTACATATATTAAAAACTTAATATAATTCAAAATCGCAGGTATTTAAAGTTGAAAAACTTTCTCTTCCCTTTGATATGTAAACTAAATTTGTACAACTAATTTGTCAATTGAAATATCAGTCTCATAATATATTAGTTCAAGTCTTGATTTAAACACAGCCGATAAGCATTGGTTTATATAAAAATAAGATCTAAGCATGTGTTACATTTATGCTTTTAAAACACTTATTGATGGGTGGTGCATGTAAATTTAATCCAGTAATGCATATGCAAAGATTATTTTTTTTCACAAGATTACAATTATATTCATTAACTGAAACACACAGGCTTATTATATACCTGTGTTTATGTATGTAATATATAGAGTATATGAGCACAGACTTTTCACACAACCCACCACTTTCCACACTATCTCATAACACTGATAATCACCAATGTAGTATTTCATGTTAAACCAGAAATCATCAGTTGGTGCAGATTACCATCTCTACACATATATGCCATAAGTGCTCAGATATATATTAAAATAGTCTGTGCTCATATACCCTAATTATATTCATTGTTAAATTATTTATTTACATATATTCAAATTTACTTTAATATAAATATTCTGCTTAAAATAGATTTTTCTTTTAGGTTACTTAAAGATAAATTAAAGGTTTAGGCACATAAACTGAAATAAATTAAATCTCTGATTCTGAGTATCTATTTTAAAATATATATATTTTTATTGTATTAAAAAATAATGATATCTAATATATAAGAGATTAAAGTAAACCTTTTTTTACTATGATTTGAAAATAGAATTTATTATTTTCAGAAATTTTATTTTAATAAAATAAGTGAAGGCAGGTTATCTGATAATCAAGGGGGAATTGGATATAAAAAGTTCATTTTTTAAAATTGTTATGATGATTGCTAATGGAATTCTGAATGTTGCTAATCGACTACAAGAAAAGGCCTTTCTACGATTCTCCAAGTTAACTATTTCCAATAACTGATTAATTAAAAGCCACGAAGATGATTTCTAACCAGCTATTATGGGCTGAGTAGAAAATCTCATCAGGGTGTTTTTCCATCTTTTCACACTGGAACCTCAGTGATACAGCAAGATATAAATAATTTTTAAGATAATTGCTTAGTTAATATCGACCATTGTCAGAGTTACTTGCCATCACTATAATCAATTGCTTATAATGCCTGCTGAAAAATCATCAGAGAAGAAATAATTCATGCACCTTAAGAAAGAGTATGCATCGATGAAGCTACATAACAGATATATTAAACATCTTATCTATCTGATATTCTCCATCATTGAGTAAGCTGTAAGAATATGTAAAGTTTATGACAAAAATCAAATTCGGGTTACATTAACAATGGAGACTTCTTTAATATTAAATTGAGATATCAAATGCTAGAAAGGACTGCATAAATATTGAGCTCAACACATTTGGTAAGATTGTTTCAATTGATTCATTTTTGAATAATTACTAACTTTGCTAATTATCAGCAAAATTAATAATTTTAATCTAACATTTTGATAATGTTAGTAATGTTAATCTAATTCTATTGATTTATATAGTATAAAAAACAACACCATTGTTTTTATGTATTATAAGATGGAGGGGGGGGGCACACAAAAATTTAAGTAAAATGAATAAACCATTATATGCTTTATTGATTTCACCAACCCATTATAAAAGTTTTATTTATTTATTATGTATATTTGTAAATGCAAGGGACCAGAGAAAGTCAATTTGTTTTATTAAGTTTTTTTTTTCTATTATTATTAATAAATTAATTGCTATTATTAAAAGTCTCATTTCCCATTAATTTCTCACTTGTCAAACAAGTATTTGATATGTGTTTAATATTTAGAATATGTTATGATATAGCTACGTTGCTAGAGCTAATTAAAACATCTCCATTAAGTTAACATATGTATATGTGGGGTAAATGATTAGCATATATGACTTGAGTTTGCCTCAAGACCGATGCTTGGCATGAACTTCAGTCTGACCATTATCAGTGGATATGATTGAATAGGGGTAAATTTTAAGATTATAGTCATCCCACTTTGTACATAGTCACCCTCTGGACATCAAGTTATGAATAATTATTCCCTGGAATAAGATGGTATCATACAATTTTTAGAGTATATAATTCTAATATAATATGAGAAATACAATATAACATTAATTATTTTCACTGAGATTAAAATTTGTTCAGAAAATCGAAAAGTTTGAATAAAAAAAATTTCTATGCAATTGAATGCAGCATTAGAGGAGTATAGTAAATTCAAGTGAAATATTTTGGAATTGATTATCAAATGAATCGGGTAAAAAAAAATCTGCATATGTCAACATAAAGGAGAGCAGTTATGTTCAACTATCCACTTGAATGCTCAAACATGGTCTTGTAGCAACATAATTATATAGTTACTTTTAATTATATATTTCTCCTACTCTAATTCTTCCACATAAACTAAACTTGTGTGGATTATGATTTATTATTCATAAATATGTATGATCAGAACAATTACTGCTTCTACATTTTGATCTAAAAACTTGCAAATTTAATAACTTGCAATTTGAAAAAAATATTAAATAAAAAAGAAAAAAAAAGGAAATTAATTAATTTCACACTTATCGCAGCAGCTAATATTCTTATCTTGTATTATTTTGATTTTAATGTAGTTATTTGGATTCATGATATTGCATTGCTATTATAAACTTGAAAATTAAAATTTTATTTAAAAGGGGATCCAAAGTGCAAAATTAATGATTGTAGCAATTTTGCCAAGTCTAAACTATAAAAGGGCCTCATTTATTTTATCATTTATGTGATAAAGTGAAAATAATTGAGTTAGTTTTAAAAGATAAAAAATTATATGATAACAGGATATGGAATTCTTGTTTTTTATTTCATCTTTGAGTGGTAAGTTTTAAATTGCACTTTACGCAAAAAAGTGGAGCTTAGTATTATTAGAAAAGAATTATACAGCCGAGCACTTTCAGAGAACATATCTCCATATTCAATAAGAAATAATTATCATTTCACTAAATATTAAAAAGGATTAAAAAGTACAGTTAATTTGTGCTCCTGAAGCTGCTTGAGTTAAATGACAAAGGAGACTGAAAAAGTATTAACCCTCAGCATTTCGGTATTTTTTCATCCTTCTTAATTTGAATTAATAGATCAACAGTTTATTTTAATATTAATTTCATTTAATATTAATTTTAATATTCCATTTAATATTATGAATTAATAAATTGTACGTGATTTATTAGAAATATAAATTTACAAGTGAAAAACACCCCGTAAAATTATTTGAAGTTTCCAAATGTACGAGAAAAAAGTAACATACATGATGAGATTAATTATCATTTTATTAGCTAATTATCTTAATGCTATTGGAGAAAAATAAAAGAACAAAATCTTTGTTGATTGAATTTCATTTTTTTAAAACATGAATTAATAATTTTAAAGTTATCATAAAGTTATGAAATTCTCTATTAATATTTAAAATTGCATTTATAAGTATTAAAAGATCACAAAAGTTTTGTAGTATGCTGTTTAACAGATTATCATAGTTTTTTGTATTTTTAAAAATGAAACATACATTTAAAAAAAATCTAAGTGTAAATATGAATATATTTTTGTTTTGTGTTTTTCTCAAGATTTGTGATGATGGTGTTTTAGTTGTATTTTTATATTGGACTATTTACATAATCTTATATGAGTATTGAATGTCTTTAGAAAAATTTAACTTTATTTAAATATTCCAAATAACTGTTAGTAATAGCACATCAAACAGGTTAAAATATGCACATTTCAAGAGGTATTATTCTTCCCTCTTCAGGCAGGGGTGTTGCTGGTCTGATCAGTGACAGTACTAGCATGGGATTCAAACCTGGACCTTTAGATTCTTGAGTATTGAGTTTTAAGATAATGCTCTAACCAACTGAGCTATCCTGCCAAAGGCAACAATCAGTAGAAATTCCATATACTTAGCAACACCTGAAAAAGAGTAGAGAATAAAACCTCTTGAAACATTGTACATATAGTATCCTGTTTTATGTGCTAATACTAGCAGTTGAATGTATTTGGAATATTTAAATAAAGTAAACTTTTTCTAAAGACATTCAGTACTCATATAAGATGATGGTAATAGTCCTATATAAAAATACAAATATTTTTGTTTTGTTTTAATAATTACTATACATATATTTTTTAAAATTAATAATAAATATTTAAATAAACTATGAATATATAAATTTGCCTTTTCTAATAACAAACAAGAAAGAGTTTACAATTATATTTATATGTTCAAGCTTTTGTTGACTCATTTGTAACTTTTTCCATACATTTCTGACATCTTCAGATTTTTTTGAAACTAAGAAAGCAATATTTGCTTCTATTCCAATTTTTGTCATTTAATGAATGTAACACTTGTAAAATAATGTTAAATATAATAGCAAGGATGTTTTAAAGCAGAAGCCCAGTAACATCACCACAAACAATACTTTGTGAACTCATGGAGCTCAGAGTCACAGAATTAAATTTGTGGTTGAAGGATATGAACAAAAAGAATGCATTAGTAAACAGTAATAAATTGTGTTAGAAAGCATTGAGTCTATATTACATCTAACAAATGATCCATTCTAAAGAATGATATCCAGACTATCTATGCAAGTAGAGGATGATTGTATAGATCCAGAAATTAGTGTGAAATTAAAAATGAAGTGTATTGCAACATTTTTTTTAGGTTAGCAGAATTGCTACTATCGTTTTAAGTGTTTTAATTTTTTAATTAACAGATCAAATCTGTTTCTGCCATGGCAAAAATATCACAAGAAAATGTCTCCTGTTATACACAAATCAATTTTCATTATGAATTTAACATTGTACAGCATTGTGTTTTTTGCATTTCATTATCATTAATTTTTGTCACATGAAGAATGAACAAAGAAAAAAAGTATAATCAATTGAAATACATTTACATAATACCAATTTAGTTTGATTACAGTATGGAAATGTGCTCTTTCTCAATTTATTACATCACTGTATTTTTCATATTTTATTCTAAAATTTGATTTTCAATTTTATTGTAGATAGGTATATACATGTTAAAAATATGTATTGTGTAGGTATATGTTTAAAGTGTGCATCATTTTTAATTCACTATTTATTATGATTTTCAGTATCATCATGAAAGATTGGAACCAAATGATGTGATTATGTTTGTAAATGATAAAATATTTAAAAGAAACTGCCTTTTCACATCTCAGATCTTATGGATGCATTCCAGCAATTGGGATACATAGTGAAACAACTATTTTTTTTTTTTTTTTATTAAGGAAAAAAAATGCAGGTGACTGATCACCCGCTACATGATGTAAATACATTTGTTTAAAAGAAATCTTGAGATCATACTACATTCACAAAATGAAATGAAAGTACAAATAAATAAATAAAAAAGAACGTGTTATTTTCCATTACATGAAAAACTGGCCCTTTAACCTTTTGTTTTATGAAATATTTCAAATACTGCATCCTGCATTTTTTTTTTTTTTTTGTAAATTGTTACTTTAATTTTTATGCAGAAAATTGGTGATGTGATGTGATGTGATGTGTTATGGCTTCTCCTTAAACGAAGTCAAGAATAGCTCAGCAATTATGCCCAGATAAACCTGCGTGTTTTGGAGCCATCTAGTGTCAGTTTGAGAAAGTCCTATCACATTCATAACATTTCCAGTGCTCAAGCTTCTTATGGACTCTGAGCAAAAAAAACTATTTGATTATCAAATTTTCTAAAAATGTTTTTTGATATTCTTTAATAGCCACAGTTGTTTATATATATATTTTATAAAAACTATAAATCAAATATTGTATCAGTCTCTTATTGTATATAAATTTGAATAAATAATCTGAAATAAAACCACTAAGCAACAAAAGTAATATTAGAAAATGTTAATCAGTGAATTAAGACTAGATAGTGTAATTTGTTGTGGGTGTGTGTGTTAAAGTTTTGGATCATTAATGTCTTTTTGCAAGGGTTGTCACATTTTTCTTGAACGTAGACCAATAGTTTATAAATAGATATCTATCTACACTCAACTTGGTAGTGATAAAGAAGTTTCAGACACTCAATTTCAACTCACTCCTACTGGTGCCGATCCAGTAGTAATTTTTAGTTCTAAAACAAAAGAATAAACAATTAATTGATGAAGTAAGATTTCATTACATCTGATTTACTTTCATCTGTATATGTAAACAAAGGGAGTAAATCACCGTCCCCCAGTCTATGACTTGGAAGTACTCTAAATGTTGAACAAAAAATCGAGAATAGAATGAATCATTCCATTCTTGATCCTTTGTTCAACATTTAGAGTGTTTTTTAGTCATAGCTTGGGGGAGGCTGATTTACTTCCTTTGTTTACACATACATCGAGCTATGTTTAATTTAAAGTTTTCATCTCTATATTATGGCGAAGATGCAAAACATTGAATAGATATTAAAAGTTAAGGATTTATTCTAATGAATCAGATAATATGAGAGATAAATCTGGGAAGTTGACGCTAATACGAAAATATAAAGGGAACTAGAATAATATCATGGAGAGATTACTTTATGTCTTGTTGAGAGAGAATTATAATTGTTTGAATATTTTGATAAAAAATGATACTTTCAAGTATTGAAATGTAAATTGTTAAAAAAACAACAAAATAAATGTTTGGAGGCTTTTGGCAAAAAAAAAAAGCTGGGAGAATAAAGATCAAGATTATTGAAATATTCGAGAAAATAGATAATACTATCATCTAAAATATTTTAATATGCTAGTTTGTAACCCCCATCCCCCCACCTCTTATGTATTGGTACATATATTGGTGATTATTTATCTTTTCTACATGCATGTGGTCATGTGTATCAGTGGTATAAGATAGTATGCATAGTTGAAGGGCGCTTGAAAATCTGAATTCAAATCCCCTATGTTTAAAAATCCATATCTAAATAACAAATGAAATCAAAACAAGAGCAAGTGTTGAGGAAAATTTAGATGAAGTATATAACGTAGTTGCATATAATATGCAAAAGGAGAATCTCAGAACAATTTGGGATGGCATAAATAAAAATAAAGTTGAAAGATAGTTGTGCAAAATATCTTAATGCATAAAAAAGGGATCAAACACCATGCAGATATATGCATGTTTCTTTTATATTAACCTAAAAATGCATACAGTTGCATGTACTTTGAAAGTTTATAAAATAACAGCTAAATAAATTTAAATAGGATTAAAAAATGAAGGCTACTATAAGAAGATATAAAGAAGGAAACTAAATTGAAATATATATGATTTTACACAAATCAGGATAATCAAACTCATTAAAAATAATTTCCATAAGCAAAATATTGATAACATTTAATTAGTATTATAGTACAATAAAACAATTAGTTTTACATAGACAGTCTAATACTCTCATCAATCAATATTAGCCTAATTGGATTAGTATAATATTCTTATCAATCAATATTAGTCTAATTGGATTAGTAATCTGTTTTAAAATAAAATAAAAATCTTAAAAGATATAGTTTGAATATTTTTAGTCTGTAATATTTTTTTTTTTTTTTAAAATTGCAATTAATTTTTCAATTAAAACATTTTCAGCATAAAAATTTTGGATATTTTTAAAAATTAAAATTATCTTGTTTATTAAAAGAATATATTCTCTCTGAATCTATTAGAAGATTTTGCTTAAAGATCACGGGGACTATGATCAAGCAAAAACAATTGAACATTTTTAATAGTATATTGCTTGCTATTAACATAATTTATTTTGGGATCTCAGTTCTAGAAATATATCATAAACTTCAGTAGTTTTTTTTTTTTTTTACATTGAACCATGGAGAGATTCATTCATTCACTCATTGTAAGCCATTTATAAATGATTCTTGACATTTCCAACTCCAAAGCACAAAACATCAAGGATTGAAAGGCAAAGAATAAAAAGCTAAAGATGAATTTTATGATGAATAAACAATGAATGATAAAAGAAAACATTGGAGTCCAAATCGTCGAGCATGAAATTAAACGATAGAAATATTGTTGCATAAACACATAGACTATTACTGCTATTAGTGAAGAAGCATGAGTCGTTCATGACTAGATTCTCTACATTAACTTAAATGATTGAAGTTAGTTGTATAATAGAAAATAAAAAAAGAGTGAGCGAAAAAGCAGAAAAGGTACACTTCAATAGTCATGTGATGGAAACAGTATCTAGTTTTTGGCAGTCCAATTTCTTATCCTGCCAGAAAACAAAAGATATACTCTTGTCAGACACTGCATGACAGTCAAACCTTGCACCATTGAATTTTTACAAAAATAAAATAGGATTGCTAATTCTCAGAAATAAAATTTAACATTTTAAAAAGTAAACATTTAAAAATATATCATAATTTTTATATTCCACAAATTTGTGTTGTTTTTTTAATTATAGTGTAACAAACGGGTTCGAATACGCGCGTATGTGATATATTACTAATTGCTAGTGTTAATGTGGAGCGACTATGTATAAACAAAAAAAAAATATATATGTAAATGGTCATTCGAACCCTGTTACAAGGAGTGCGAAAGTTATGTGTGGAAGTATATGTAAATATAGTGTATGTGCGAGTGTACAATATACGTATGTAGTATCGGTGATGGTTACAATCAATTATATATGTAGAGCTGTATAAAGTGTAATTGATTATTCGTATATATTTTATCCGTAAGTTTTTTTTTTTGAGTTTTAATAATATTGTCGGTAACACGTGTTTTCTTTTGTTGAGTAATCTCTTGAACATATGAGGACCGAAATAGAAATGAATTAATTGCTGTAGGCAGTTTAGTTAATAACTGGCGTCGGGAAGTCTGAAAACTGGTCAGGTGGGTAATTTTTTGAAGAACAATGGAAGGACTGGTCAGTGGCGTACGGATACACGGAGAGAATTTTGAAAAGTTAAAAGTGAAAACAAAAGAACTTTTTGTTGTGCTCGAAAGGAGATATAAAAAAAAGAGAAAAAGGACGTGTAAAATATTTCTTAAGAAGTTTTAATATTTTTTTCTACCCAAAATGTCGGGGTAATTCTATAGTGCGGGTTTCGTTAATCGGCCCAGTGGACACTCGTGAAACTCACCTGAAGCGGACTTACGAACTGCGTTAATAAAATAAAGAAATTTTGTTTCACCAAAGAAATGGTGACGAAAGATCTTTGAAAATTTGGACCTTTTGCAAAGCGAGTGAATCAACTACTCCACCTCTGGGATATGCTATTCGATGTACCCTATTGGAACTATTTGCCATCCGTTATATCTACCAGACCAGTTTTCTTGGCAAGATATAAATGCGGACTTGTCTTTGATCGCGTAAACTAAGGTAAAGTGACGTGGCACAAAATATGTGTTCAGTGAATGTATCTTAATAAAGAAACTAGTGTTACCTCAGTATTAATTACTATATTAAGTCTCTTTTAAAAATTAAATAAATGACAACATTAAATAAACAGCTCTGATATATATATTTGTACTATTTTGATGCGTGTATGAATTATATATATGTGTGTGGATCAGAATAAATGGGCTGTGCGCTTGAATATTGATATTTATATGCGTGTATAAATGGGATTTATTGGTAATGGGTATGGTCGTGAATAGAATAAACCCCGATGAGATCCGGGTTAGATTAATGGATTTTATCCAATAAACTATCGCATATAATAATAGACATGTAAGACATAGTTAGTTTTGTTTTAGCTTTGTTCTCTAGTTAGACTATCGTCCCCAAACCCTGAGATTGAGCTGGTTCGGTGCGCTACCATAACAGATATACATACCAGAACCCTTATTTACGTTTTCGATGAGATAATTCTTATCTACGGGTAAGATTGGCGTGTGAGATGGGATCAAACCATGCTCACAAATATCTTTATTCGAAGCTTCGGGTTAAAGCCAACAATGGCGGTTTATATTATATCGGTGGGTGTTATAATAGGTAGCCAGCTTTACTTGGTTTCTAAATTTATCATGGGGCAGGAGGATGATTCTCAGGATTTTATTTCTTGTCTCTTTAGCTTTAAATTTATTTTCTAATTTAGTACTGAGAATCAAGTTTTATTAATATATATTTTAAAAGGAAACTTTGTATGACATACACGCGCAAACCATTATTCCACAACTGATAGTCTAGCACATATGATGATGAATATAATTTGCAAAGAGAGAAGAGAGAAAACAGATGTATTGACAGAACATGTATGTGCCAATTGAGAAAATACAAATATATTGGATAGAGAAGAAAAGGTATAAAGAAGAAAATTTAAAGACACTGCTCACATGACAATGGCAAAAAATTCCACAAGCCAACCTAGCGTGACTATACATAATGTATGGAAACCACTAATCAATTTTGCTCTTAGGAAAAAGTGGAGAAATCAGGAGGAACCTCATAGATAAGTATATGAAATTATTACAGGCTGTTGCCTTTGGCAGGATGGCTCAGTTGGTTAGAGCATTACCTTAAAATTCAAAACTCAAGAAGGACTTAGGTTCAAATCCCATGCTACTACTGTCATTGGTCAGGCCAGAAACATCTGAAGAAGAGAGGAGACTAATAGAATACCTCTTGAAACATTATGCATATACTAATCTGTTTGATGTGCTATAACTAACAGTTGAATGTATTTGGAATATGTAAATAAAGTTAAAGTTTTCTAAAGACATTCAATACACATATTAGATGATGGAAATAGTCCAATAGAAAAATACAACTAGAACACCATCATCACAAATCTTCAGGAATTCACATCTTCATAGTTATCACATTTTATTATTTTAGCATAATTCTGATTTACTTAGGAAATATTTTTATATAAACTTGAGTATATGTGCATATATTAAAAATAAATAAATAAAATGACACATTTTAAAAATGAAGTGTAAAAAAAGCATTATTCATTAAATAGTTGGAAGCACTTTTTTATACAATCTTGGGGGATATATGTATATATTAATTCAAAAACATTATTGTAGTTGAAATTTTACAAGGGGGAAAAAGGAGTGAGAAAAGAAATGTTAATTCTTAAATTTTACAGAACATTACTGGAAATAAGTGAAGAAAAACAAAATTACTAAATAATAATCAGAAAATATAAATATCAACAATAATTTTATACATAAAAGCCTTTTCAACACCTGATTTGGTGCCCTTTCCAAATGTTAATAATCTATTTAACCTTAATAAACTATTGCAGACATAAAACTGTCTAGTGTTCAATAATGGAATTAAAACAAGCAGCAACAATATAAATCATTAAAATAAATCAAAACCCTCATATATAAATCCAGTAATTACAAAATAATTAACTATATCATAACAATACATTAAATAAATATTATGATATAGTCAGTTATTTTGTAATTACTGGATTTATATATGAGGGTTTTGATTTATTCTAATGATTTATATTGTTGTTGCTTGTTTTAATTCCATTATTGAACACTAGATGGTTTTATATCTGAAATAGTTCATTAACATTAAATAGATTATTAACATTTGAAAAGGGCACCAAACCAGATGCTGAAAAAGGCTTTTTATGTGTAAAATTATTATTGATATATATATAGCTGTTATAAAGAATTTATTATTTTCTGATTATTATTTTATGGAAGACAGCATAAATGTTTTTATTCTTTTCCAATTTTGATAAAATTACTAAAATACTGTATCATGCCTTTTATGATAGGTAAAAAGAAAATAGATAGAGGGGATTAATTTGTAATATTTATACTATAATAATAATAATGATAATAATAATAATAGTAGTAGTAATAATAAAAATAATAATAATAATAATAATAATAATAATAATAATAATAATAATAATAATAATAATAATAATAATAATAATAATAATAATAATAATAATAATAATAATAATAATAATAATAATAATAATAATAATAATAATAATAGTAGTAGTAGTAATAATAAAAAAGATGTTTTTAATAATTTTTACAGAATGTAAATGCACATCTAGTAGATATTAAAATAAATAATTATAATATTTATGTTTAATAAAGCAAAGGAAAAACAGTTATTTTTATTTTATTACTATAAAAATGCAATATCTATATTGTTTAATATACAATATGTATTGTAAATATATTTGATTGATATTTAAATTATTAGTAGTTTACATTTAATATGTTTCAATGATTTAAAGACATGAGAAATTTATAATGAACGATAAGCATATTGTTGAATTATTGTTCTAATTTTTTTTAATCTGGCAAAATTGTTCAGCAGAAAATGCTATATAACCCAAAGTGTTAGATTATAATCATCTTTCACACACACGCGCGCGCACACACACACCAATTGCAAGCAATTCATTGACTTAAAAAATGCATTTTCAAATCAATGTTTATTAATTGCTAGCAATATATTAATAGTAATAATACTTCCTATTATTTTAGAAATTTCAAGCATTATTATAAAAGTAACCTATTATATCAGTAATATGCATGTAGATATATATGTGGACGGACATTTCAGTTATACTTATTAAAAATGGAATAAGCTTTTCATGTATCAAATAAATTTTCTTATTTAATAAATGAAAACCAATTATATTTTGGATATATATATATAAAAGTAAGTCACTGTGAAAAATTCTTTTAAATATTTTCTAATTTTTTTCGTTCTAAATATTGCTATATAAAAGTTCTCATTTATTTGAATAAAAATATTTAAATTAGTATGGATTATGCTTTAGGCTTTTTTTGAGAAGGGTGAGGGGAGAACAAAGATGAAAGGCAATAAAAAATAATTTGAAAAATTTAAATTGTAAAAAAAAAAAATATTTGAAAAGAAATTTTATTAAATGAATTTTAAAAAGTATTTAATAAAGGAAAAATTTTGAATATCAAAATTATATTAAATATAATTATATGGATTTGAATTAAAAATTTAAATTTATTAAAAGACAAACATGTATCTTACTAAGATGGGTTCATAATATGGTAAATTATATGCATAGTAAAGTTTATTTTATAGCTGATACAGGTTATTGTTATAGCATATGTTACATATAAATTTGGACAGATCTATCTGCTAGATTATAAATAGCAAAACCCATAAACAAACTAATCCCTAAGAAATTAGAAAATATAAAATAATAAATATATATGTATTTCTTTATCCAAAAAAAGTAATAAATTTAAATGTCATAATAAGTTTAGAAAATGTAATTTATTTAATAAATATTTCATTATTACTAATTTTAAAATGAAAAATTGATATTTTAAATGTTTTTAAAGTAGTGATGAATTGTTTTAATTTTAATATTTTTCAGCAGGAACAATTTTTTTTATTTACCATTGGATTAAAATTTGAGAGACATTTTGTTTGTGAAATGACATTAAAACATCTAGTTGTTTATTGCAGTGGTCTTCAACCTTTTCACACCTGCGGCCGGGCAAAAATAAGGATAAGATTTCGTGGACCGGCAGAAGTTTACAGATAAATTTTCTTAAAGATGTAACCTGCTTGGCCTTAGATATGCATAATTGTTATAACTGACCAAAACAGCACACTAGTTATTGTGTATTGTAATGGTGTTGCTTACCTTCACATGCTGAACACAGAAAACAGTACAATAACAATCATTCTCATTTATGTGCTTGCATTTCTATGTTTATTATTTCATTGTTAAAACATTCAAGAATAAAATGTTATTCACCTGAATGTTGGGAAATATCATAGCTAGTGTAATTACATGGCAATGATTATGATAAATGTAATATCTGTATTTAATGTTAAATATACAAGATGGTTATATATATATATATGGAGCTTGTCTTTTGATAGTAGTAAGGGCAAAATAGAAATCGCGTAATTAATCACCGTATAGTCAAAAAAAAATTCGCTGTATTTTAAATCTGAAAAAATAAAACAAAACGTGTAAAAGTCTGAAGTTTTGATGTTATTGTAATTTTTTTTTTTGTGCTGGTGTGTTGAAAGGATCAAAAAATGTAATTAATAGGAAGAGTTTTTTTTAAAAATGGTAAAATAGATATCGCGTAATAGAAATAAAGCCAAAAAAAAAAAATTGCAAAATTATTTTTTGTTTGTTTTTATTTTTAAAAAAAGGTTAACAGAAATTGGTTTTAAAAATAAAAGTTTTAGTATATTAGCAGTATACAAATAAAGCCAAAAAATATCGCCTTATAAGCCAAAAAAAAAGTGGGCATATTTTTAAACAAAAAAAAAAAAGAAAACGAAACTTGAAAAAGTCAAAAGTTTTGATCTTGTTTTAACACGTAAACAATGCCAACAAGCACCCGTGATTGGCTATCAAAAAACAACTGGAGTTTGTATAATAAAAAACCTTTTTTTTTTTAAATTTTGAATTTTTTTAGAAAAATAATAAATTTAATTCTATCTCTCCATAAACATCTGTAATAAATAGAAAAACAAATTAATTTATGTATGATTAGATTTCGTTTTTGTTCTGTTTCTTATTTTTTAACAGGGTAAAAATGTGATGAAAAAATAAATAAAAACTGTTTATATTAATTAAAAGTTTAAAATCTTATTATTTTGTTATTACTAACTTTCTTGCCAGTCTAGCACGGCCCGTCAGAACACTTCTGCAGCCCGGTGGTTGAAGACCACTGGTTTATTGCATTTGTTTTTGAATATACCTAAAAATATTCCAATCACCTCCCAAATGTTATGATATTTCAGCAACGCCCTCTATGAATAGGTATGTCTGAACTTCAAACAACCAGTGCAGAAAGTTACCTTTTGAGTTAACTATTTGAAGTTTAGACTCTTTTTGAATTACTGTTTGAAATTCAGATATATTTATTCAAAGAATGTGTTGATGAAATACAACATTTGGAGGGTTATTGAATATTTTCTATTTAATTTTTAGCTAGCAATATATCTAAAAATATATATTCATAAAATGTATATAATCATAAGTTTAACGTAGTTTATAATACTGTAATAATAAATTACAATTGTAAGAGATAGATAATCTATTAAAGAAATGCCACAGGTTAAAATATCTTTCATTGTGGATGTTTTAAATTGGATAAGTAATGATATTGTTGCAGCACATGGTAGTAACTTATATAGAATGGAAAAAGGATGGCCTGTGGGTTTGGCTGTAAGTGGATTATTAAGTAGTTTGTAGATAATATAGAACAGCGAATTGTGAATCCCATATTAGTAAGAAATGAGAACACATTGTATTGTAGATATGTAGATGATGTTTTGATATACGGGTAACCAGACATTATAAAACAAATTTTTAATAGTTTGAAGAACCAGGATGGTTTAGTTTGGTCAATAGAAAGGAAAATTCTAGTATTAAATACGTGGATTTTCTAATATCAAGTGTTGATGATAAATTAGTATATAAAATGGTTGTAAAACATATAGATTATAGAGGTTATATCAATCCAACATCTAATGTTCATTTAGTACACAGATTAGCTGGTTTTAGAGCTTTTTTAAACACATAATCGACTGTGTTCAAATGAAATGTTTAAGAAAGATAATATAAAATGTTATATGCAAGATTTGATACAAGTGGATTATAATAAACAAATGCTATTATCTATTGTATTGAAACATAAACAACGTTATAATAGTGATCATATAAATATGAATAATAAACCATGGATGTCATGAGCTTTTATTCCCAATATTAATAAAAATATAATAAAAGTTTTAAGTCAAGATTTCCGATTAGCATGGAGAACTCCACCTAACCTTAATAGATAGAGGATAAAAAAGCAGTGTTGTATACTCTATTAGATGCCCACAAATAAATTGTAGTGCAATATATCTTGGAGAAAACAAAACAAATATTAAATATCGCCTTCAGCTTTTATTCCCAATATTAATAAAAATATAATGTCTTAAGTCAATATTTCCGATTAGCATGGAGAACTCTGCCTAACCTTAATACATGAGGATAAAAGCAGTGTTGTATATTTTATTAGGTGCCCACAAATAAATTGTAGTGCAATATATGTTGGAGAAACCAAAACAAATATTAAATATCGCCTTCATCAACATAAATATACTTATAATAGAGCAAGAGAAGATGGTACAGTTTATTCAATTTTTTATGCTCCCAAAAATAGTACAGGCCATATATATAGTCCAAAGGATATAACAATATTAATGCATGAAACACATGATAAAAACCGCAAGATTAAAGAATCATATCTTATACAAAATTCATCTTGTGCTATGAATTCAACATTAACCAGATTTCCGATTAGTTGTTCATGGCCAAACAGTGAAATGTTGAATTTATCACCTAGGAGAAAATATATTTTTTTTATATTGCCTTGATAAGGACTCGTAAGTGTTGAAAGTGCTTGGCAATAGTTAGTTATTTTTATTTTATTTATATTAAAGATTCTCTGTTTTAACAATTGACAAATTGTTATATTATATTTATATGTAACAATAAAATTATTTTCAAGCAATATGTACATATATATTTATGGATTATTTATTGCTTTCATTTAACACTCTTATTGCCTTCAACTAATTTCTTATGGAGTATTTTTTTGTAGTTTTGCTTGTTCAAAGGCTGCTGAGTAAATTAGATATGTGGAACTTAATTTTCTACATTTGATGGAATATATGTTTGTTTTTCATTTTTGTTTTTATTGCCCCAAAATAAATATAATAAACAATACAAGTGAACTTGAGTTATCTCAGTTTTTATTCCCAATGGTAACTAGGGAAAAAATTCTCCCTACTTTTAAAGCATTAAAGGTGAACATTAACTCACAGCTTTCTTACAAACATTATTTTGAAATTAATATTAATCAAATATTTGTTGATATTTTTGTTACAATATAATAAATTGCATTTTCCAGATTTACCATTGGTCTGTTTTTTTTTTGGGAGGACGGGGACGGGATGACGACACTCAAAGAAATATATACATTTTACTTATTGGTTTACATTTTGCATTAATTTTTTTTTTATAAGGTTTTCATGCAGTGTCTAAATTCAGGTAGACCCACTCTACAACAGTGCATGATAATGAATCATTTAAACATTAATTATGTGTCAAATGCAGAGTGCATTTTATTGTTATATTGATAAAATTGATTTCATCTATCTATCAGTATATAATTGAGCTGTTAGGAAGTTTGCATTAATTTTTTATGTTATTAGATAGTACATTAAGTTTACATCTGAAAAAGTGAATGTACTTAATATTATGATTAATTTTATTAGCAAAAAAAAAAATATATACTATTATAAATGTACAATAAAATATTTCAATAGCTGTATGATGCAGTTTTTTTTTTTCTGTAAAAAAAAAGTATCAATTATAATGACATTGTATAATTGCCAAGGCCTTTTTAATTGGATAAAAAGGGAATAGAAAAAATAAAAAAAGTTGAAGATGATTTTTGCCATGACTATACGAATTAATTTATGAATCAAGAATATTTCCACATGTATCATCTGATGAATGCAAAGTCTGTCATTATCTTCGAATGCTATTTTTAAATTCTGCAGTAATTTATTTTTTATACAGACTTCAAAATCTTGTCCTACTGTGGCACTCCATTGTATTTCATTCTCAGCCATATTCTCCCAAATAAATCAAGTTCACTGTAGAATATTGTTTTAGAAAGTCTGTTACTATTCATTACTTCCAACTACCAATTCATTGAGGTGTGTTCATGTAATTGTCGAGTGAACATTATTGTTTCCAGCAAGCTGAAATATCCGTAAATGGAAAATTTTCAATGCGATTTGTCATTTAATGATAGTCTATATATGTGCATATGTTCCATACTAGAACAATGCAGAGACTTCAGACCCCTCAAAGAAGTATGAAGAGATGCATATTAGAAGTAACAAGAAGGGATCAGGTGCATATTAGAAGTAACAAGAAGGGATCAGAAACAAAATACATGGATCAGAGAACAAGCAGGTGTTACTGACATCACCAAAAGAAGAAGCTGAAGTGTACTTGGGCTGGACATACTGCTAAAAGAGATGATAATAGAAGGACAGTTGCAATCTAAAACAGGATTCCAAGAGAAAAGAGACCACATGTAAGATGGATATGGTAAGAAAGGCTAGAGATCAGATTTGGGTTGAACTTGGGGAGACCTTTATCCTGGAGGAGATCGATAACGGCTAAAAAATGATGATTAAAATTCCATATATATATATACAATATGATGAAATTCTATATCTTTTTACTCGTTAAGTGCAGCAGCAGAATATCAGAATCTGTGTCATAGGTCACCTCTCTTGACTGCTTTTTATCTAAATAGATATCCAGATATTTAAATTTATTTAAATTATTAAGCTAATAAAAGTTAAGTTTTTTTCTTTTATAAATGTCTCAAAGAAAAAAAAATTAAACTTTAATTAATAAATCAGAGTCTTTTAAAACATAAATAATATCCAATAGATTTATTTTTTGAATGGATCAAATAGCAAACTCATTCTCATTTTGAAAATCTAGAAACCAAGGGAATGGAATTGTGCGTTTCTGCTGTTAATCAGTTCCCCATCAACTCTCTACCCATTTTTTAATGTCTGTTTGATAAAACTGTATATATTTTACTAGTTCTAAAGCTTAATATAATTAAAAAGTGAAGACTAACTGGTTCACAGTCTTGTTTTCATTTCAAATGCATATCATAGTATAATGTAGAAGCTATATAATAGGAATAAACTTACATGATAACTAGCTAATTTCAAATATCTGAAACTTTTTTTGTCAAATGTTTTGACATGGTAAAAGCAATATATAAATCTTTGCTGGTAGTATTTTTTTTTTTTTTTTGCATTTATCTGATATCAAGAACTTTTTCTGTATTGTTTCTTGATTTTCTAAAACCCTTTTGAATCTCTGGTATTCATTTATGAGAGTAAATATAGGGAATTTGATCTCAGACTTTCTTTGCACCTATCCACACTATCTCATATAACTGATACACATGACCACACACATGTAGAAAAGATAAATAATCACCAATATAATGTATTTCATGCTAAAACAGCACTCATCATTTGGTCCAGATTATCATCTCCCACACACATATATAATCATTGCTCAATTTATATTAAGATAGCAAATCCTCACACTTTAATGACAGGCTTCAATCTAATCCAACCTCCACCTTTTCAACCACTATATCATTGAAAATCTGATGATCGAACACCAAATCCCATGCTGATGACAACATTATTGCCAAGCCCATGTTGACCTGTAAGCAATTTATTCAGTAAAATAATTGATGATATTTTTGTTGTAGCAAACAACTACACAGTTTCATAGTAATTAGTGCCATCTTTTCTAAATAGAATATTTTTGCTGTGATTCCATTTGTGCAACAGTGAAATTGAAACTATTGCTTTCATTACATCACGTTAGGCCGAAAGTTTATAAAATGATGCCGTAACACATTATTGTGCCACTTATTGGTTGTAAGAGAATTGGTAATAAATTAGAATTGTATTTCCAATGAATTGAAATAGTTTACTGCTGGGTTTAAACCTCTCCAAAGAAACAAAGCAGGAAATGGTACTATTCACCAGGCTTGCCCATTTGAGAAGTTTTATCCTCTAGCTAAGAACAAGTGGATTGACTACCTGGAAGAAAAGTCATAAGCCTGTTTGGAATCAGAAAGTTTTCAGTCTTACCTTACATTCAAACTCCAGATCATGGGCATAAGATGCATGTGATACATCTCTAACCCTTTAAATTATCTGCTAAATTCTTATCATTTAAATTATGTATTTAGTGGAGTTATTGACCTGATTGGTTTAGTTTAGTAATAAAGTGGCAGATTTTAGACACGTTCATGGATCATGACCATTTCTGTTACTTTTTTCATTCATACTTTATATGAACGACTGAGCTACAAATTATTTAATTATCTTGATATATTGAATTTATTTGTGGTTCTTAGAAAAAACCATAATTTGTCATCTATGATTAATTTATAAGATATGAGAAGTTATGTATATGATCATACTTATCTGGTAATGTGTGAACAAAATTACAGTGTCAAACATGTTGAAAGGTTAAATACAGACTTTTGTCCAATATGGTTACCATTAACACATATATATGTAAATGTAGGGGATTTGAACTCAGACTTTCAAGCGCCCACCAACTATCCAATCTCTATACATGAGGGGTCAGAGTGACTTCAGATCAACATGGGCATGGCAATAATGTTGGCATCAGCATGGGATTTGGGCTTTCCATTATCAGATTTTCAATGATATGGGTGGTTGAAAAGTTGGAGGTTGGAGTAGATTGAAGCCTGTTAATTAAAGTGTGAAAGTTTCCTATATTAGTGTAAACTGAGCACCGATTATATATATGTATGGGAGATGATAATCTGGACCAACTGATGAGTGCTGATTTAGCATGAAATACGCATATTGTTGATTATTTGTCTTTTCAACATTTGTGGTTATGTATATCAGTTGTATGAGATAGTGTGGATAATTGGTGGGTGCTTGAAAGTCTGAGTTCAAATCCCCTATATTTACAATTAAGCTCCAGGTTTGTGAAGAGTGGCTGGTTGTCAAATATTTATATATGTAGTGAATATCAATGTCTATTTGTAATTTATTTAAAGAGTTTAAAAAATTAGAATTATTTTTTTAAGTTAAATTAATGTATACTCTAAAGAGAAGGTGTGGATCAAGATTTTATATTAATTACTTAATACTTTAAAAAAAAAAAAAGAATTTAATAAGAATGTTATCCTACCCTTCCCCATATATTATTTTAATGGTAAAAAATGCTTTTAAAAGGTGAGAAGTGTTCCCTGTCACATATGTCTGCACCCATCACTACAAAACAAGAACTTAATTGCATGCTTTACATTCTTCATATATTAGTCCTAATTACGCAACTGCCTGTTCAGAGAGACTTTTAAAATCATATATACTATGTTTGTATTTAAATATTATAAAAGTAAAAGAAAGGAGGATAACATAAAACTAGTAGGATATTCGATCTTGTATTTGGAAGCATCCATATGTTTACTTTAATTTTATTGTGACACATAATCACAATGAAACTCACAATGTTTTAAAATAGTTTATTTTGTGTTTGGCTGCATTCATAGTCATTCTGGGCTTTGTGCAGCTTGTGGGTCGGGCACTGATTTAAAAAATAACTATGTGGAATTAGATAAATGAGGAGGCACAAAGTAACCAGAAAGAAGCTTTTCACTCATTAAATATTTTCTTATTAGTATGCCTCTAAGTTCTGTGTTTGAAGGTAGATAGAGTAATTAATCATCGTCAATGCTAGTTTGTTATTCGTATACCTTCGTAATGCAATTTCTTTGAACATTTCCAGTTTAGAGCGGTGTTATTAGATAGACTGGATAGTGGTGGGTTGTGTGAAAGTCTGTGCTCATACCCTATATATTATATATATAGACACAGGTGTATATATAATAAGCATGTGTTTCAGTTATTACATTGTAGAGATATCTGCCCATCCTTGCATATGTATTTAATGGATTATGTTCTGTACATGTGGGGTTCAGATTGACTTTAGGTCAACATGGGTGTGACAAGAATCTCGGCCTCAGGTCGAGCATTCCATCATCAGATTTTCAATTGGATGGACGGTTGAAGAGTTGGAGGGTGTATTAGATTGGAGCCTGTCCATTAAAGTATGAAGATTGTCTATCTTAATGTATATCTGAGCACTTATAGTATATGTGTGTGGGAGATGATAATCTGGACCAACTGATGATTGATGGTTTAACATGAAATACGTTTATTGGTGATTATTTATCTTTTCAGCATATGTGTGCTTAAGTGTATCGGTGTTATTAGATAGACTGGAGAGTGGTGGGTTGTGTGAAAGTCTGTGCTCATATACTCTATATATTAAAAATTCAGAGAAAATGTTAAGCGAATATTAATGCATTGAAAATTTCTGCCGTCAAAACTAAGAAAATAAATAATGAGAATATTATAATAGAGGACAAAAAAAAAGTTTTCTTTGACATGACGCCTTTGTTCTTTCTTTATTAAATTTGTTACTGTATTTAAAATATTTTCAATTCAGTAATCTTGTTAAATTCTGAATGTTTTTTTTTTTTAAAGAACTTTTAATAAAAAAAAAAATATTTTTTTTTCTAGATAAGAATTTGTCTTATTATCTTAATTTTGTTCACTACTTTTTCCATCTGAAAGTTATTATTTATTTTTATCTTATGAATAATTTATTTTAAATAAACAATTTTGAAACCCCCCCCCCCATCCCATTCTTTTGTTTTATTTATTTTTAAAACATTAAGACAGAAGTACCGTTTTTATAATATGTAAAAGGGGATTAATTAAGAGATTATTCAATTTCAAATATCTATTAATGTATCTCCGTGTAATTAAATATTGTATATACGGCCGTTTTTACTGCTTGGATAGCTGACAAGTTTGCTATTTATATTTTATAATTTAAGAAATTAAAAAGAATTATTGACAAATTGTGCCAGCTTTCCCGAAATGTAAAATGTAATTACTGAGTTTATCAACAGATGGAGTGACTATACAGGCCCAATATTTTTTTTATTTTCAAATTTTTGTGATTTTTTATTTATTATAATCTAAAAATATATAAAGGAAAAAATATATAAACAAAACATACGTTCTACTTTTCTAATATAAGTAATTATAAAATTTTGTTTTGTATCATAATAAAAATATTAAGATTTTTCATTTTTACTTTCCATATAATGTTTTTGTTCTCCGAGTAAATTTTGATTTACTTATTCTAGTCAGAAGTCATATATATATATATGCTATTGTTACAGCACTTGTTCATAATCTTATCATCAACAAAACATTTTCGATTGTGTGGGAGAAAGCAATATAGAGAGTGCTAAAAAAAAGATTTCTTCAGATCATATGAAACACTCAAGACTAAAAAAAAGAATTAAGTTCGACTTAATGTTGCTGACCTGTATGGATTACAGCATTGCAGATAAGGAAAATTTGAAGTGGTAAGATTACTATTAGAATCCAGAACGTGATAACAAATCAACAAAAGTAACTAAGTAATCAAATATTTTATTGCTCGGGTGTTGTTAACAAGAGAAAGCCAAGCGCTGAAAGCATGGAACGCATAGCATCACTTAAATGATTTTAACTTATACAATCTAAAGATAAGAAGAACAATTCTTTACATCGTCTATAGCAAACTTGAATAATCATCTCCACCCAGACTACATTATGACTTTTGTTTTTATCAGTAAGGCTTGGGACTCAAAACCGGGTGCTTTTAGAAACCTTTAATTGTATAGTACTGTGCAAAATAAAAATCTGAAAATCAAAACTCTTCAAGGTTTCGAACCTGCTTGAATAGTTATATAGATTTGAATCTGGGTTATTATTACTCTAAATTTTTTATTACTTGCGTACCCCCCCCCCCCTTCGAATAGGAATGTTAATAAAACATTTCTTTAGATTACCCACTGTATAATAAAACAAGAGCAGCTATCTATTCTAACTTCCAACAATCTGTAATTACCAGACGGTAATGCATTTAAATCTACACCCCCAGAGCATGGCCGTGATTTCGTGGTTGTCAATAATGCATGGATTCAAATCTGGAAGGTAGAATGATGCTCATGTTAATAAAGAAATGAAGAGAATAAGAATAATATCTATAGTTGTTCGAGCAGGTTGGGTTGGGTTCAAATTTGAATTTTAAGCTTTTAGTCTGAATAGCAAAGCGGAGTTGAAGATGATTGCTAGACTCATTCACATCTGCCGCTTTGATAAACCCAAAAGCCAGAAATTAATCTGAAAAATTTAATGCATATGGTAATCATTAATTTATCAAGTTTACTATAGATGACTCTAATGTAGAAAATCACTCTGGCTTAATTCAGAATGTGTAATACATGTACTAGAAAAATTTTGTGTCAAGTTTGAAATGTATATTTTTGAAGTTAAGGTAAACAAGATTTTACTTCAGGAAATAAATATATTCTGAATGCTACTTAAATAAATCATCAGTGAAAAATTAATGATTTTTTTTTTGTTGTTGTTGTTGTTGTTATTATTATTATTATTATCATCATCATCATCAGAAAGGATATTACAAGATCATATCGGATAAAGTGATGTGATTGAACAGTTAGAATCAAACTAGCTTTGTGGTTTCCATTCATCATTAGCACAATATAAGAAAACTTTGTCTCAACATCACAATTAGATGATGAAGCAACAAACAATTTTTAATATTAAATTGAAATGAAAATTGAGAAATTTTAAAAATAAATTTCTAGTGACTGTTGACAAACATAATATCAAAATTGGAAATGGAATAGAAAAAAAAACATGCCATTAAACATGAACTTTATTTAGAAATAAAATAGGAAAATGCCAATACATGTTTTAGGAAACAAAAATGTCACTTATACCAAACACTTTCTGATTTGATTATACATTATGAGATGGAAGAGTTCTATTTCAATTGGAACTATATAGGCTATAGTGCATAATGGAAAGTATTAAGTGCAACTGAAAGAAACTGTTGTATATATAACAATTAAATGTATTTCCAGTTTAGCAATAATAGCAGAAATAAGGGTTTATTTTAAACTGATAGAGAATAAGATAAACATAGATGAAAGTTAGAAAAATAATTACAAGTGAATTTTTGAAAATGTATTAACTAGGGCAATACAGCCAAAATAAATATAAGAAATTGTCATTGCATAAATAAACAAGCAAACAAAACATTCTGAATTAGAAAGATATTTGATAAAACTGAATTAAAAATTCTAAAGGCCAAGTAGGAAAGTCAAGAAGAAGTATAATGTATCAAAATATTGAATATGCAAAAAAGTATATGGAAAAACAAGATTCGTCTTCCAGGGATTCACGAACTTGACATTTCAGCATCAAATTGATTTTCTGAAAAATACTAATGGACAGAGTATAACATAATAAGATAGGTGGAAGAGGGACATGTATTTACAAAAGTTCTATACCACATAGACAATAAATAGAAAACTTGAGGATATTTAGACAAGAGTATTTTTCAATAATGGAAGATAGATTATTAGCAAAAGGTGAGGCCATAGTTAATTGATGATATTACATCAGAATTTTATAGATATAAAAATTATTATTCTGTCATCATTCCATAGCATATAAGCAAGGTTATGCTGAAAATTATTCAGTGTAGGTTAGTCTTACATTAAACCGCTAAACATCACCTGATCACCCCTGGTTAGCACTGAGTGGCATTACTGTATGGAGAGTTTTGTCTGTTTTTTAGTTTTACATTGAAAGTAAATTGTCAGTACTGGTATGAGAAATGCCACTGTTAAGACATGCTGGATATTGAAAAAGCAAGAGAGTTCCGGATTTACTGATTACAACAAGACTGAATTTGGCAGCTGAATTGTTGAATATTTTCAGTAGAATAAGCGTACTAGAGGATGTTATTGTATTGGTGTTTATTGTTTTTGGGTGAAGGAACTGGATTACATGAAACAAACTGATTTCACATTATGAAAGGGGGTAAATAAAGCTGAGTATTGTTTTCTACACACATATTCTTCATATAATGTGGGAAAATAGGGGTGGTTTTAGAATTGATGGAATCTTAATCTTATATTTATTATTAAAAAAGGTTTAAGAACATTTATTAGGAACTTCAAGGACAAAGTAAAAAGATGTGATTACAATTAAATGTAAAACAAAAAAACAAAATGTTAGATCATAGAAATTGTAGATGGTTTTTTTTCTTTTTGTCTTCTTAGATCACTTGTCAGCAGTAGATTATTTAATAGTCAAGAGATTCTTTGTTGACTGTCCCTGAGTAGTTATAAATTAAAAGGCATGGAAAATATCTTTGATGTAGGAATATATCTTTAAAAATGAAGCATAGAATCTGTTCTCGTTCTGGTATTTACTGTAATCTATATGGATGAGAATGTTATGCTTTGAAAAAGCGGGATAGAAAATCTATAGATATATCTGAATAATAATGTTTATAAATATTGGGAATACCACAGACTGCAGGAGAAATGAGCATCAGATTGCAATAAATTTTCACCTGTAGTAAAACCTATAAAAGTTTGTGTGAAAGAGAAATAAGGTGACCAAAATGAGATGAATTCTGTAATTACTTAGTTCAAACAGCACATGATCACCATTTCTTATGCTTGCTCATAACTGTTATTAAAACAGGCAAAACTCTCCTTATAGTAGTGCCACTTATTGGATACCAGTAGGCTTGTGCATAAAATTCCTATCTAGTGCATAATCATCCAATATCTCCAGACTAGTTTCTGGCTTGTGGCCTTCGTCAGTGAGGAGCTATTCATCCAATACTTCCGGATTAGTTTCAGGCCTGTGGCCTTCATCAATGAGGAGCCTCAGATCCAAGGTTCCTCACTGACGAAGGCCACAAGCCAGAAACTAGTCTAGGTATATTGGATGAGTAGGCACTAGATAGGGATTTTATGTATAAGCCTCTGGCATCCATTGATTACTCTGGCTTGCACTGTATGGCACTACTGTATGGAGCATTTTGCCTGTTTTAATTACTTACTTACCTTAAAGTACAATTAATGGCTTCTAGCAATGAAAAGAACTGTCACATATTTTGTGTTTTAAGCAGGACAGTTAGATTGACAATTATTTTATTCTGACAAAATATACTTATATAGGATTTGATTTGTAGAAAGATTGACAACAAATTATGTGAGCATGGTTATTATTTTTGAGATAGTATGAGTTAAAAGGAATTTTTAAGTGTGGATTTAAAAAATGAATGTGTCTACATACTGTTTAAAACCTAAATTAGAATTGTCCACGCATATGCATATATCAATTTGCCTTTAATTGAAAAACAATCTAATGAAAAAAATCCGATATAAGTTTTAAAATGTACTATCACACTTAATTCCGATGTTTGTTGATTACCATTTGTGTAGGGAGAGAATGTTTTCAAGTGTCTTTAAATTTTATTTTACTAATTATATTATGTCAGGCAGTTAGTTCAGTGTAAAGTGGTTTTCCCCGTTTTTAAAAAAAAACAACAACAGAACTACTGGTTTATTTTCTCTTTTAAAATTTTCTTTACTTGCTTGAGAATTAACACTTATGTTACCATAACTTATGAACAAAGCAAATAATAGCTATTTTAGAAAATTTCTTAATAACCAAAATAATAGCTTTTTATACTAATTATGAAGAAAGCAATTTTTCTTTACAAATCTTCATAATAAATGTGATTATTGTTAGAATTCTATTATATTTTAGATAAGAGACATTAGTCACAGTAGTAAACCTTTCTTAACAAAATGCATAAGTAGCAATTTGCTCTATACAATATTGATCATGTGATATTATAGTGGTTTAACACGCACAATCCCATGCTATTTGAAATATCACATATACACATATTAAAACAGGCAAAACTCACTATACATATGTCACACACAGCAAGTTAGAGTAATCAATGGATGCCAGAAGGCCTGTGCATAAAATCCCCATCTAGTGCCTACTCATCCAATATCCCCAGACTAGTTCTGGCTTGTGGCCTTCATCAGTGAGGAGCCTTGGATCTGAGAGCACTGCATCTAGATCTTAGGATCTAATGCAACCCTCCAGCAACCACCTTTTATCTCCATTTAACTACAAAACTATGAGTCTTAAACTGAAAACACTTTAATGTTTCCAATTCAAGCCCATCAGCTTATATAGTTATATGGGTCTGAATCCAGTGTCAGTTCTCATATATTTTGGTGTCTTTGGTTCTTTAATAACCATAGCCACCAATATCCTATTAGGCAGGATTGGTTTTAAGCCAATAAACATCACATGACCACCATCTTATGCTTGTGTATAACTGTTGTTCAAACAGGTAAAACTCACTACGTATGCCACACACAGCAAGCTAGAGTAATCAATGGATGCCTAATCAATCCTGCCTAATAGGATATTGGTGGCTATGGTTATTAAAGAACCAAAGACACCAAAATATATGGGAACTGAAATGGGTTCAGACCCATATAACTATATAAGCTGATGGGTTTGAATTGGAAACATTAAAGTGTTTTCAGTTTAAGACTCATAATTTTGTGGTTAAATGAAGATAGAATGTGGTTGCTGGAGGGTTGCATTAGATCCTAAGATCTAGATGCAGTGCTTTCAGATCCAAGGCTCCTCACTGACGAAGGCCACAAGCCAGAAACTAATCTGGGGATATTGGATGAGTAGGCACTAGATGGGGATTTTATGCACATGCTTTCTGGCATCCATTGATTAATCTAGCTTGCTGTGTGTGGCTTACATATAGTGAGTTTTGCCTGTTTTAACAACAGTTATACACAAGCATAAAAGATGGTGTCATGTGATGTTTATTGGCTTAATATACACATATTGTGGTAAAATGTTACTTTTATTGTGTAAATAATGTATGAAACTTATTTCAAAAGTCATGACATCTAGATGTATTTTTCAGTATAGAATATTTGAAGAATTTAAATATCTATTGGAATAAATTATCTGTATTGCAATCAGTGAAAGACATTTCAAAATTCTAGGGCATGTTTTTTTGAAGTGTAATGAAGAATTTTAAATTATATCCCCAGCCACTTTTTATTTAAGAGTACCTTTTGCCCAAACTTTGGAAAATATAAACAGTTGTCATGACACATTTTGATTGAACAAGTCACCTCATGCAACCCAAGATGCATTACACTTAGCTGAAGAGTATATTGATTCGGACAAAATTAATCATGGAGGCAATTTCGCATTTTTTCTGATCTTTTTGGGTGCTGTTAAATAAAATTGATCGGAGATTTAATTTAACATGAATAATTAGGTGCACATATGTTTAAAAAGTTCAAAGTTCATGCATGCAGTAACAAATCAACGCGAATAAAATATAGATGTATTTAATCTTTTAAAAATTAATTTGAAGTCATATATATCATTTGTAACATAATTTTTCATTTTATAACATGATTGTCAAATAATACCTTATCCATTACATTAATATCTTAATAAGAATGTCATTTGTTATATAACAGATGTAGTAAAGAAAGCCAATAAGTACTCAGAATAAAATTGGTGACATTTATTTTGTGAATCGTCTTCCTAATGTCATATCACTTTCAACATATGAGTCTTTAGATCTTATTTTTTTATGATCGTTTATTATTATTATTATTATTATTATTATTATTATTATTATTATTATTATTATTATTATTATTATTATTATTATTATTATTATTATTATTATTATTATTATTATTATTATTATTATTATTATTATTATTATTATTATTATTATTATTATTATTATTATTATTATTATTATTATTATTATTATTATTATTATTATTATTATTATTATTATTATTATTATTATTATTATTATTATTATTATTATTATTATTATTATTATTATTATTATTATTATTATTATTATTATTATTATTATTATTATTATTATTATTATTATTACACTTGTTAATTAAACATGTTTTAGTAGTGATGTTAATTATAAGGAGATCCTTTAATTTCTCTTTGAGGCCTTAAAGGAACCAAGTAGAGCAATTTCCTAATGTTTGCTCCTTGTGTTCTTGTTGCAGCTGTTATTGTTATATGATTATTCTTATAGCATATAAACATGGATGGACTGCTCATGTGGTGAGCTTATTGGGCTTTTACTTCTGAGTGTAAGATCAAGAAAAAACATGGTCTTTTTTTTTTCATTTGTATGATAGTTTTGAACTGAAGTATCAGTTGAATTTTCTTGAAGGCAGAAATAATGTTTGTGTGAATGAACTTTTTTTTTCCAATAGATATTTACAACCATGACATTCAAATCTGAATTATGTCCTTTATTCCCACCCAGAATGTTTAAAGTCACCAGCCAAAGTAAAGGTTCAACAGCATCATCAAATCGTTTGGTTGCTATTACCCAAATAAAGAAGATCCCAGACATAGCGATATGTGGATAACAGATCAATTTGCAGCAAATATTGAAGATAGCAATTTAAGCATGAATGAAAAAGAAAAAAGCCTCATCGATATATCATCCAATGTCAGTCTCACAGCTAAATTTCAGTCCCCATAAAAAGTGAATACCCATTGTCCAGTGAAAAGCAATAAAAATTTTGATTCAGTTTTCAACATTTGTAGGAAAAGACTTTTTTTAAAAAAAATCTGTTAACGTTAATTAAAACTCGGTACCAGTCTCTGCTTGGAATAAATACGTCTCTCCAAATTGCAATAACGTCATTGGAGCTAAAAATCCATAAACTTATTTCAAACAAGCAGCCACAAATATCACATCAAAAATGTGTAATACTTAAATAAGCTTCAATTATTTTGTAATAATTAAACTAACTTTGATAATTTTGTTATAATTAAATAACCTTTAAAGATTTATTATGCATTTATAATTCATTGAGCTTATATATTATTACAGCACATATGTGAAAAGATGAAATCCTTTCTATTTAATTTTGTTATAATTAAATAAGCATGAGGTCAGCGCGACTGTCTTGCACTTGCAGGCAGTTGCCCGGGTTGCGGGTTCGCGTCCCGGCCGATGCTATGACACTTAAAAAAAAATAAATAAATAGAGGCATTTCATATTAACAAAGTGAAAGTTCTCTGATTATTATTTTATAAATGTATTCATCTATTTTTAAAAATTCATATTAGGGGTCCGCGGGATTTGGAAATTATGAATTTACTGTTCCGTGAGGTCTGAAAGGTTAGCGACCGCTGCTTTAAATTTATGAGTTTATTTCTTTTAAAAGTCATTAAAGGAATAGAAATATAGTGAAATTCTCAATTGATTTGATTATAAAAAGAAGAGTGGGAGATTGCAAATCCTAGTGTTAGACGATTTTAAGTCTAAAATATGGCTAAGTTGTTATTATTTTTTAATCCATTAGATTTGACTTTTTTTTTGTTCTAAATATTTTTTTTTTATCTGCACGTTGCTATAGATTTTTTTTTTTTAATTAGTGCTATCTTAATATAAATCGAGCACTGAATATGTGGGAGATGATGATCCGGACCAATTGATGAGTGCTGGTTCAACACGAAATATGTATACTGGAGATCTTTTATCTTTTTTCACATGTATGTGGTCATGTGTATCGGTTGTATAGGATGGAGTGGATGACAGGGAATTTGAAAGTCTGGGTTCAATTTCCCTCTAATTATTATAAATTCAATGTATTTTTATCAATCTGTTTTATTATTGTAATTTTAATCAAAGGAAAGAAAAAGGGAGGTGGTATTTTTCTTGTGCTTGAATTTTTTTAAATTTCTTGCTTTATTATATATCATCATCATCATCAGCCATTACCAATCCATTGCAGGATGGTCTCTTCAAGTTCAACCCATCTTCTCCAGTCTTTAGCTACTTGTCTCCTCATCACCCTTGCACACTTTCTTATTTCATCCATCCATCTCACATGTGGTCTCTTTCTTGGTCTTTTACAACCTCTTGGAATCCAGTTTAAGATTTCAATTGTTCATCTATTATCATCTCTTTTAGAAATATGTCCAGACCAATTCCACTTCAGTCTTAATTTTTTCAATGACGTCAGTAACACCTGTTCTCTTCCTCATATATTGCATTTTCAATTTCTTCTTGTTACTCCTAACATTCATCTCTCCATACTTCTTTGAATGGTATGAAGTCTTTTAATATCAAGTTATTTTTACCAAAAACACCCCAACCAAGTTTAATTCTATGATTATTTTCATCAATAATGTTTCCATCTGTATTAATAATCTGACCAAGGTATTTGTAGCTGTTAACTTCTTCTAACTCATAATCAATTTTTATTTTCATATTTTGAGAAAATCCATTGAACATTACTTTAGTCTTTTTAATATTTCTCTTTAGACATACTTACCTACTTTCATCTGATAACTCCTATAACATTTTCTGCAGCTCTAAAGCATTATTTGCAAAAACAACTACATCATCTGCAAAATCTAAATGACTTAAATAATCTCCATTTACTTTCACTCCTATAGATTCCCATTTTAATCCATAAAATACTTCTTGCAGCACTGCTGTAAAATGTTTTGGAGATATGGAGTCACCCACCCTGTCTTACACTCTTCTCAATGTTGACTTTTTTAGTATCATTATGCAATATAATTGTTGCTGTTGCATTTTTATAAATAGTCTTCAAAATATGACAATATCCTGGATCTATACCTTGATGATCCAATGCTTTAATCACTGAAGAAATGTTTATAGAATCAAATGCCTATTCATAATCTCCAAATCCAAAGCATAATGACAACTCATATTCATTTGTCCTGTGTATAACTTCTCTCAATATCTGGATATGTTCTACTGTACTAAAACCACTTTTAAATCCAGCTTGTTCTCTTGTTTGATAGAAATCCAGCGTACAAATTTTTTATATAAAATTGATAAAAGACTGATAGGTCTGTAATTTCTAATATCTTCTTTTTCACCTTTTAAATATTAATATTAATACTGCATTCTTCCATATAACTTTGCTAAAAAAAATTCTATTTCTTCACCTGCTTTTTTTAATATATCCAATTATAATTCCATCATTACCGAGCCTTTTCTTTCTTCATAAATTTAATTGTATGTTTCACTTCTTCATTTAAAATTTATTGTGACACTTATCATTTATTTCTTGACTCACACTTAATGAGAAAGTTAATTGAGCACATATGTGTGTGCGCGCGCACACACACACACAAGTCTTGTAAAGAAAAAGCAGAAGACATACATAATTAGGAACACATATTTTTATCTAAATAACTAATAAATATTAATAACTGACGATATTAATTATAAAGTAGGCATGTAAATATATGTTAGATTCAAAATAAGGGTAATGTTATTATGAATTGATTAAAGATTACTATAAATCTTTGATTAAAATTATATATTTACATTTATATAATATTTAGATAAAAGGAAAATGTTTTTTTTTGCTTTTCTATACTCTTTTTTTTTTTTTAAAGCTATTTCTAAAATATAATTAGAGGATGTAAAAAAAAAAAAAAATAGAAATGAAAAAAGGCAATTTATTATCCACTGATTATATCAAAGGTTAAATTATATTGTTTATTAATTAAGAAAAAAAAAGCTTGTCTAATGGATTGTTTATTCTGGCGATCTGACTTCTTATTTTTCTTTGAGAGATTATTAGCATTCCTTGGAAGTTTAAATTCAATATCTAATTATTCTTGCCAGTGAAAATAATGAGCTGAATTTATCCACCAATCCAAGTGGGAATGCTAGAAAATTAATTGATTTATCATTGCTGTCTTTCTTAAGTGAGCCAATATAGCCTAGTCATTTAAGAAATTCTGATACAATTTGCCTAACATGCCTAGATAGAATAATAGAATTTAGATCTCTCCTGAAATATTTATATAGTCATATAATCTATGTTATGGGGGGGGGCAGGACTTATGTAACAGTCAGAATTGTATATTCACATAACAAAACCCAGAGTCTCGGTAAAGTATATCTAGCCTGATTGAGATGGGATATAGGAGTCCCAAATCCAACCAAGTTTCAACCTCTTTACCGGCGCTCCATGATTTAACATCTTATGAATAACCTTCCTGAGTTTACATATGAGTTCTATTTAATTTGCGGCTTTTTTCCCAAACAGGGCGAGGAATGAGACTCCAAATTTTATTACACAATGTAACACAACTGGGTTACTAAACTAAGGGTAAGATAAATCTAATTAATAAATGAGTAATATCAAGACTGTAATTATTACGTATATCTTAAATGCAGTTAATTAATAATTTAATTGGATGGGAATGTGGAAAGAGTGATAATGGAGAGTTATTACAGTTGATAACGAGTATCATAATATAATATAGATTACAAAATAAAGTCAGTGGTTTGAATAAATTAGATATTCAATTTTTCTTAATGGGTCATTTAAAAACCTTTTCATATTCTTCATTTCTTTTCATATTATTTCTGTAGAAAATTTATTGCTGTATTGCTGTTTTTTTGTACCAGATATCTTTGTTGTACTTCTTAAGAGAATGCCATTTTCACTTCTTATTGATCTTTGCTAAATTTGAATCAGCTTCAAAGTCAGTTTTAATTTAAAATCATGGAGTGTTTATGAAGGGAATATCAACTGCAAATACTATCTTTTTTAATCATTTTCACCTCTCTGGGTTTGCATTAACACATATCTTTATACCTCACTAAGTAATACACTTCTAGTGTTGAATTTATTAAAAAGTGTAAAATCTTAAAACACCTATTTTCTGTAAGTCAAGATATAATCTGTTTCAGCTATGCCTTCATTGGATGTTTCCATTTCCATTTAATATTTTTTTTCAAAGAAAGAATTCATAATATACATTTTTTCTGCAAGTTCAGGAGATCTGGTTTCTGTTACGATAGCTAATTTTCTCATGTCACTTTCTATTTTTCAGTCATTTATCATTTCTTCGTTGAAATTTTTAAAATATAATTTGGTCTGATCAAAAGCATTTTGTGCATCCATATAAAAACCCTTTACTTCTTCATTACAATAAGAATTTGTGGGACATAAATCTGAATTATTTGCATTTGGTACCTTTCATTATTTAAGAAACTATTCTTGCCACTCTGACTGACATATCATCAATTTCCAAATTTTTTAAATTTATAATGTATTCCATTCTGCTTCTACTTTGAATATTTGTGCCTTTATAAAATGCATGCTTATTTTTCAAATCAATTTTCTTTTAATATTTGTTCCTAAATTCACGAATTCCAACAATGTATTATTTAAAATTAAACAGTTTATTCAGTTCACGCAAGCTTTCTTATATAAAAGTGATTTGCAATAGTAGATTGTTAAATAAAAGGATATCATTGATTGGCTGTCATGTCCAACATTCATGAGTTAAATAAAAGAATATCATTGATTGGCTGTTATGTCCAACATTCATGAAATTTTTAATACCTTCTGCCTTCAGCTACCAAATGGCTACTCTGGCTATCAATTTTGCAGCCTTCTTACAATAAGGGCCATAATTAGCGTAGTCTTTTTATTTATTTACAAATATCTAAATACAATTAAAAAGATTCACTTACATATTCATCCTGCCATGGAGAAATTCAGTTGATGTTTTTTAAGCCAATAAACTTACCATCATGACTGATGCACTAAATATCACATAATCACCATTTTTTATACTTACACAAGCTGTTTACACAGAGGCAAGACTCTCCATACAGTAGCGCCCCTTAGCGCAAGCCAGAGTACAATGGATGCAGGGTTGCATTAGATCCTAAGAACTAAATCCAAGGCTTCTCACTGATGAAAGCCACAAGGTAAAAACTAATCTGGGGATATTGGATGAGCAAGCACTAGATAGGGATTTTATGCACAAGCCTTCATGCATACATTGATTTCTCTGGCTTGCACTGAGTGGCACTACTTTATGGAGAGTTTTGCCTACAACTGTGTGCTGACATGCCATTTCATGAGAAATCCATCCTTATTCATTTATTGTATGAATAATTGCATATTAATTAACCTTTTAACCGCTAATTATATTATTGGTTGTATGAGGTAAAAATCAAATCTTTTAATTGGCCAACTCACAAACTGAAGACAAAGCCTATTGTTAAAACATATTCGCCTATAATATTAAATTCAACTCAGATACGTTTATAAAAAGTATATTACTAATTTTTCAGGTTATGAAGAGAACGAAAGTTCTTTCAAAAATAAATTGCTATTTATTTATTCTAAAATATTCAATTTCGGCAACATAAAAGCTATAATATAAACAAAAAGGTCGACTTTTACGTTATAGAAAAGTAAATATTTCTTTTAAATATTTCTTTAATATTTTTACTAAAATCTTCAATATTTTTCGAAAATAATTTTGTTTTTTTAGTTTTTTTTTTTAAAAACTAGTTTAATTTCTGAAATTATATTTTTTTAATAATTAAAATTGCATTCGAAATGAAAATCTCAGCGTTTTTCTTTATTTTCTTTGATCAGGCGGTTTCTTTGTTCTTTCCAGCCAATCAGAATGTCTTTTTCGGCTGAGAGCATGCTAAGAACCAATCACAAATAATGTTCTTTCTTTGTTTAGGTTTAAATGCGTTTTTTTTTATTTTTTACTTGTAAAATTTATCAGAAGAGGGCACCATCTTACAGAACTTTTAAAAACCTATTCAAAACCTATCAAATGAATTTTTTAGCATAAGAACTGGCAGAGTTAGAGTGACGTCAGATGTCTACGAGGAGCCTCGTAAGAGACGGTTGAAGAATTACAACAGCTGCAATGCAAAAACGTAATGGACCCTAGAAATTTTCCCTACTCAGCTCCTTTAAAATCTCAAAAAGACTAAAGTTTTTCAGTTAACAGTGAATTTCTGTCTTTGTGTATAGAAGAAACCACACTTATATACTGTATATAGGAGTATAAAGAATATTTGGTTAAGAGAAAATCATATTTAAAATGCAATCTGATATAAGTAATTTTATTTATTCTAAGATTTTCAACTTGAAAAATAGTTAGGATGTAAATTTTTACTGAAGGACAGTTGTTTATCTCAGATTTGGTTAAAAGGAACAAAATCAAACCTTTACTAAACTTTTTGTTGCCCTTTTGTGAGAAATGAAGTACAAAGCTTATCAAAAGTAGCTCAGTGAGGAAAAAAGAGAAAAATACTGACTCTGGAACCAAAGTATGTAATAAAAAAATCTATTTTGTTTTTAACATTTTAAGTAAACTAAACTTAGAAAACAAAACTTTGCACGAATTAATGTTTGCTATAATAAAAACGTTGTTTAGAAAATTAAGTCTTACGGAAATATTTATTTTCTAAATACAGGAAATGTTAACAAAGAAATTATGTACTTGTAAGTTTTTTTTTTTTTACAATGATGGTACCACAGCGTCGCCTGTTGGCGATCGAGCACATCGCACACAACTACCAAAAAATGCCTACTAGGAAATATTGTATTTAATATTTAATTTTATTTTTTATTACTGTTATTTTAAAAAAGAAATCATTGTGAAAAGATTAATTATAATATTTGCAGTTTATTTTCTTTGGATTAACTTAACAGAAAAATGAAAAAAATAAATACATGCAATATTTACATTTTATTCATGTCAGCAGTGTGCAATCATATCGTGACCATTAAAGCACACTTTTCGGGCGGGCAGGATTCTGAATCTTTAGAAATAGTCCACTGCATCACTTTCTGTGACAGAAAGATCACATTTTTACTATTATGACAATTTACGAAAAAAAGTGATGACCAAAAAGAACAAATTGAAGTATGCCAATGTTAAAAGTGTTTTGTCACTTCCCACATTATAACACAAGTATAAAAAAAAAATTGAAATACAGCTTCGCAATGAAATTTATCAGAATTTATTCATTTTTTTAAAATTTAACAATCGATTTACTAATTTTGTTTTGAATTTAACAACTAATATATTTTCAGTAGATTATAGGACCTCGAAACTGTACATTTATCAAAAATACAAGATTCCATCTTGGTTTACTTGAAAATTCACAAGGACTAGAAATTATTATTTATGTTTTACCAGCTATTATCAATATACCTGTAAAAATATTTTACCTGACATTTTTTATAATGCCAAATGAATTAATACATTGTTTTTAGTCTCTAATTTGATTTTGATGAAATCAATTAATCTGTTGTACTTTTGAGATTGCCATATTAAGTTGATGCATAAGCATTTATAATTTAATCATGTTAATTAATTTGTAGATTTTGATAATATTATTGTAGATTTTTTTTATACTTTAATGAATTACTTATTTAATTAGTATTAAATTAGTATAATTTATATAATTGTCCAACATGTTTGTAAGTCTTTTGTTCCTAGACACATTGATATATATTGAGTATGTTAATGATATATATTCACACATTGCTTCCATATGGTTATATTTTCGCATTATGTAGATGACTCCAACTGTCATTATTATCATGGTAATGATGACTTTTGGTATTTATTAAAAGTCACTTTCTTTAAAAATCAACACTCATTATGACACTAATTGACCATGTGGAGCAGGATCATCATCACCAAAATAATTACTCCACTAATATTCGTTCACTTAAAGTTACACAGATTTTTAATATATTTACAATTGCATTTTATATAAGGTTACAATATATATAATTGAATGTCTATTTTTTGAGTGATTGTATTAGCTTTATAAATAAAAACATGCCCTACTACCGTATAATTTATTCATAAAAATTCTGATACCCACTCCACATACTTGAGTTTACAGTGAGTTCTTATATAATTACATTCTTTATGAATCTTTTATAGAATACACATATGTCTATGGGGTATATATTTTAAATAGCTGAAGTTCAGTGAATGTTATGATTACAGAGGCATATAGTTCGTGATTCAAAATACTGAATATTTAAAACTAATTGTTTATAAAAAGGAATAGTTCAGTTATATATATATTGGTTCTCATTTATGTTATATTATAATAGAATAGCAGATTTAAAAACCAAAGATTCTTGGATCTGTTCTCTGCTGAGTAAATTAGAAAAAAACAAAACGTTATTCAATTGAATGAAACTTTTGTGTGATCTTAATCAAAATGTCTGTGCATTTATAATTTAGTTTCTGTTTAATTTAGTATTCTTAGATTAGATTTTTGATTAGTTTGATTTTTTATATATCTCAATTTTCCTGTATATACAATATCGTTATAATATATAATAATTTAAACAAAAGCTTTGTTTATGGTATTTTATTATTACTCTCATAAAAAGGAAATACACCTGGGTCTCGTTTTACATGATAGATAGGTTCCTCAGAAAACACGCGCAAAAGAAATAGCACAAAAATAGACGTAACTTACCTTGAAAAAGGAGGGATACGGACGGTGATTTTTCAAAAATCGCATAAAAGCAAAGCACCAACGTAAAATTACTTTAAAATTCGTGCAAAAAAAAATAAGGAAATAAAATATTACTAATAAAAAATTTCAATTTTGAAAAAAATTGATACAAGACAAACTTTTTTTAACTATAATATTTAATTTTATTCAAAACAATATATTTTTATGCATAATTTACAGTAATTTACATTTTTTATACACATTTTAATTATTATCGCTATTTGCCGATAAACAGGTATGTTTGCAAACTGGTAAAAAATCAGATTCTTCACAAGAGGAAATACAACTAGCGCAACTTCACTCTCATGTTGTGTTAATGGTTTTTGGTGACAACGTAATTAGTAATTAATCTTTGAGATGATAATTTTATTAATTGTTTATGAAGCTCGCGATATCCAGACATACAACCATTTAGCTCTTGTTGGAATTTAAGAGCATGTTCGTGATTAGTGTCATTAATAAGAAAATAATTTGCCAACTGATTAGAAAGTTGAAGACTTTCTCAAATCATTTTTGCAGTGAAGGGAACAGGTTCCATTTCTGTTTCATTATCTTTTTCTACACTGCTGGGAAAAATTTAATTAAAACTAACAACTAAAAATTAAATTCTTATTTTTGTCTTTAATTTTTTAATTTTCAATTCCGATTAAAAATCAAATTTTGTTTCACATCACAGATCGCCTTAAGTAATTTTTAAATTGTTAATTACAATTAAAAATCAGATTTTAATTGTCAAATTTAATTGTGCCCACTGCTATTACTCATCTTTTAAAAATAAACTTGCGGACACTAAATTATTAATAATTGATTACGTTCTTTTTTAAAAATCAAAAACAGAATGTGATTTAAAATGCAAAATTAACACGCACAATGTTTGAGCAAATTTTCATTATAATCATGCAAAAATTTAATGTGTGTATGTAAAATGTGGAAATCATGATTTTAATTATATTATTGCATAAAATCTTACTATTATAAAGCACTGAAAATATTGAAATTATTAAGATGAAAGTCGAATTCCAATAATGTGCTATTACTTTAAATATGACATAAGTGCACAAAATTTATTATTTAAAGTAATAGTGCATTATCGGAGTTTGACTTCTGATCTAATACAGTGTTAACGCATAAAAGAAAACTGCATACAAAAATATTAAGAAGTAACATGAATCTCGTAACTTCAAAATCGCGTTAAGTAAATCCGTGTAAAACGAGACCCAGGTGTATTTGAATTAAAAAAAAAATGTCGAAATCCATCCATTTCACTAAAAGCATGCGTTATTGCATACATAATTTTAAAGTTTCATAATAATGAATGATTTAAATTTTAAGTTATTAATTTTATTCTATTGAAAATTGTATTGTTTTTTTTGTGTGTATCAAAGCGTAGGCTGGGAAGCGAACCACAACTTGTGTTGAGTTGAATCAATTTTTATAGAGAAGTGAGCTCCAATCTGTGGCCATTATTGCTCCATGTCAGAGATAGTTTACTTGCAAGTTAAAAACTTACTGATCGCAGTGCTTAATTACCTTATCGTCTTCTTAAGTGTCAAATTATTTGATTACTTTATAAGTGTTATTGCTTTCATTTTGCCCAAATCAACCCTACATTTTTAGTTATTGTACATATGTATGGTACTTTGTTTAACAATTCTTTGTATTTGTTAAAATGTCAAACTTTCTCTATTAATACTGATGTGGTTCATGAAAACTGTGTTCTATACTCCCACATTCTTCTATTGATTAAAAACTAGTTTGATATGTATATGCCTTGGTTTGGAACTTAAATATAGTGTTGGAAGATTTGTCCTCCGATGTTAAACAAATGGAAAACACTGCTTTGGCTAATTATTTTTCCAACATTGCATGTATGTGTAGGTAATGTAAATATCATTCATTAAAGCAGCTAATAAATATTTATTTTTCTTACTGCTTGAATGATCATTAATTAACATCCACTTTTGTTTTATAAGTTTAATATTTTTAAAACATTTTCTCAAACTTGTAATTTAATTTATTTCTTTATACAGCTAGTTTTCTTCAAACTAATTACAGAAAGTGAATTCTTTTTTCTAACATCAATGATTGCTTTTAAATTAGAAGATGATGCCCTTAGTACTTAGATAAATTATGTTATTCCATTTTTATTTTCTTTTTCAAGTGCATTTTAATTGCTAACATTTAATTTTTATTATTATTACTCAGTTAATATATATATAATCTCAGTATGAAAGTATAGATTTAAAAAAACAAAACAAAAAAAACAAAAAAAAAAACAATGCATTAAAAATGTTTTTATTAATGAGTATCGGTTTTTTTTTAAAAAAGAATAGTTTAAAATAAACAAGTTAACATGGTTGTTTGTTAGATTATATTGTTAGGATTTTTATTTTATTATTGAATAAATGGATGCAATGTTTGTTTATTTAACTTAACTAGTATGATATTCATCATCATCATCATCAACCATTATCAATCCACTGCAGGATGAAGATCTCTCCAAGTTCAATCCATCTTTTCCTATCTAGCTTCTCTTCTCCACATCACCCCTGCACACTTTCTTATTTCATCCATCCATCTCACACGCGGTCTCTTTCTGGGTCTTTTACAATCTCTTGGAATCCAGTTCAAAATTTCAATTGTCCATTTATTATCATCTTTTCTAGAAATATGTCCAGCCCAACTCCACTTCAGTCTTTTAATTTTTTCAATGAGGTCAATGACACCTGTTTGTTCTCTTACCCATATATTACGTTTTCGATCTCTTCTTGTTCTCCCAACATGCATCTCTCCATACTTCTTTGAGTGATCTGAAGTCTCTGTTTTGCTCTTCTATTAAGTGTCCAAGTCTCAGATCCATAAGTAAGAACTGGCAAAACACATTTATTCAAAACCTTCCTTTTCAAACACATAGGCATATTTCCTTTTAGTATCAAGTTATTTCTACCAAAAGCACTCCAACCAAGTTTAATTCTATGATTAATTTCATCCATTATGTTTCCATCTGTATTAATAATCTGACCAAGGTATTTGTAATTGTTAACTTCTTCTAACTCATCATAATCAGTCTTTATTTTCATATTTTGAGAAAATCTATTAAACATTACTTTAGTATTTTTAACATTTATCTTTAGTCCTACTTTTCTACTTTCATCTGATAACTCCTGCAACATTTCCTGTAGCTCTAAAGCATTATTTGCAAAAACAACTACATCATCTGCAAAATCTAAATGACTTGAATAATCTCCATTTACTTTCACTCCTTTAGCTTCCCATTTTAATCCACAAAATACTTCTTGCAGTACTGCTGTAAAAAGTTTTGGAGCTATGGAGTCACCCTGTCTTACACCCATTTCAATGTTGATTTTCCTACTATCATTATGTAATCTAATTGTTGCTGTTGCATTTTTATAAATATTCTTTAAAATATGACAATAACCTGGATCTACACCTTGATGATCCAATGCTTTAATCACAGAAGAAATGTTTATAGAATCAAATGCCTTTTCATAATCTACAAATCCTAAGCATAATGGCAACTCATATTCATTTGTCCTTTCTATAACTTCTCTCAATACATGGATATGATCTACTGTATTAAAACCACTTTTAAATCCGGCTTGTTCTCTTGGTTGGTGGAAATCCAGTGTTTTCTGTAGACGAGTTGTAATTATCTTAGTAAAAATTTTGTATAAAAAGACTGATAGGTCTGTAATTTCTAATATCTTCTTTATCACATTTTTTAAATATTAATATTAATACTGCATTTTTCCAATCATCTGGTACATCTTTATCATTTAGACATTTGGTATATAACTTTGCTAAAAAAATTTCTATTTCTTCACCTGCTTCTTTTAATATATCAATTATAATTTCATCATTACCTGGAGCCTTCCCTTTCTTGATAAATTTAATTGCATGTCTCACTTCCTCATTCAAAATTCTGGGCAATTCGGAAGATGTAATATGTATAGGAGGCACTTGTTCTTTATTACTATATAATTCTTGATAGAAGTCTTCTACACATTTCATGATGTCGTCTCTCTTTTTAGTAATAATGCCATCCTTTTTTTTTTATTGCAGATATAAATTTCCTACCAATACCAAAATGTTGTTTTACACTCTTTAGAGTTTTATTCTCTCTACAACTTTCCTTGCTAGTTCACAATTATACTTTCTTATATCATTTTCAATTCTTTTCCGCACCATTTTACAAAATTTGAGATATTCAATCTTTTTTAATGCATCATTGTTGTATATCCTCATATTCCTTTTTTTCTTCATAAATTCTCTAGTCTCAGTAGAAATTTTATTGGTCAATTGCTGCTTTTTTCTACCAGCTATCTTTGTTGCAGTCTTTAAAAGTGTATCAATTATTTTATTAATGTCATTCCAAATCTGAATCATGTTCATAATGTACTAATACTTGAAACCAATTTGTAAGTTCTAATTTAAATTCATTAGAATGTTTCTGAAGATTAGGAATATCAACTGTAAATATTGTTTTTCTTAATAATTTTTGTCTCACTAGTTTTGCATTAACATGTATCTTACATCTTATTAATCGATGATCACTTCCTATGTTAAATTTATTAAAAACATTACAATCTTGAAATATGTATTTTCTGTTAGTCAAAATATAATCCAATTCTGCTGTACCTTCATTTGGATGCTTCCATGTCCATTTCCGTTTAACATTTTTCTCAAATAAAGAATTCATAATATAAAGTTTTTTTTTTCTGCAAAGTCCACAAGTCTATGTTCTCTCTCATTTCTATTACCATAACCAAAATTATCTACAACATTTTCATCTTTCATTTGTTTACCAATTCTAGCATTAAAGTTTCCCATAACAATTTTGAAATGTTGTTTACTCTGATCAAAAGCCTTTTGTACATCCATATAAAAATCTTCTACTACTTCATCACTATGAGAACTTGTTGGGGCATAAACCTGAATTATCTGCATTTGGTATCTGCTATTAAGTTGTATAACTAATCTTGCCACTCTGTCCGATACACCATCAATCTCCACAATGTTATTCTTCCATTTTTTATTTCTAATGAATCCTACTCCACTTGTATTTCCAATATTTGTGCCTTTATAGTAGAGTATATGTCCACTTTTTAAATCATTTCTTCACCTTTTCTTCTAACTTCACAAAGTCCAATAATGTCCCATTTAACATAAGACAGTTCTTCTAACTCTTGCAATCTTCCTTCACTTGAAAGTGATCTGCAGTTGTAAGTACCTAAATAAAAAGTCGTCATCAAAAGGCAGCCTGAGTCTACACTCAGGATTCTTAGCACCCTCCGCCTTCGGCTACCAACTGCTGCCTTGGTTGGTGACTTTACAGCCTCCTGGGAATTAGGGCCATGATTAGTCTGTCATGATTGTATATATTGGAAAAAATATTCTTAAACTCAGGTAAAAAGCCAATAAACTCACCATGCTGGCTAATGCGTGTTGGTGAGCAGCCTGTCCATGTTCGTATACTATATGAATATCACATAGTAATAACAGCTGCAATGACAAAAACATATGGAGTGGACATTAGGAATTTGCCCTGCTCGGTTCTTTTAAGGCCTCCAAGAGGAATCAAAGGGTCTCCTTTCAGTTAATAGCAAACTCCTTTATACAGCTAGTATGATATTAAGTTGCATTATTTAAACACATTAAAAGTGTTAAATAATGCTGTCTGTTATTAGCTACATTTGTGTTGTTGGAAGATAACGCTATATATATAGTGGCCACTCATTTGGACATTGCATTTCCAAAGTAAGAAAAGAATAATGAGAGAAAGGAGTTTTGAAATTACATCTAAGTATGGAATATGGTCACTTTTTCTGTTTATTTGGTATTTTGTGAAGTTATCTTTTAATTTTTTCCGCAAAATAATTTTCTTTCTAAAATACTTCAAAATCATGTTTAATTGTAACTCTGCAAGGTATTCTAGTCGCTGTTCCATCTTCCCAATGTAAACAATCAATATTGCACTTCCTTAGAATATCTTTGAATATAATCCTTATAATTTAAACTGAGACGATCCTATGAAAATTGTGCTCAAGTCCAGTATAAAGCACCCATTTACATTGCTCATTCATTTTAATGGCCCAATCCAGTGACAGTGTAGTTTTATAATAGTGGACTATTCAGTATCACACTCAGAAGGTGAAGAACATTGATTGATTTTATAATTTTGTCATTGTATTGTTAAAATTTTTTTGGAGCATTAGTAACTTTATATGGCACTGACAGGACGATCAGATATTACTTCCATACAGTAAAATAGATAAGGCAACAACTCTATAAACAATTAACTTAGTTGACCGTAGTTATTACCCTCTGATGAAATATTCTTTCTTTTAATTTGTTAAAAGTAGCATCAGTGCATTAGAGATTCTGTCTAAATCCACTTTCCTAATCGTAAAACTATCAAGGTATTTAAAAAGATTTACATTCTTAAATTGATAACCATTCAAGCTAAAAGTTGCCGAGATTTTTTCTTCTGTCACTGGGTAATAAGGAATCTGAGTTTTTTTTTTTTAAAACTTTAATTATTAAACAAAAGTCTTTAGGTGTTACATTCAAAACATTAAGTACATTCTGTAAATTGTCTTTTGACGTTACATTCAAAACATTAAGTACATTCTGTAAATTGTCTTTTGACGTAGCAAAAGTAGCTTAATAGTCATGATACTGTAAATCCAGAATTCAGGAAAATGAAAATTCAGATTATAAATTCATTTTGATCCCCATTTCGTCAAGCTGCCTGTGAACAATTCCAAAGACAACGCTGTCATAAGAATTGAAAATAATGCTGGAGCAACTACAATTCTTTGTTTTAACATCTCAAATAACTATAAATAATAAAATAAAATAGTCATATCACATGACCCAATTTTATAAGCTTGTAAACAAAAATAATGAGCAGTGTTAACCAATTGCTCTAACAAGATTTATTGATAAATGCTGCAAAAGAAAGCATTTAAAAATATCTAGAAATTATCACCAATCCTCAAACCACTGGTTTCATGCTTTGGCAATCATCAGTGAGTCACTAGGGTAATTTCAGACACTGTCATATAAATGCTGTATAATATGAATATATTTTGGTGATTAACAATTAATTTTAAACAATGTAATTGAACTGTTTGTTTAATTGTGTCAAGTGCCTTGACCAAATCCATAAAAGCAATATATAAATCATTTTTTGGTTTCCCATATATATATTTCATTTGCCAGACAACAAAAATCATGTCTATAGTATTTTTTGATTCTCTAAAACCACATCGAATCTCTGTTAACCATTCATCTGTGACTGGAAGCAAACTCTTTAATAAAATCCTTAAATAGTTTTGCTGTAATGGATAATAATGATTTTCCATGACATTTACTGCACCCATGCCGATTCCCTTTATTTATAAAAATTGGAATAATAAAAGCATCCTTAAAATCAGGAGGCACAACTTTACAGATTCATATATTCATAAAAACTTCCAATGTTTTTGAAGCTGACATCTGAAGCTAACACATCACTGCTATAAATTAAAATTTTCCCCAGATATTTCATCAGGAGCATATTGTTATTACTTTTAAGATTGTAAAGAGTTGTTTGACTTTACTAAGCTGGTTATCTTTGGTCAAATCTAAATGAATAAATAACATGAAAAGATCATTGTATCAGTATTCAAAAAGATTATCAATATATTTCTTCTACATACTCAAAATATCATTGTTATCATATAAGAATGGCATTGTTGAATTTAATAAAATTGTGATATTGCTTTCAATGTATCAGAAAAAGATCTAGAGTGACTATAGTCTGTATATCTTCTTTGCAGTTTTAATCCACAATATTTAATATTTGTGGGATTCGAACTCAGACTTTCACACGACCCACTACTCTCAGAGCCATCTCATATTGCTGACCCACCTGATCACACGCACCTTGGCACTAACAAGGGCTTTGAACGTTCCATCATCAGATTTTCAATGAAATGGAAGGCTGAAGAGTTGTGAGTTGGAATAGTTTGACGCCTGTCCATTAAAATATGAAGATTGGCTATCTTAATATAAAGCTGAGCATTGATTATATATATGTGAGGATAGTAATCTGGACCAACTGATGATTGCTGGTTTAGCATGAAATATGTATATTGGTGATTATTTATCTTTTCAACATGTGTGTGATCAGGTGGGTCAGCAATATGAGATGGCACTGAGAAATAGTGAGTGGTCGTGTGAAAGTCTGAGTTCGAATCCCGCATATATTACATATATAAATGCAGGTTTAAGCCTGTACAATGTATTAATATTTAATATTATAAACTCTTAAATTCTCAGGCTTTTTCTGGTTATCTAACCTTTTATAATTATATTTCCATCTTTATCTTATTCTTCTTCTGAAAATTTTCTTTCAGTGTTTTTTACATTCATGTAATCTATTGAATCATATAGCCTATTTATAAATTTGCTTTATTTAAGAAAGCTGTCGTGACATAAGAAGTTCATCAAATTAAAGAAGAGATTTAAACTATTTTTAGAGGATTTTTTTTTTATAATAATAAAAATATCCTTGTTTATAAATTTAGCTTTTACTTAAATTAAATAATATTCTATACATAAATGATATATCTTTTTTTAAGTGGATAAAAGAAAATTATCAATTTACGAAGAGTGATGTTAAAATTGTTTTTTTATTCAATAAATAAATGATATATCTTTTCTAAATGAATAATAAAAAAAATTATCAATTTAAAATTAATGTTAAAATTGTTTCTCAAACTTTCTGCAAGAGGGAACTTGAATCTCTTGTTTATTTATATAGATACAGTATGATTAATATTTGGAGGAAAAAAAAGTAGAAATCTAAAATCAGTTATTGTACAGTAGTTTAATTAATTTTATTTGAAAATAATAGATTTTGTTTAATTTTAAAATAATTGTTTGTTTGTTTTTTCTAAACTAATAGATATTAAATAAGGATCGGAAGAACGTTTTTTATATACTTATAAATGTGTGGGTGTATTTGGGGGAGGATGAAGAAATCTTTTTTAAAAATAACTTTAATGACCATTATTATTAAACTTTATTATTTATTGTATGTAGTTTAAAAAATTCAATAGATTTTTTTCTTAGTTCAATGTAAGAGTTGATAAATTTTATTTTTGATAAGTATTAAAATGATAAAATTATTTCATTTTAAGTTTAAAAAATGCATTTACAATTTTTTTTTTACTTTTATTTTTATTATACTAATATAGTTAATTACTGATGAATATTTGATTTTTCGCAGCAGTTCTAAACAAATATGGCCATTCTAACGGTAGAAGTAGAAAGAAAAAAACAAAATAAAAGGTTAGATTTCAATTACAATATTACTAGCACTTATAACAAAGTCAATTATTTCCCTCTTTTTCCTCATGTCCTCCCCAATCACTTAATTTAGTGAGATATCACTAGTCGTTAGCCTTTTATTGATATTGGTTATTTATTTCCAGTAACTCTGGCAATAAAATTATTTGTTCATATAATCACACACACGACAATTTTGATTCCGATCTATTTATTAGTGGTTAAATAAATAATCACCTTTATTGCCAAAAGAATATGTATATAAATATTTTTTTTTATTAATCTTCATTAGGGTAGAGATTATCCATTTAAGGAATAATATTTCTGTAGTGTAATTTTCATTACACCATTCTCTCACAAGGTAGGGACTGATTTCTATTCACTTTTAATATCATGTGGACTAATGTAATCATAAATATGAAAAAAAAAAAAAACTTGTGACTTTGACACAAACCAATTAATGGAAATATATTAATAATTTCTATTAGCCATTCATTAGGCTAGAGATTATGCAGTTAATGAAAAATATTTCAGTAGTGTAATTTTCACTACATCACTGTCAAGGTGGGGACTGGTTTTTATTCATTTCTATTCACTTAAACACCTTTTGAAGGATATAAAGGTTGTTTTCTATTCTATCATGTCAGCCACATGATGGCGCTATTTCTAGGTAAATTCCTATTTATATTCCTAAGAGGCTTCTTTCTATGATAAAACACAGAAACAACCCTATCTTTTTTATACTAATATTTGAGGAATAAGACATGGATTCTGTTTAAAATATTCCATTCAAAAATTTTTTATTTTACATTTATGTTAAAAACATGATTTATAAATAATACAAAGAATCAGATATTCATAAGTAATAAGTATAAGGTCTTAAATAATGATAGACCTCTAGAAGTTGTTTCCAAAAGTGATGAATCACTTAACAACTGGAATGGGATTTGGTATGTAAATTCATCTCTGTTTTCTCCATTATGTAAATCTTCTTAATGTGAATTAGCACTAAGTAATTGATATAAAATTCTTTTGCTTAATATATAGGTTAAATGAAATACTTCTTTATCTGAATTAAATCAATTACTAAACAGGCAAAACTCTCTATACGTCTTGCCACTCAATACAAGCCAGAGTAATCAATGGATGCCAGAAGGCTTGTGCATAAAATCCCCATCTAGGGCCTATTCATCCAATATCCCCAGACTAGTTTCTGGCTTGTGGTCTTCGTCAGTGAGAAGCCTTGGATCTGAGATGTTTATTGACTTTAAATCAATTATTATCAATACCTTTAAGGATTTTTTTTATTTCATATGACTTTTTCCTCATTATTACTATTGACTTTAATATTTCTAATACATCTCTCCAATTCTCTCTTTTAAAGCTTACATCATGTTGCAGTTAATAATGTTGTTTGAAGATTAATAAATTAAGAATTTATTAAACTTCAAACAATATAGTCATACTATCAGTTGTAACACTGAATGGTAGACCATATTCTTAGCAACTTTCTTTTTATTAATTGCAATTCTATATCTTTTTCAACTGATCTTCATCCTCCACCCATCCATTCAAATTGAATGTAAAAATTCACTCATCTAGAACCATTTCCTTTCACTTTACTAGAATTAACTGCAGGAGAAATTATTTAAATATATGTTTGGAACTGTCTAAATTTGATTGGAATCTTCACTTTAAGTCTTCTGATGTTAATTTTGATATTGAATTTTTTATGTGTACCCTTAATAACTTATTGGATTTTTATAGTGTAATAAAAATTATCTCAAACAATAATTTTTCTTCCTTTTTTTCAGTAATTCTTAGATAAATAATTAAAAATGAAAATCATATCCCTATCTTGTGTCTGGAAAAATCGAGAGTATTCATTTATAATTTATTTTTAAAGCGCATGTGCATTGGCTTAATCGCTAATATCACTATTACATAAAAAACAGCACTATATAAAATAATATCTCATTATATACTTCAAAACAAAAATATCTTTTTTAATAAAAACTTTGTTAATTTTAGAAAATGGAAATCATCCACAAAGCAGATTATGAAAAACTTATATGAAATATGGAGTTAAATACTTCAAATAAACCCCCAAAATTCTGGTTTCTAGTCAGAGATTTGGATCTAACCAAAAGAAAAATATAATAACATTATTCCATAGGCAGATGGTTTTGCTAAACATTTTTCTGAGACAATCAATGCAATTGAAAATCATTCTAAATCTAATATTTCCTGTGCTTCTTTTATAGAAAAAATATCCATTAATTCCTTTTCTGAACTTGATACGTTATCTTCTTTCAAAATGCTCAAATTGAACTCTAATCTGGGACTAGATAATATCTCTTTTACATACAAAGAATGCGCTAAATTTATTGTGTCTTCTCTCTGGCATATTTTTAACTTCTCTATTAGAAGTGTCAGCTTCTCCATGACTTTGAAAGTGGAAGGAGTTTTTCCTTTTTATAAAAAAATAGCTATAAAAACTTAGCCCGCAATTACAGATCCATTTCCATATTCCACAGCCTTGCTAAAATCATTGAATGATGTATTTATGACAAACTTATCTTAGATATAAGTAAACTCTTAGTTCCCACTCGACATGATTTCTTATATAATAAATCAATCTTATCATCTCTAATGATAATGCTCATGTGATAAGTCAGAGTAGGCTTCATACCATTTATTTGGACATTTCAAAAGGCATTGACCACACTGATTGTTGTGTATTCAATATTTAAACCATTAAGCATCACATGATCACTATCTCTTATACTAGCACATAATTGTTTATAAACAAGGCATAATTGTTTATAAACAAGGCAAAACTGGTTGGCACTACTGTATGGAGAATTTTGCCTTGTTTATAAACAATTATGTGCTAATATAAGATATGGTGATCATGTGATGCTTAATGGTTTAACACCAATCCTGCCTAATAGAATAGTGGTGGCTATTTTTGTTAAAGACCCAAAGACACCAAAATGTATGGATGCTGAACTGAGTTCAGACCCATATGACTATATGCTATTGAGCTTAGATTGAAAATATTTTTGTATTTTCAATTTCATTATCATAGTTTTATAGTTAAGTAGAGATAAAAGGCGGTTGCTGGAGGGTTGCATTAGATTCTAAGATCTAGGTGCAGTGCTCTCAGATCCAAAGCTTCTCACTGATGAAGGCCACAAGCCAGAAACTAGTCTGGGGATATTGGATGAGTAGGCATTAGATAGGGATTTTATGCACAAGCCTTCTGGCATCCATTGATTACTCTGGTTGTCACAGGGTGGCACTACTGTATGGAGAGTTTTGCCTTGTTTATTCAATATTTCTAATTAAATGGCTTGAATCATTCATACCTTTTAGAACTGCTTTTGTTAATTTACTACAACAAAGTTATTATTAGTAAAGGTACATTTTCCATCTTTCCTAGTCAAAAAAAATCGGAAATTTCATAGTTCAGCATTTTTATTTATAATTACAAAGTCATTTCTAAAAGTAGAATGATCTTGGAATTACTTTTTCTAGTAATGCCTATTTTTATCTTCATATTAATATAATAATGAATAGGGTTTTTAAAATAATGATAGTTATACATAGACAAGGTAAAAAATTTTTAATCAGTCAATTGAATATAACTTTTCTACTCTTTGATTCTCCCCAGTTTAAAATTTGGCTGTTATTTGGAACCCACATATTAAGAAAGAGATCCCCCCAAAAAATTTCTGTCTGTATTACTTTAATAATTGTTTTAGCATTTCCTTGATGCAAATATATATATATAGACATTAAATTTTCATTCACGATTATTGCTCATTATACAATTACTTCAGATTTGGTTTCAAATATATCTTCCCGTAATTCTTAAATATATCTTCCCAATCTAAATCCCTATCATTCAGATTGACTCAGGTTTTTTTTTGATGATATTCACTTCAGCAAAGTTTAAACTATAATTTGTAATCTCATTATCATCTAATTATTTCTTACTTTCCAAATTTTCTTCTTTATTTTTTTCTCTCCATATTTCTTTATCTATAATTTATGCCTTTTTATTTTAATGTGATTCTGTAATTGACTCGCGCTTATGCGCTTAAATAAAATTGAAATTGAATATTTTTAGCTTTTCAATCAGAATAAGATTTATTAAAGATCATTGAGAATATTTAAAACGAAGAATAAAAATAATAAATGTGCAATTGGAAATCTGTATACAGAACAGAATTCTTATAAAGAATAATCAGTGTTTCAAAGTGATGATAAGCATTTTAAGAGTATTCATTGTCTTAAAAGAGTGAAAAGAATGGATGAAGTAATTTAATAACAGAGGTGCAAGCAATTCTAATTTTAAGTCAATATTATTTATTATTTATCACATGGATTTTTTTTTTTTTTGATACTTTAATTAGTAACAATATTATAAAGAAATCTGTAGAGATTCCAACCAGGAGTTAGAATCTTCAGTGACTATTAAGCTTTTCAATTCTACCATGTTAGCTATAGATTGAAGTCATTAATTATGCCATTTATAGTTTATGTTTGATCACATTGGGTGATAAATTCCAATTACGATTTAAGCTAAACTACTGAAATTTACTTTAATAGTAAAATCGGTATATTGGGATTAGTGTTGCCATGACGTAATCGTATGCCATAATTATTCTAACTTAGCAAATTTTTCTAGCCTTTTAGATTTTCGTAATAATTTTGCTGCCCATGTTTGCGATGGCAGTATGCCGTAGTTCTGGTTCAAAGTTAGAATAATTATGGCTGGACAATTACATCGTGGCAGTGATAATCCCAAAGCACTGTAAAATCATATAATCAATAAATTTATTCCATGATTAATTTTATCAGAAATAATGTTATGTAAAGGGCTCAGTCATGTGACATATGACTTGATTTCTTTGTAATAATAATCAATATTGGAAATTGTTCATTACTTTTCATATAACAAAATCAGAAATATGTTTATAAGAGAAAACGTTTCTCATAATCCACCAAACAATATATTAATAATGGATTATTATAAACAGAAAAAAGAATTAATTGAAAAGATAAACAAATTTACAAGAAAAAAAATTCAATACATCCGTTAGCGTGAATAACAAGAGGTATTTCTCTTAATGGAAGGTATATATCTCTGGTAAAATTATGGAATCATTGGATATAGTATTTATTTAGTCTTTGACTGAAAAAAGTCATTGTAATTGTTATGAGAAGTGGAGCTTCTGTTACGCAAAAATTTTGGATGACTGGTTGATTATACTAACAGCTTTCATATAATCTTCATTTACATTTAATTGTTTTAATAGCACTTGCATTAAAAAAGATAAGGATGTTGATGATATAGAATCTATTATTACTAACAACAAGTTAGTCAAAAATTAAAATAGGAATCAAGATTTATGTCAAGCGTTGTTAGACGAGATGTCATCGCACCCGCCTTGCAAGCAAGTAGTTGGTTGCAGATGGGCGTGGGTTCGCGTCCCCGCCAATGCTATGACATAGAGGGGGAAAAAAAGATTTAGTTGGATGTTCATTGCAGTCAATTATTAAGAAAACAATCAAAGTCATACAAAAAATTGTTGAAGTATTTGAAAATTTACTCATAATACAATACTACAAATGTATTTGTAAAAACAAAGAAATAAAAAATACAAAATTATAATTTATTTTAGATTATGAAACCAAACAAGGCAGTAATTAGACGAATAATGAAATAAATTCATTTTAAAAAATCAGTAGTTGAAACAAATGCATTAAAATACCAAAAGAATATCCAATATTAAGTCTGTAAGAAGTACAATAAAAAAATCTGAGAGATTTGATATTGTTATGTATTATTAAAGTTACTTTTAAATTATTATTTAAAAATTTAGTAATAAGTAAACAGTGAATTACTATAAGTTACTTATTATTCTTGGAGAAGATAAGCGATAAGATATCTATATATCCTTTATGAAACTTCTGCATAAGCTAGAATGTCAACAAAGTGAAGACTTTTTTCATTTAATACTCAAGAGAAAAATGTATGAAATGATAAAATAAATTATATTAGTAGTCTTTTTGAAAACTTTTTGAAATCACTTAACATTAAATCAAAAAAAACAACAACTTGCTAACAAAGACATATTTTTTTTTTGAGTTCTGAAAAAAGATGTCTAGATCAAGTTTTACAGATTTTTAAAATAATTAAGCTACATTCAATCAAAATATTTTTTTTTCTATAACTAGTGATCTTGTCATAAAAAAATTATTGAAGGACACATTTAATGCATCAAGATTTTTATTTAAAACTATTTTAATTTTTTTTTTTTTTTTTAAGTTTTGTTTAGTAGTCAGTTTTTTAATATTTATTTTGTTGATTTACATGCATTTCCTGCTAATTGGTGATTTCAATGTTTCACATATCCTTTCCATTGATGAGGGACATGAGTTTTCTTCACTCTAATACAATTTCTTTTCATAATAGATCTAATGTTTTATTCCCCCCATGTTACACCCTCTATTCACCTTATCATTATATCCTATTCCTTATCCAGTCACTTGATAAAACAATAACACTTTTAAAGTCACATAAACTATAATTTTTTCTCCAGAAATTTATATCCTGTTTTTTAAATTAAAAGATGTGAGTTTAAACCCAGTATAAGTATGATTGGTTTGTTAATACTATATCACATACAATAGAACACGTTACTCAGCAATTATTTCCATCATCTAGATTGTTGGCTTTAGTGGACAGATTGCATAAAAGAATAACTCAGTGCATGTGAAGCATGTATAATAAAACATGTCAGATATTAAAAGACAACTTAGCAAAACACAGCAACAAAAAAATGTGACTTAGCTCATCTGCATGGACAATGCAATATATTTATTAGGCATTGGATTATCCATTAACACAGTTATTCTCCCAGCTATTGATATTGAAAATATGGTAGTCACAGTGAATAATATCCTAAGGCCACTTAATATTTCCAAGAGTAAACTTCAACGAGAGAAATATTTTAGCCTTTATTGGATTTTCTTTGTGTCTTAGCAGAGTAAGATGTTCTTCTCAAATTATATTCCCTTAAAGATATCAAGCATAGCTTGATCTTTACTACACTGGAATAAATGATAGCCAAATGTCTCCTTGCATACTAAGTAAATTTATAACAATATATTTGTCAAATCCTGTTAATTTTTTTAATCAAAGAGAATATTATAAAATTTCAGGACTATATTCAGTCTCAATTCCATTTGCATAAGACACCAAAGAATATATCTCCAGTTGATAATATATGACCCATTTGAATGGGACCATTTGAAATTAAAATTCTAAAGTCAATATTAAAGAGTAAAATGAAACCTTATTTATTATCTTTTCTTTTCTCATTGCACTTTTATTAAAAAAGCTCTTTTACGGAACAAGTAGTTCTTCTATTCCAAAGTGTAAATTGCATTTGATTCAGTGATTTTATGCAGAGAAATTTTACACTACAGAAGGAACATCCTTATAATTTGCATTACTTTGATCATTATCACGTGGATCATCTATAACTGCATCACTGTTTACCATATACATTAACTCACTTCTTAAAATAATAGAAATTTCCAGGAAGCATACCTGAATTACAATATTTTTGACAATAAAAACAAATGTATATTTTACTCATCATATTAAAAGAATATACAAATGAATATACTCTCAAATTTATTATGAATAAACACATGCATGGTCTATACATATAGGCTTTTTTATGAAGAAATATTTCAAGGAAACTCCTTCAAATTCTTGGGTTTTTCCATTTTACGTGATTTTTCAGCCATGCAGAAGTTCATAAAAGATAAAACGATGTAAATATATATATATATTTTCAAAACTGTATCTCTTATTATATTCTAAAGTATCATTCATTAATCTAATTTTTACAAAACTTACATATTATTTACCAATAATAATACCATATTCTTTGTCTCTTGTTCATATTCACAATGTAGAATTATGAAAAGGGAAAATAAATGCAGTATCACAATGATGTCTTTATTTAATGGACTTTATCTTTAGTCAGTATATTCTTTTAAAATCAAAAACATCTTGAATCTTCTGTTGACATTCTCTACAGTTTTATTTAAAATTAAAATATACATTAATATTACTTATATGGGTTAGCCACTCCTGAATTTGGGCTTGTTAGCATTATTACAGAGATTCCTAATAGAAATTAAAAATCTCACATTTAACTTCATCAACAAAAATTCACATGCTGGGAAGTTTATGAATTACTGAATCCACTGCATTCAACTGCTGAAGCAATCATGCAATATTAGTATTAATAAGTAGACAATGTTTGAAAAATTTAAATTCTGACAAATGGAACCCAAAGTATTTTGATTCCATCTTAAGATAAATGTTTTGGTATTGCATACTTTAAATTAAGGTATAATGCAAATGCATTATGCTTGCTTTGCCACAGAGGATGAAACATTTTTTTCTACAATTGTCAATGATTTGATCGCATATGTGCATTAATATTGACAATATACAGAAACTAGAAGATTTCCATTCAATCTTTTATTATTTTTTTTGCTAGGGGATTTCCCCCCAGATTTTGCAGTGCAAAATTTATACTTTGCTCTGTGTGGTGCACCAAGTGCACATACATGTATGATAATACCTTCAGAAGACACTCAAATAATTTTTGTAGTAACAGTTAACACTGAAGAACAAGATTGTTCACCGGATATTTTGCGGCCATATGGACACTGATAAAACAGAGATCAAATCTTTAGTTCTATAAGATTGATTTGCATAAGAACAATTCAAATAGGAAAATAATCATTGGGAATCAAAGCTGAATAAGATTTTGTCGTTCTTGTAATTCTTATGTTATTACATTTAAATATTGATGGTGTGAACTGGGGAGAGGATCTATATATACTTATCTATGCACATTTATCTATGTGGTCATCATTTTCAACTATTATCGATCCATCTTCTTTGATCTCTAATCTTCCTTCTCCACATCACCCCACATATATATATTTAAATTGAAGAATAAAAAGTTTTATTTGAAACATATATTCCTTTGCAATATTTTTTGACTGTTACAGTATTTTTTGAAAATTTAATAAAAAGTTGGTTTTCTTTGTATACCAGAAATTGTCTTTTTTAAAGATAAAATTGACTGTTTTATGAAAATTCTTTTTCTGTTGACATTTTGTGGATAAATATTTAATGTAGGAATTTTAACTTGTTGCTTTTATATTTTGTATACAGTTGAGAATATATAAATAATAAACCATTATGATTTTATAATAATTCAGTTTTTAACAATAAAAGAGGAAATATAATGTAAACAGTATTTTGTGCAGGTATTCAAACTGCCATCATTTATATAAATTACCATTTTTTTTTTGAAAATGGAACTTTTAATGTGGAATCATTGTTATTGAATTCATATGACAGTGTTTTTTGAATGATTATGATTTTTTTTTTGTTTTTAAAAATTCATATTTTTTCTCGTCTTGTGTTTTGAAAATGAACTTTTAGCATAGAATTGCAAACTTTTTGATTGTATATGTTATGCACAATTGAGAATCAATGTGTTTTACAGGATAATTATTTAGCTTGCTGATAAACACACCTTTATCTGACTTTATATTGATTAACACATTTTGAACTGATTTTTTTTATCGATTTAACTTTTTCATTGATGTTTTATTTTATAAAACTTATAACCTTTTGTGTATAATTTTGTGATGGTACATTAAATGATCTCAAGCAGCTTGGAAAATAAAATGTTTCAAATTCTTGCAGCTCAGAACAATTGTAATCTGCCTGTACAATGTTTTATATATGAAAATCATTTTTTTAAAATTATAAACAAACATTTTAAATTTATTTAATGATGTTACAATTATAACAACTATAATAATAAAAAATTTAGTCCTTAATGTCATTGTAGTTCATAGAAATCGTAAGTTTAGAATAATAAATAAAATAATTTATAAAATATAACAGAAAAACAATATTATGGTATAATAACTTTTGATCTACCTTGTGTAATAGTAATAAAATGATGGGATGTCACTGTATGTATATGTTTTTGTGATTAAAAAAGATCTTAATTTTTTTAATGGCTAAAATCACTAAATGGCAAGGATGCAATCCATAATCGTTAAATGACTCTCAAATATTGAAATAAACTTTGGAATAATATAACAAATTGTGAAAAAATAAATATTTTGTTTATTAATATCTTAAGAGGGGATTTGAACCCAGACTTTTAAGCTTCCTTTAGTCATCTGCCCATCCCATAAAACCAATACATATGATCACATACATATGAATGATAAATGATCTCTAATATATGTATTTAGTGCTGAAACAGCACTCATCAGTTCGTCCAGATTATTATCTCTCATACAAATACATATATTGGAGATCATTTATTTTTTTCACATGTATGTGGTCGTGTGTATCGGCTGTATGGGATGGAGTGGATGACTAAAGGAAGTTTGAAAGTTTGGGTTCAAATGCCTCCTAATTACAACTAGTTTAAAGTATATATATATTTGACTTTAAATATTAATTAATGCAGGATCAAGAATTGCTGCAATTACAGTTCAATAATAAAGAGAAGTGGAATGCACAAGAGAAAGAAATTATTTTTATTTTTGAAAATCTTTATGTTACAGTTGTTATTGTTATCTACACATTAAAAATATAATTTATTTTTCAATAGTTCTAATTATGTTGAGGCTTAAAAAATTGTACTGTAAATCCTCAAAATTAGTTTTTTTTTTAAAAAAAATCTTCATTAACTTTTACAAATGAATTATGAGCATGAACTTGGGTATTGTTACCATAATTTTAACCGACTCCCTGTTAAATATCTGGAAGATCATAAAAAACAACATTTTTTTCTATTAAGAATGTCAACGCAGAAACTTGTAAAAGTGACAAAATTACTCAATCATAGTATACCTTATAGTCGTATTTATTAGTACTTAATTACTATGTTCAATATATATATTCAAGTATATTATTGTAAACAGTAGTTGTTTTTAATATAAAAACAATTTTTTTTTAAAACTATGTTTATTAAATTCTTTTTAAATTTAAGTTGTTGCTATTTCTCAAGTGTCAGATTATAAATAGAGGCAATTATATCAGCTGATATATATATATTTTTTCATAATTACTTTTAATGTAAACATCCTTTACTTTATATATTAAAATCACAATCTTATTTTTTTAGTTAGCAACCTTTTTAGATTTCAATTTGAACTGTAAATAACAGGAATAAAAATATTTTTAATGTTGGGTAATTATTGAGCGTATATATCAATTTACTTCTTTATATAAAAAAAATATGCTGAAATATTTGAAGAATGAGGATTTATATATAATTTACAAACTATTCTGTTAACATGTTTTGATTTTTTTTTTTTTTTTTTGCCATCTGTAGTGGAAAATAAAAAAAAATGAAGGCTGTAAAATATAAAGTTTAAAAAAAGAAAACTTATATATGCGTAGATTTAACTTTAAATATAAGATTAAACTGCATTTTGTTAAGTAGATAACCAAAGGTTACTACTGAATCATAGTATCATATTCCTTAGATAACTGAGTTTGTATTTTGTCAGAATACTTATATATATATTAAAATAATTCACAAAAAAAAAATAAAGCAGTGAAGCATTGGTGGTCGAGAGATCAGCAACAGCTGCTTTACAAGCAGTTGTCCCGGGTTAGCGGGTTCGCTTCCGGGCTGATGCTATGACACATGAGAAAAAAAAAGCATTTTATACTGATCACTAAACATCACGAGACAAAACTCTATACAGTAGCGGCACTCAGTGCAAGCCAGAGTAATCAATGAATGCAGGAAGATTTGTGCATACAATCCCTAGCTAGTGCCTACTCATCCAATATTCCCAGATTTTTTTGAACTTGTCCTTTGCTTCAATGAGTAGCCTTGGATCTAATATCTAGGTGCAGTGCTCTCAGATCCAAGACTCCTCACTGATAAAAGCCACAAACTTGAATCTAGTCTGGGGATATTGGATAAGTAGGCACTAGATAGGAATTTTATGCACATCCATTGATTACTCTGGCTTGAACTGAGTGGCTCTACTGTATAGAGAATTTTGTTTCTGTGCATTTTATACTGATGAGGTACCATATCCACTGGCCATGCCTACAGTTTAAGTTTAAATTTGAATTCAGTAAAACTTATTTTCAGGTTCTCATTGGGTTTACTTTATTTTTTTTCAAGTAGTTGGTCCATAGCCAGTCCAGTTAATCATCTTATATTGATCAGTAAAAGTATATTTTGACCTAGAGAGTAAGTTAAGGTTGGATAATTGTTTTATGAATGTTTTTTTCATTGTACTTATATAATGAATTATTGGAATGATGCAAGGGTTTTATCTTTTTATCTATATAGAAATTTTTTTGCTTAACTAGTCCATTATTCATCATCATCATCATCATCAACCATTATCAATCCACTGCAGGATGAAGGTCTCTCCAAGTTTAATCCATCTTCTCCGATCTTTAGCTTCTCTTTTCCACAACACCCCTGCACATTTTCTTATTTCATCCATCCATCTCACATGTGGTCTCTTTCTGGGTCTTTTACAATCTCTTGGAATCCAGTTTAAAATTTCAATTGTCCATCTATTATCATTTCTTCTAGCAATATGCCCAGCCCAACTCCATTTCAATCTTTTAATTTTTTCAATAATGTCAGTAACACCTGTTTGTTGTCTTACCCATACATTGCATTTTCGATCTCTTCTTGTTACTCCCAACATACATCTCTCCATACTCCTTTGAGTGGTCTGAAGTCTCTGTATTGCTCTTCTATTAAGTGTCCAAGTCTCAGATCCATAAGTAAGAACTGGTAAAACACATTTGTTAAAAACCATTCTTTTCAAACACATAGGCATATTTCCTTTTAGTATCAAATTATTTCTACCAAAAGCACTCCAACCAAGTTTAATTCTATGATTAATTTCCTCCATTATGTTTCCATCTGTATTAATAATCTGACCTAGGTATTTGTAACTGTTAACTTCTTCTAATTCTTCATAATCAATCTTTATTTTCATATTTTGAGCAAATCGATTAAACATTACTTTAGTCTTTTTAACATTTATCTTTAGTCCTACTTTTCTACTTTCATCTGCTAACTCCTGCAACATTTCCTGCAGCTCTGAAGCATTATTTGCAAAAACAACTACATCATCTGCAAAATCTAAATGACTTAAATACTCTCCATTTACTTTCATTCCTTTAGTTCCCCATTTTAATCCACAAAATACTTCTTGCAGCACTGCTGTAAAAAGTTTTGGAGATATGGAGTCACCTTGCCTTACACCTTTCTCAATGTTGATTTTTCCGGTATCATTATGTAATCTAATTGTTGCTGTTGCATTTTTATAAATATTCTTTAAAATATGACAATATCCTGGATCTATACCTTGATGATCCAATGCTTTAATCACTGAAGAAATGTGTATAGAATCGAATGCCTTTTCATAATCTACAAATCCAAAACATAATGACAACTCATATTCATTTGTCCTTTCTATGACTTCTCTTAATACCTGGATATGATCTATTGTACTAAAACCACTTTTAAATCCAGCTTGTTCTCTTGGTTGATGGAAATCCAAAGTTCTCTGTAGACGAGTTGTAATTATCTTGGTAAAAATTTTATATAAAACTGATAAAAGGCTGATAGGTCTGTAATTTCTAATATCTTCTTTATCACCTTTTTTAAATATTAATATTATTACTGCATTCTTCCAATCTTCCGGTACATCTTTATCATTTAGACATTTGGTATATAACTTTGCTAAAATTGTTTCTATTTCTTCACCTCCTTCTTTTAATATATCAATTATAATTCCATCATTTCCTGGAGCCTTTCCTTTCTTCATACATTTAATTGCATGTCTCACTTCTTCATTTAAAATTCTGGGCAATTCGGAAGATGTAATAGATATAGGAGGTACTTGTTCTTTATTACTATATAATTCTTGATAAAAATCTTCTACCAATTTCATGATGTCATCTCTCTTTTTAGTAATAATTCCATCTTTTTTTCTTATTGCAGATATAAATTTCCTACCAATACCAAAATGTTGTTTAACATTCTTGAGACTTTTATTTTCTTCTACAGCTTTCCTTGCTATTTCACAGTTATACTTTCTTATATCATTTTCAACTTTTTTCCGTACCATTTTACAAAATTCGAGATATTCAATTTTTTTTAATACATCATTTTTGTATATCTTCATATTCCTTCTTTTCTTCATAAATTCTCTAGTCTCAGTAGAAATTTTATTAGTCAATTGCTGCTTTTTTCTACCAGCTATCTTTGTTGCAGTTTTTAAAAGTGTATCAGTTATTTTCATATTAATTTCATTCAAATCTGAATCATGTTCAAAATCTCCTAACACTTGAAACCTATTTGTAAGTTCTAATTTAAATTCATTAGAATGTTTCTGAAGATTAGGAATATCAACTGTAAATATTGTTTTTCTCAATAATTTTTGTCTCTCTAGTTTTACATTAACACGTAACTTACACCTTACTAATCGATGATCACTTCCTGTGTTAAATTTATTAAGAACATTACAATCTTGAAATATGTATTTCCTGTTAGTCAAAATATAATCCAATTCTGCTGTACCTTCATTTGGATGCTTCCATGTCCATTTCCTTTTAACATTTTTCTTAAAAAATGAATTCATAATATAAAGTTTTTCTTTTTCTGCAAACTCCACAAGTCTATGTCCTCTCTCATTTCTATTACCATAACCAAAATTACCTACAGCAATTTCATCTTTCATTCGTCTACCAATTCTAGCATTAAAGTCTCCCATAACAATTTTAAAATGTTGTTTACTCTGATCAAAAGCCTTTTGTACATCCATATAAAAATCTTCTACTACTTCATCACTATGAGAACTTGTTGGGGCATAAACCTGAATTATCTGCATTTGGTATCTGCTATTAAGTTGTATAACTAATCTTGCAACTCTGTCCGATACACCATCATTCTCCACAATATTGTTCTTCCACTTTTTATTTATAATGAATCCTACTCCACTTGTATTTCCAATATGTGTGCCTTTATAATAGAGTATATGTCCACTTTTTAAATCAATTGTTTCTTCACCTTTCTTCTAACTTCACAAAGTCCAATAATGTCCCATTTAATATAAGACAATTCTTCTTCTAATTCTTGCAATCTTCCTTCACTTGAAAGTGATCTGCAGTTGTAAGTACCTAAATAGAAAGTCATCATCAAATGGCAGCCTGGGTCCACAATCGGGATTCTTAGCACCCTCCGCCTTCGGCCACCAACCGCTGCCTTGGTTGGTGACTTTACAGCCTCCTGGGAATAAGGGCCATGCTTTATTTTTGTCTGTCATAATTGTATATATGTATTGGAAAAATATTTATCATTTACACAAACATTCATTCTGCCTTATCAGGCACTGAGAAGAAAGACCATGGTGTTTCTCGATCTTAAACTCAGAGGTAAAAAGCCAATAAACTCACCACGCTGGCTAATGCATGTTGGTGAGCAGCCCATCCATGTTCGTATAGTATATGAATAATCACATAGTAATAACAGCTGCAACGACAAGAACGTATGGAGTGGACATTAGGAATTTGCCCTGCTCGGTTCCTTTAAGGCCTCCAAGAGGAATCAAAGGGTCTCCTTTCAGTTAATAGCAAACTCCTTTCTGCAGCCAGTCCATTATTACAGTGTCATATCAATTGTTTTTTTTTTTTTACATTTAGTTAAAGATACAATTTTTATAATGTCCAATATAAATGAAGCAAAAATTAGAAATATGCAAATTTGGATTTAAATATTTTTTATGTGCACATTTCTATATAAATGATATCACAAATCAATTTTTACCATTTACGCATATTGAGCATTCAATCAAAGCATGCTTGTGATCACAAGGAAAACATTACAGAATTATACACTTGTACTGTTGCTGTGAATTATGTAGTAAAATTTTTAATTAAAATGATTCCATAAAATAAAAATTAATTAAGGAGACAATTCTATGTGATAAATAAATATAATTGATTTAGTATCAAAAGCAAAACATATGCCAGATTAACACATTTATTCTCATATTTGGTATGTACACTTAATTCTGTTTTTACATGGTAGATTGGTTCCCAAAAATTGTCAAAAAATTGTGTAATATATATATGGAAATTAGAAGATTTTGGTATTGGACCTAAGAAATCAGTGAAAATAATGAAATAAACCATATGAAAAATTGGTGCTTAGATATTAGTCAGGCACTGATGAAAGTCATCAGCACAAGCAAATGTGTATATAATGACTGAATTAAACTCATTTAAATTCTTTTAAAAAAGAAATGAATTAATTTTTTTCCATATGTCAAAGCATCGGCCTGGAACTCCCAGCTACCAATGCTTGACAAATGAATTAATTTTGTGAATGAATATTCATAATATTCCAATGAGAAATTAATTACTCAAAATATTGGTTTTATTCATCATTTTATGAGCTAAACTATGCTCTGATATCATGAATAATCGATCATCTGGTGAAAGTAATGTGTACAGGGATTTACTGTCCACCTTTAATTCTTGCAAAGTGAATGTGTGTAATATTTTTTTTACAAAAGTAAATGATTAAAATTTTAGAATTGCTTACTACTGAGGATGATCCCTTAGAAATCGTCATTTTTCCAAATTGATCGAGTAAGTTTGTCAGAAGCTCCCAGGGAGATGTTAATTTCTGAGATAGCAAGATTAGTAATGCATTGCATATAAATAAAAATGAATTGTAGGAACATAAATTTAATTTGAAAAAGAGAAAAATGTAAAGAATTAATGGACATAAAAATTGGCCAGAATATTATATAAACCAAAATGCTTTCTTACAGATGTTGCTTCTCCTGTTGCAAGACGATGTAACATTTGAATTTTACTATCCAAGAAAATCACTTTCCTCCTCTTTTTTTATAGGTGGATCATTTGTCATATGAGGGCTACTGAAAAATATTTCAGATTTAATTAACAAAACATAGATTATTCTTTAATTTTTAGTAAATTTTTTTTTCACACCACCACCAAATATTTCAAAATGCAAAACTTTCCATTTCAAAACAAAAATCAAAAATATTAAAATACAGACAAGTAAATTTTCCTATTGTAGAAGTCATTGTAGAGAAAGGAAATTTTTTGAAAAGTAATGGGAGATAAAGAGATGAAACCATTTTTTTTAAAAAATCAAATGAGATGATAATAACACTCATAAATTGTTTTTCTTAGCTTATTTTATTGTTGATTGTATTATTTCAAAACAACTTGTGTAAAAAGATAATTTTTTTAAAAATCTTGCTGAATCAAAATTGTTTTAAAAAAGTTTGTGTGAAAACAGAATTAGGTGTTGTATGTGAAGTTGCTTACTTTTTCCCTCAATTTATTACTATACTTTTTTATAACTATATTATTATTATGGATTTTTTTTTTTTGTTAAATCTTAGTATGTATAATTATTAAACTATTGTTATATCATAGATATGTACATTACATAAACTTTCTAAAATAGGGCTTATTTTACTTAACAATCACTCAACAAATATACACATAATCTTCAATCATTAATGGCCCAAGAGAAGTCAGCAATGATATTATGAAAGTATACACAGGAGAACCTTCCCGTTATCTGCCATATTTTGGTCAAAATCTTATTGCATATAGCATTTATTGATATAGCTTTATTTACAAAACAGTACATCTTGTTTACTATCCTATCCTGTAGGTTTATAATATTTTTCAGCATAAATATAGACTGTATAACAGAGACATTTTCTAACATATAAAGTTTACAGTATAAATAACATTTAAAAAACAATAAAGTAATTATGAATAACAAATTGAGAAGACACATTTACAAATTTATTTATAGTTTATGCCTTCACTCATTCACATTCTGTCAAAAAGAAAAACAAATTTTTTTACTGTTTTTTTTATTATTAAAACTGATGGTAGAATGTCTGTCTATTGATCCAAAGTCATTGATATATTAGAAATGAGCCAGTTCTGGATTCCATTTTTTTTCCCATATGTTATAGCATCGGCCGGGAGGTGAACACCGGGAGGCGAAATCGCAACAACCGTCTGCAACCAACTGCTTGCTTGCAAGGCGGCTGCACTGACCTCTCGGCTAACAATGTTTGACTTCTATTTTTTTTCCTTCAATAATTTTTTTTAATTCTGCCAAAAACGTAATAGCAGTGTTATTTTCAGAAGTTTGGCCTCTCCAGTTATTTTGATATATTAAAATGCATGTTGACTTCTCATCTCATCCAGTCTCTTTCAGTTTGAAATGAATAGCTTGAAGCTACCATTTCTAATTATTGGCCAAATTCTTCATATAGAGATAAACTTTTCTGACGCAATACAAGATTATGTGCTGAAATGTTTCTTATCTTTTATTGATAAATTCAATGAATTTTCTATTTTTATCAAAAAATATCTTTTAGCCTGGATATAATTTTAGATGTTTTAGGAACATAAGCGACAGTAGCATGAATTTACTTTTTTCAATGATTCTTTTTTTTTTTTTTTGGATATATGGCTCATTTCAGAGCATGATTTTTCTTATATTATTAAAATGATAAAGTTTTATTATATCATTTATGACAAGTTCTTAGCAAATTTTTCTAGATTTTATAGAATAGTTAATTAAAAACATTTTATTAAATATTATGTTATATCGATCTTTTGAGGAGCGGGAGGGGGTGGAGGGGGGGAGTAGGAAAATGAATGTGTTTGAGATTTGAGAATGTTAGATTATTGAGAAGGCTTCAATTTGAAAAACTGGTGAGGTCATTCTGTAATATAAATTTGTAAAATTTACTGATGTTTTATTTTTGTTTTTATTTTATTTTTAGAAAGCATATAATTGAAGTAGCATATGATGGTACGATTCCACTATATATATATAATGAGAGAATGAATCATTAAATAAACACATTTATGCATGCATTCACTCATATAGATTAGAGTATATATATATTTACGAATGTTCTTTTTGTCTATCAGTTTATTATTCCATTTTTTCATAACTATTATATTTTATTTCTGTGTTAATTATTGTTATTTATGTCTTAACGTATGTGATGTTTAAATCAAATTGGATTATAGGTGTATGTGCATAGAGATTAAAAATGTAATATATATTGTAACAGTCAATATAGTGGCATAGGGCAATATAGACCGGAGAGGGAGAAGAAGTATGGAGTGCATGCATGCCAAGAACATTGACATCAATGTAGCGCGGAGGTAAAGATTACATTTTATTATAGTCAGACTGCATTTTAATCCCATAAAATGTTTATTATATCTACAATGTCTGAATCTGAATTTAGCCTAATAATAATAATTGTTATTAGTTTAATCTCAAGCATATATCTTGTTGTGTGTTGCATCAATATATCATAAATGTATAAAATCTTTTATGTAAGTATTTAAATATATCTTCTATAAAATATATGCGTGTTTAATGTGTGTGATTATGAAATCTGGTTGAACACCTGACTAAATGATAGATGATATATATATAACCCATTTTTACCTAATACCCGTAATCAAATAATATCTCAAAGTTCTAATATGTGTGACGCAAATGAAGTCTATCATGCATTAAATGAATTTTTTAAAGTTAGCTAAAAAAAAAAACGCGTCAAATTTTTTTTTTCTCATGTGTCATAGCATCAGCCGGGAAGCGAATCCGCTAACCCGGGACAACTGCTTGTAAAGCAGAAGTCGCTGACCTCTCGACCACCAATGCTTGACAACGCAAGTCAAATTTAAATTTAAAAAAAATAAAAAAATAAATTTTATCACAGAACAAAAATACATGTAAAATAAATAAATAAAATCAATGCTCTCATAAGATTACAGATTATCCAGTAATAAAAAAATATTTCTGTACTGTAATTTTCACTGCACCACTCTCACACCAAGTAGGGATTTGTGTCTATCTGCTGTAGAGGGATGTAATTATAAACATATGACCAAAGGTATGTGAAAAAGATCTATGATCTTCAAGATGCATATTTTGTGCTGAACCAGCACTGATACTTTGCCCAGACCACAATCTCTTACACATATTTTTAAAACAAGCAAAATTCTCCATACAGTAGTGCCACTCAGTGCAAATCAGAGTATCAATAGATGCCACTGAGTGGCACTATTGTATGGAGAGTTTTACCTGTTTTAATAAGTTATGAGCAAGCATAAGAAGTGGTGATCATGTGATATTTAGTGGTTACATATTTTTAACATTATCCGTTGTATATATATATAGCAAATTACTATAGTTTAATTGATGTGTCAAATGTGCTGCCCTCATAATTTTAATACAAATCACTTAATGAAAGTATATTAATTTTTATTAGTCATTCATTAAACTAGAGATTATTGAATAATGAATATGTAGTAGTTAGGTATTTATATATGTATATACTGAACATTGTTAATGGTATTGATGAGTACTAGTTCAGCATGAAATATGCATCTTGAGGATCATAGATCTTTTTCATATGTCTTGTGTTATATGTTTCTGATTATATCTCTCCACAAGGTGTTAAAAGTGGATAGAAATCATTTCCTACCATACACGAGAATGGTGTAGTGTAAATTACACTACAGAAATATTATTAATTATTGGATAATCTCTAGTCTAAAGAATGACTAATACAAATTATTAATATACTTCCATTAAGTGATTTGTGCCAAAGTTAAGAGGATGATAAGTTTGACACTTATTAAGTAAACTGTAGTAATTTGCTATCTGTATATATGTACTGAACAATGTTAAAGATATATGTAAGAGATTGTGGTTTGGATGAATCAATGAGTGCTGGTTCAGCATGAAATGTGTATCTTATACCCCTTCTCAAGATGTTGAAAACAGATAGAAAGCAGTCAATGCCTTGCTTGAGAGTGGTATAGTGAAAATTAAACTACAGAAATATTATTAATAAATGCTCTCAAATTCTTCTTTGTTTTCTTTAATGTTGGTCATGTAAAGTAGTTAATAAGAATAAAAAAACAAACGTGTGTGACAAGGATAATATGTTGTGAAGAAATCTGATTATTCTCATAAATATTCAATTTTTTTTTTTTTTTTAAGTGTCATAGCATCGGCCGGGACGCGAACCCGCAACCCAGGCAACTGCCTGCAAGTGCAAGGCAGTCACGCTGACCTCTTGACCACCAATACAAGACATAAATATTCAATTTCTGCCTGAATACGATCCAAAAGTATTATTTCTTTTTTTACTAATAAAATATTAATAAGCATTCTTGTTAAGATCTGGTTGGATTAACTAAGTATAGGTCATTTAAATATTTAATAAAATAAATACACATATATAACAGGTTAATATATCTCTAGACATTATGAGTTTTCGATGCAATATTTAGCTCTATTCCATTAATATCTTTTGTGGCATGAAATTTTGAAGTAAAAAAAAAAACTAACTACTGTTCAATGATATTTGTATATGGAGGGAGGAGCTCTTTGCTATATCCTCTCACTGGATTCTCTTTTATTGGGTCTGCTTAAAGAAAAGCCACATATTTGTAAGATCTGGTTATTTCATATCTTTAATTTTCAATAAGTAAATAAAATCCAAAATACCTTAAAGGAATAGACACTATTAAAATATTATTTATAAATTTTAACAATATATTAATAATAATATTAGCCATAACTATTGAATTAGAAGAAGTTAACAACTACAAATACCTTGATCAGATTATTATTACAGATGGAAACAATGGATGAAGTTAATCATAGAATTAAATTTGGTTGGATTGCGTCTGGTAGAAATAACTTAATATTAAAAGGAAATAAACCCATGTGTTTGAAAAGGAAGGTTTTTAATAAATGTGTTTACAAGTTCCTATTTATGGATCTGAAATTTGGACACTTAATAGAAGAGTAATACAGACAACTTCAGACTAATCAAAGAAGTATGGAGAGATGCATATTAGGAGTAACAAGAAGAGATTAAAAATGCAATATGGGTAAGAGAACAAATAGATGTTATTGACATTATTGAAAGGATTAAAATATTGAACTGAAATTGGACTGGAAATATTGTAGAAGGGATGATAATAGATTGACAATTGAAGTATTAAATGGGATTTCAAGATATTGTAAAAGACCCAGAAAGAACTCACCTGTGAGATGGATGAATGAAATAAAGTCTGTAGGGATGATCTAGAGAAGAGAAGCTAGAGATTGGAGAAGATGGATTGAATTTGGAGAGACCTTCATCCTGCAGTGGATTAATAATGATTGAGATGATGAAGTATGTTTTCACATTAAAAAAAAAGATTTTCAAAGCGTCACGTTCACACAAAAAGCATAATATAAACACACACAAATATTCTAAAAGTTTAGCGTTGCAGCATATAAAAATTTATAATAATAATAAAAAAATATAATTTATATTACTTCCTTTATTCTATTCCTGGAACTTCATTTTTTTTTTTAACTTAAGAGCTAAAGAAAAATCTTTTTTTTAAAAAAGAAAAGAAAAATTATTACCTACATAGAAAGAATTATTATTTTTTTTTTAAATACCCCACTTTATTTTTTATACATAGTAGTCTCTTTTTTTTATTGATTAACCTACTTTTTTCTAGTCATGGCTAAAAACATGACGATTCGACGCCGCTTCCAACCGTTTAGATCCTGTCACTTTTAATGCTACGGTTAATGTTTTACCATCATTTGAAAAATTATAAAAAGTTCCGTAAGATGCTGCCCTCTCTTGAATTATTTTACAAGTAAAAAAATCAATAAAACTAACATTGAAAGTCTAACAAAAGAAGTAGGCGGATTTTTCTTGAGTCTTATTGGCTGTTAAATTTCGACAACAAAGAAAAAGGTTGTCAATAACTGAAGAGTTAAGATTTTTTTTGTTTCATTTCGAAAATGATAAACGAATGTTTTAGACCATTTTAAAAGTATTTTTTTGACAAATTATAAATTATTTTGATAAAATATGCTAAAAATAAAATTATTTTAGAAAAATAGTTAAGACTTTAACAAAAATTATTTACTTTTTCTGCAATGTAAAATTGGCAAAGAAATCACGTCATCACCAAAATGTTTTGGTTGGTGAGTAAGATTTCATTTTAGATTTTCCGCTAGCGAATATTTTTATAATTATAAATAAAAACTTATTTTTGAAAAAACTTTCGTTCATTTTCATAACCTGACAAATTATTAATATACTTTTTACAAATGAAACTAAAGTGAATATAATATTAAAAGATGGATATATTTTGACACTTGAGTTTGTGAATTGACCAATTAAAAGTTTAGACTTTTACCTCACTCGGCCAATAAAATAATCAGCAAAAAAGAGGTTAATGTTCAATAATGATGGTGAGAATGTTGTTGTATACCATTACTCTGTATAAATTAATATCTAATACACAAATATTTTATAGGGATATATTTTCTTAGGAACTACTTATTCACAATAATTCCTTTTATTAAATTTATAAATGATCATTTCATTTTTTTAATACCTTAGAAATTATTTTAAATTTACAAATATAATATCGGATTGATAGTAGTGTGATCTTGAAATATCTACTATATTTGTTTAACGTAAGTTAATAAATCCAAAGTGATGGGCTTTATGTATAATAGATGGCATATGGGATTTGCTTTCATGCTAGGAGAATCATGGAAATTTTGCCATGCTGTTGACAGACTTAGAATTGATTGGTCAGTAATTCATAAGTATCATTTAGATTGGGCTGATGAATTAATTTGCTAACTATAAAACAATATTAATATATGATATGGTTCATTGTACTGGTGGACACAGTGCCACAATTTTCTTCTTGTTTTTAGATGGTCTATCCTTTTTTAAATTTGCAAATGGTATTTGAGTATATATATGCACATGTGTATTGGTGTAAACTTAAAATGTAATGTGTGACATTTTAAAAATGATTCTTAGTGATTGGGGGGTTTTGTTTTATTACATTAATCAAAAAAAAAAAAAAAAAGATACTGCTCAAAAATTGTAACATCGAATGTATATAGTGTGCCATTACAATTTGGTCACTAGCCAAATTTATAGTAATGTGCATGTAGAAAAGGTAAACCAAAAATCATCATCACAATTTTATATAACCATAAAAGAAGCTGTAGGGAATCCAAGTTCAAACCCTACCAGATCAAAATTCTAAAAGCTTTAAACAGAGAGAGAGTGGGACAGCTATTATATGCTTTACTTGTTTGTGTGTTAATAAATCTCAAAAAGAGCAGCACACACATTTAATATTTAAATTTTCTGTTAAAAAGCAAAGTTATAATGCATACATATAGGCAATGTATGTGTAAATTATTTATTTGTTTTATATTTCAAATATTCAACATTTTAACTTTCTTTAAAACTAAGCTATGCTTGATCAATTCTAACATTTTATTCTATGCTTTTATTTTGCTTTTCTTTAATTATAAGTGGGATTTAAAAGTTACAGACTTAATTAAATAATTGGTTTATAATTACTAAGCTAGCAATTATAGTATTTAAGGTTAGTCTATGAATGATTTGAAAGAATGGAGGATGTGTGTACATTACATACAAAATTTTACATTTCCTAAATATTGAAAGAAAAGGAAGTATTAAATCTGTTAAATTATTTTTTTTTGTACAATTTTTTTTTGTTAAAACAGGAAATCTGTTTAATCAGATATCGATCTTTGTAGTGAATTTTTTGTAAATGATTGTCACTTTGGAGCTATAATTTTTGAAATTTGTCTTATCAAGATCTAAAGAAGGAAGCTCAAAGATTTGAAGTGTTACCTGGATGTTAAAAAGAAAAAAAAAAAACAAAAGAAAGGAAATAAGAATTGAGTCTATTTTTTTTTTAAAACAAAAGTGTCTGGAAAAAGGATTAAACTTTTCAGTTGAAAAATACTTTGGTTGAAAATAAATTAGAGATCTAATTAAAACAAATTTGTCCAAAAATAGCAAGTGATGCTATCTCTGATTGGTTAAGTTAGCTAAAAATTGGATATAAAAAGCTGTTTTGAATTATTATTAAGATTATTATTGATTGATTCAGATTATTAAACTATAATATTGAACGTTGAAAATATAAAAAAAATGGCTTGCTAGAAAAATTATATGTATATTCCATCGATTCCAGACCATCTGGGGAAGCTGCACATCACATAGGAAAGAAAAGATGTGTCTAAAATAATATTCTACACCTTTCAACTGACCAGATAAATAAGATGTTTTAATAGAAGAAAGAAAGCATTCACCTGCATTCAAAGAAGATGAATTAATCTACTGATAAATATTAATCATCAAGTCCAATTAATTGTTACAACAACTGATTTTAAACTCAAGAAAATTTATAAATGTGAAAATAACTGCTGTATTTCATCCACATGCTTGACAGGAAGAGAAGAAAATTTAATATAATGATTTCCAAATTGTCCACTAAAGCAAATAATCTCAATAGAGTCATCATCATTAAATAGCTATACACCTCAAGAAAGAGATTGTTCCCACCTAGTAGCTGCAGAAATATAGACAAGTTTGAACCCTTGGAAATTCGCAACAAACAAAAGATCGGTAATATGACTTTTTATATCTATTTTCTTTATGATATCAGTCTTAATAAACATTTTAGCAATAAAGTGGTATATTTTTATTTAAAGAACTTTTAAAGACTATTCAGATCGATTAAAACAAGAATGTCTTACTAATAATAACTTTGAGCTTCATAAATGATCTTGAATGTATAAAATGATTTGTTTATTAATTTTACAATATTAATATGTAAAACAATTTTTTTTTATTTTTTTTATGGTATTATGATTTTAGTTTTAACTGATATATTGTTGTTATTTTGGTTTTTAATAATATTTTGTTATTATGGGATAAAACACGCACATACATAATGATATTTTATATGTGTATAATTGTGAGTGAATGTGGAATAATGAGTAGTATTAGAGTATTGGATTATTTTGTTTCAAGTTAAGTATAGATTTCAGTGCTTGGAAGGGAGGGGGAGAAAATAATTTAAGACTCTTTTCTAAAAACTTGCTCTTTCAATTTTATTAACATTTTTTTTTTTTACATTCTATTTACATGTTGGATTTTAAAGTATGTGTGCCAATGAGCAGATAATAATTTTTTTTAAATACTTTTCTCATGGAGTGAAAATCATGGTTAATGTGATGTCCAACTTAATACAAAATACATTTGAAGGGAAAGGGGGAAGAACTTAAAATTAATCTGAGGATTGTTATATAATCAATTATTATTATTCATGTCAATTTTCATATTTATCTAGAAATTTTTATGTATATGTCAGAACTGTAGTAATAAATATTAGTTTGTTTTATTAAACGAGGCGTATATATTTCATTAAGTGTAGTCTTTGTTAAGTGTGATTATTCATCATCATCAATGGTTGAATATTAGTTATTTAAGATATAAGTAAGTATGCTAAAATTAAGCAATAATTATGAATTTCTTCATAAAATTTAGTTTTATGTTTAGGCTTAGTCCTAGAGCTGTAGTTGAAACCCTTGTCATTATTGTTATTATTATCATCATCATCATCATCATCAACTTTTTAATTAATGAGCTGTTTAACTGTTTAAAGGCCATAAATAAATATTGATTTTATAATATTTAGCGATTTCTTAGTATTATTATAACCACGTCCCATCATCTATTTCATGCAAGGATGAGTGAATTGCCATCCTAAATTATTTATATATAATCTGAGCTAGTAAACTTACAAAACTATTGAAACACATTTGTTATGCTAAGATCTGAGAAATGATTTATGTCTAATATACTCCACTTTGGTTTAAAGATGTTTTACTTTTACCTAAATATTAGGGCTTATAGTGATATGGCTCAAAAAGCAAAATCTTCCATTTTTTATAAATAAAGTACCAAAAAGGGATTCAAACCCGGTACATGTGAAAGGTTATCAGATATAACCATGTCTAGATTCAGATAATCTAGTGGCGCCCTGCTAGACCATATTCACTTAGTATTTGTTTAAACATGCACTTAACATCAAACCAAGAAATGAAAGTGGATAAGATCTACTGCCTGTATACCTGAGTTATATTTTATTGAATTATTAGTGTACTCATATACGTGATTACTATAATACATTGCTAGAATAATTTGCTAATAATTTACTTAATATCTTGATATTTGGACTCCTTTACTCAGATATGGACTACTCAGGTATGGTAATATTTTTTTTTTGAACTTTAATTTTGGTTACAATAGCAATATATTTCATGGATAAAATTTAATCCACCAAACAAAAAAAAAAGTATTTTAAAAAAATCCTATTTTAACTTTAAAACATTAATGAATTAAAATAAATAGTAATAATGTAAAGCTAAATGAATTTGTTTAAAAAGCTATGATCTCTTTTTCTCAAAGAGAAATTATAGTTTTCAAAATAATTATTAGGTGGATGTTCTATTATAGAACACATTTTAATTAAAAAAGCTTTTAGCACTTTAGAAAAGTGTAATGTACACTACTGTTGTCTTATCAAACTTTTTTTAAAAAAAAAAAACAAATGTCAATAATTGTTCTTTTTGCTGAAAGTGTAATATTTTATCAGCATTGCCTTTACTTTCTTAATGGGTCAACCTTCTTATCTCAATATTTTTTTCTTCTCATGTGTCATAGCATCAGCCGGAAACGAACCCGCTAACCCGGGACAACTGCTTGTAAAGCAGCTGTCACTGACCTCTCGACCACCAATGCTTGACTCATCTCAATATTAAAAATAAAAACATCCCGAGCACGATTTTTTTTTCATTGTTAATTTATTTGTTTTTATCGTTTGTGATATAATAAAGTATACAAATTCCAGATTTTTTTTTTTTTAATTTAAGCCATTTATTTATTTATTTTTAACTTGTGTATTTGGTTTCATGAAATAATGATTTTCTTGTGTGATTCATTCTTATAATGTTAATGCTAGTATCCCTTAACTAAAAGAAAAGGTCATTTTCAGATATTTTTTTGCGACTAATTTGATTAATTTTAGAGACCGCAAATATCTTTCGTGATACTTCACATTAGGATTATATATTAAGTATATTAATTAGCATTATTTTTTGTTGAGAATTGAAATTTTCAAATAAAATATTATTTTGTTATTCACTTGCATTGACATTAAAATGTAATTCGACTGATTTTAGGGATGTTGTTCATAATAGTGTTAAAAAATAGTAGCTCTTTTTTTTTTACACACTTTACAAATAACATTTTTCAATTTTTAGGAATTAATAATGAATCAAAAAGAAATTCCATAACTATTTTATGTCTACTAGAATAGTATATAAATTCTTCATTGTTTTTTAACATTTAGGGTATATGAGCACAGACTTTCACACCACTCACCATTCTATCTCATAACACTGATACACTTGAACACATATGTCGAAAATATAAATAATCACCAATATACGTATTTCATGTTAAACCAGCAATCATCATTTGATCCAGATTATCATCTCCACACACATATGCAATAAGTGCTCAGATATATATTAAGATAGCCAATCTTCATACTTTAATTTTATTAAGTGCAAAGTATAAATCACTAAATACTTTTGAAAATTTTTACTACAAATAGTATGTATTGTACCTGGAACTTATCCCTTTCACTCTCTCTACAGCATTTTACTTTGTAGTTCTTCACAACTAATTCATGACCTACATCTGCGAATTCTACAGTTTACTTAGTTATTTAAATTAATTAATATAAGCCTTACATGTGAAGCACAAATCAACTTAATGATATACCCATAATTCATATATGGTATTATTTCAATCAGTTAAATAGATAGACACACTAATAATAAAATCTATATTTAGATGTTGATCAAAGTAATAATCATTAGTTATATTTCCTGATACTCTTTTGGTACCAATCCCTATAAGGATTAGAAAAACTTGCCATTAATAAAGCATTTTTATAAAGTCTGAATCATATTCAGTTTCCTACAGCATATCCCAGGTTCAAGCTCAGTATTCTTAAATTCTCCAGGTGAAGAAAACATAGATAAAATAAAATTAATAATTTATATTTACTTGTGGAATGACATGAGCAGTTAAATTGAACACCAGATGTTGACTCAATTTAATATCTAATTTAAGCCCATAATCACAATTTAATACAAAATAACATATTAAACAATACAATACCTGGATATAGGAAATCATCATCCCTCTTGTCTTTAGACTGACATGGAGATATATGGTTATGCACATGTATGCACACACATAAAACAGTAATAAGTAATTACGGATAACTGAATCTAAAAAGTTTAATGTTTCAATATAAAATAAAACAAATAATGCTTCATATACACACATATGAAAATAAAGAAAGCTTAATTCATCAATTGTATTTATTTACATTAAAAAAAAACAGGTTATATATTCAATAGGTTTAAAATGAAATTATATTATTCCACACATACATATGTATACACATAGATTAATTCATAATTTGTATTTATATATAAAAAATAAATGAATGGCATAATTAAATAAATTTAAAACATATTAATATTAAATAATTAATTAACTTTGTATCATGGGGTAAGTGGTTTTCTTTTTCTTTTAGTACATGGGATAGTTTAGCCACCATATTGAATTTTGAAATAATTGATTTGAGATACAATTTTCACAATAACTTTAGTAGAGCAAAAAGCTATATGTTAATAGAATCTAGAAAAACTGAGGATAAATACATGGTTAAAAAAATAGTGATTAACATTAAAAAAAACGGGGGGGGGGGGATTTCAATATTCTAAAAAATTATTACTTTATTCTTAATTTGTAATTTATTATAACTAAGTTTTTAAAATTATATTTTCATTGATAATTGTATTGTATTCCTCACAAAATAATGATTGAAAACTTAAAATACTTCTTACCTGAGATAATCCACTGCTTCAGAACTTACAAAAAGAGAACTATAAGAATTCATTTTTTCTTATATCCCAGAAGTTAAACAATCTCAAGTCTTCTATAAGAAAAAAGATTCTTCATAACAAAAGAAATCATTTTCAGAAGGATGCATTTGTAATCATAGCAATTCTTGTCCATCCAAATTAGTAATCCAAAGCCACTGTCTTTATCAATGATAAAGCAACTTTTCTCTCTTCATTTTTGGTGCTATCTTATTACGCTTATTGCCTCACAGAGATATAATTTATTTACATATAGCGCATTTGCTAACTGTAGACTTGAAAATAATGTGATGCAAGATGCAGTAAAATTACTGACTCCATAGCATGATAAATACATATATGTATAAAGCTAACAGAAAATTCTTCCTCTGCATATTTTATTACATTTATGAATAAAGTATACATGCCATGTGTGTGTATATATTAAATCTCCAAACATATATTTTTTTCTCTCAATCTATTCTGGTCTATTTTAAGATGTTTTTTTTTTTTAGCTATTTAATGCACTTTTTTGTTTATCAGAGTAGCTGATATAAACTTCTGATGGGGTTCGATTGTCATCATCTCTGACACAATATATATACAATTAGAATTGAATTTGATTTTATTTTTATTAGTTTTTGTATGTTAACATTGAAATAATATATATATTTTAACAAGTTTCAAGTTGTATGTTTTTTTAAAGATTTTATTAAAAGAGATCAAGATTATTTTGGGGAGGGGAGTAGGATTAACTTGTCATTTATAAATTCCAAAATTGTATAGCATCATTTTTTTTTTTTTAAATAAGCAATTAGATATTATATGAATTTTTTTATGTTAATGCAATAATTTTTCCATTATAATGTTCTGGTAAATTTTATTAAAATAATATACCATAGCATTACAGTTTATGATATCACAAAGAAGAGATTTGTCTGATCCATTGAATTATTTGCTCATGGTTAAAAAAAAACAACATGTTTTAGGGGGGGGGTAAGCTATCTTTGGCATTCTTGTCTGTTTATTGTTATCATTAATAACCATAATAAATTATTAAGGTTACCCTAATTAGACTTAAAGAAAACAATAATAGAAACACAAAGAATAAAAAGTTAGAAACCAAAGACCGAAAGTCTGGATTGAGAATTAACATGAAGCTACAATATGCATTGTATCAATGTATATTACTTACTATTCAAAAATATGTAAATAAACAAAAAACTAAAATTAATAAATTTAGTACATTTTACAAGTCTGTATTATTTACAGTATGGAAATAGTCATCTTTTGGCTTGGGGTATTTCACTAAATATAATGTTCTTAAATGTTACAATCTCAGTTCTATATAATCTTTGTTATTATCCATATTATTTTATATTAATTAACTTGACAGCACAGACTATTTTTTTTGCTTCTTCTGCCCCTCCAAAGTTTGATATAATACAGTATTTCATTAAATAAAGTATTTTGTAAGCACAAAACTAGATGCTCATCAAAATTTAAGAGAATTCATATAGTTGTAAAAGAAACAAAGTCATATTTTGAAGTGAATCACATGTTCAGAAAGAATAATTCTTTTTATCAGAAAGACAATCAAAAGATAAAAGGCATATTCATACTACTTTTGTTGGTGTTTCTGAAATGACTAAAATTATAATAATGTTAAAAGATATTTTTTTGGTAAAAGTTGAAAAAGCATTGGCTTTATGAATAGAAGATGTTTCTTTGAATGACCTTGTATTACAGTAATCTATATGAAGGATTTAGCTATGAATCTGAAATGGGTAATTTCTTAGCTCTTCACTATAAATTCAGAGTGACTGTACAAAATCTGAAGTCAGTACAAACTTAAAAACATTAAAACAACTGGAAGGCTTTGTCTTCTAATAATGAGAATGTTATTTTCGTAGAAATAAAAAATGGTATTGAAGGTAAAGGATATTGCCCAAAGAAAGTGCTTGTAATGAAATTTTATTTGTTCTAATACATCAATGGTTTCAGAAGATCAGCAATCTGACACTTCACTATCTATTTTATTTTAAAAAGATAAAGATATAACATAGTAAATTATTATTATATTTTTTTTGGGTGAGTGTGAATGAAAGAACACCCACGCAGCAAAAAAATATGAAATTATGATTTCTTAATGTATTATTAATAATTATATCAATTTTAAAATTTTGTTTATATAATAATTTTAATGTGTATATGTATATTATACATTTTAAATGGATCTGTGTTATATATATATATGTGCATGTATTGAAAAACACTGTACACTTATAGAGAAGTATAATAAACAATATGTATTGTATTGTAAACAAAGCAAATGCGAGCCTGTTATTTACTATATGTGATATCTACAGAAGGAGCTTGAAATAAAAGATAGGGGATATCATGGAAAATAAAATGGCTAACAGGCTTATCTGGGCATAATTGCTGAGATATTCTTGAATTCGTTTAAGGAGAAGCCATAGTACATCATCACATCACATCACATCAAGTAATTTTAAATATAGCAGAACTCAGTTACTTTTGATATAATATATATTTATTTCAAAATATAATTTAAACCATGGTATCACATTAAAACATTTGAAACTATTGTGCCTTCAAATAGTAATAGATGCTTCCAACAAAATTCTTTTAAAATTTCTATTACTAAATGAAGACACAAAAACCAATATAAAAGTTTTTTTTTAAAAAAAATCAATCTTTTAATAATTTAAATGAACTGTTACAAGATAAAATCAACTGCTCATGAACTTATCCTCTTTCCTCAACTTGTCAAGAGGAAAACCTTGTTACCCTCCTTTTAAAAAAATCTTTTATTTACTAAGAAAGCATATTTGACCAGTGTTATTGGCTACAAAGAAAATGATTTCATTGTAATCAATTATTGATCAAGATACTGGATTGGTTAAAAGACCATGAGATGTTAGGGTCATTCCATTTACCTTCTAGAATTTTATTACAGTATAAAAAGATGTGTCAGACGATGTTTTTGGTTGTTTTTGAAATTCAGAATGGCGGAGATCGCATATTAAAAGAGTACCAAAAAATTTATACTTCGAGAGCTAGTTGTTATTTATCTTGTTACCACTTAATAGAGTATTATAATTATACAAAATTATTGGACATTTAATCAGGAACATCATTTTGGAACATGCCAAAGATACCAGCAATTTGTTGTTCACTTGGAAAAGATTCTTATGGGGAGAATAAAAGCTTACAATGTAATAAATTAATACTTTTACAAAAAAAAAAAACCCCTAGAAACTAATCATAAGAGACACAGCCAACTATCAGAAAACACATAAGATTAATACTACAACACTTAGCAAACTAGTTATAATGACTAAAATTCTTTAATTTTATAAGCAGCACAACTACAGATTAAATGATTGCAACAAGAAATTAACTAACTAAAGGAGTATAGCATATACACTTCCCATAAATCATGCACATACTAGGGGGTTAAAAATTTCAACCAATTCTGCAAATTTGTGTGCACATCCATCAAGATTGTTGCAGTGATCAACCAAGAAAATTCATATAGCTAAGAGATAGTGGACATCTTCAGCAAAAGATCTCTAATCATCTATAAATATAATTGATAGATTCATTTTTTTTGATTTTCTATTTAATTCTTTGAAGATTACTTTTTATTTAACATATATTGTTTTAAAAAGGAGTTAGATAACTGGTTTGCTGGGATTGCATGATTATTATACTACCAGAGTTTGAAGATCAAGGACACGTTATATTAGTAGCACCATATCTTACCATTTGATTTTAAAAAATGAAATAAAAGCACAGTATTGCACTATATAAATTTTTTTATGGTTTTTTTTTACTATTATTATTTAAATGTGCAAATGATGTCTTAAATTTTGTTGCTATCATTATTATAATTAATAAGTAATAATTAAATACATGTATAGTATTTATATTTTAAGCTAGATGTAATTAGAGGGGATTTGAACCCATACTTTGAAGCTCTCTTTAGTCATCCACTCCATCTTATATAACCGATACACATGGCCACATACCCATGAAAAAGATAAATAATCTCCAATATCCGTATTTCATGCTTAACCAGCACTCATCAGTTGGTCCGGATCATCATCTCTCTCTCTCTCACACACACATATATAATCAGTACTCGGTTTATATTAAGATAGCAATAATAAGATAATATATATGTTTGAATAATAACTTATATATAAATAATTCTCAAAGAATTTCCATGTTTATATAATTTTACATATAAATGTATATATAAGTTATAAATAATAATTGCACAATTAATGATGGGTATAAACAGGATGTCTTCATATCTCTAAAACTTTTTATAACAGTGCTGCAAGAAGTATTTTGTGGATTAAAATTAAAGGAATAAAAGTAAATGGAGATTATTTAAATATCTAGATTTTGCCAATCCATGTAGTTATTTTTACAAATAATACTTTAGAGCTTCAGGAAAGATTGCAAGAGTTATCAGATGAAAATAAGAAAGAAGGACTAAAGGTAAACGTTGAAAAGATTAAAGTAATATTCACTGGATTTTTTCAAAAAATGAAAATAAAAATTGATAATAGTGAGTTAGAAGAAGTTAACAAATACAAATACTTGGTCAGGTTATGACTACGGATGGAAACATAATGGATGAAATCAATAATAGAATTAAACTTGATTGGAATGCTTTTGGTAGAAATAACTTAATATTAAAAGTAAACATGCCAATATGTTTGAAAAGAATGTGTTTTACCAGTTCTTATTTATGAATCTAAGACTTGGTCACTTAACAGAAAAGCATTACAGGGACTTTAGATCACTCAAAGAAATATGGAAAGATGCATATTAGGTGTAACAAGAAGAGATTGAAAATGAAATACATGGATAAGAGAACAAACAGGTGTTACTGTTATCATTGAAAGAAGTAAGAGACTGAAGTAGAGTTCGTCTGGGCATATTGAGAAGAGATGATAATAGATGGATAGTTGAAATCAAACTGTATTCCAAGAGATTATTAAAAAGCTAGAAAGTGACCACATGTGAGATGGATGGATAAGGAAGTGTGGGGGATAATGTGGTGAAAAGTTGCTAAAAATCAGAAAAGATGGATTGAACTTGGAGTGACCTTCATCCTGCAGTGGATTGATAATGGTTGAAAATGATGATGATGATATACATCTTTCACATGTTGTGAAATAATAGTAATTATAATAAAAATTATTATATTCTACTTTATATATATCTGATTGATTTATATAAAAAATGAAATTAATTTAATTCCTGAAAATGGAAAGATATACTTTTGTATGCACTTGTTTTACCAAAACAAGCTACATTAAATAAAAATTTATTTTTTTCACACTTTGGTGAGGGTTAATTGATATTTGCATGTGCATTTAATTTTGTACCCATAGGCAAACAGAGTAATTAAACAAGAGAATAAGTATTTTACTCAACTGAAATTATTTAATCATTACTAGTAATTTGCCATTATTTACAGCTCTCTTGAGATTTGTCTTACATAAATCAGATGCTCCTAGTTTCTGATTCTATGTAAAAACATTGAGGAAACGTGCCAGGTGTGTCGAGCGTTGGTAGCCGAGAGGTCAACGCAGCTGCTTTGCAAGCAACTGCTTGCAGACTGTTGTTGCAGGTCCGCTTCCTGCCGATGCTTTGACATATGGAAACATTCCAAGTGAAGAGGGATTTTTTCAATCTAAAGTCTTTAGTTTTAGTCTTTATGTCAAGTTTGGTTCTTATGTATCATTCCTTCACTTTCTTTGCTGTGCCTTTTTTGGTTAATTATCCGTTTTCAGAGGCATCTAAGGATTTATTTGTTTTTTCTTCAAAATTATTTCATTGAACATGCGTTACTTGTTAAGTTTAAAAAGTATTAAGAAATCAAATATAAATTCATGTTAACTTAAATAATATTTTTTTTTTTATTATAAATGCCATTCACAACATTTAATGAATTTTTTTTTTTTTTACATATATTATAATGTACAAACCCTTAACATGTTGTAAACACTGTCGTGATTTTTTTGTTTACTGTAGCATTTTTGTTTAAGCTGTTAGTTAATTATTTTTCCTAACTCTTTGCAAAAATCAATACAATTTGGAGTCTATCAATGACAGAAGAAGATGCAGTGAAGCATTTTCAAAACTACAGAATAATACCTGTGCAAGAAGTGTGTTCTAATGGGCATGATATGAAACTTTACGTGCGAATGAAGATAATGGCGGTGTATTATGTTTTTAATTTTATTTATTGCAGTTATATTAAATTTCATTTAATTACAATCGTTTGGAGTTTTCTGTAATTTATTGTGTTTTTATAATCATCTTACAAAAAAAAAAAAAAATCAACAAAATATTTAATATGATAATCGTCTTAAAAAAAACAAACAAACAGCCGTATTGTTTAAAACACGACATCCCTGAAAATAGATAATTAAGGATGATACTAAGTACCATGCCTTATTTTCTTATAGATTGGCAATTGTTATCTAAAGAATCTGATTTTTTATTCCTAGTTAAAAAGAATATATTTTAAATCTCTATATTTTATAATCATAAATTAAATCGTAATTATAATTTTATTATATTATTTAGTATAATTAATCTGATTTTTAAAATAGACACGATTAAAATGAGTCTTATTTAAAAGTAAATAAAAGATACACAATGGATGCTGCTATGCTTTTCATATGTGTAATAAATAATAATGCCATTTGCTCTTTATATATGTGATAGGTTTGTATATAAAGTAGAATTAATTAAATTGTGCTAGTTTATTATTGGTAGTAGTGATAGTGATGGGTCATGCTAGCTGAATAAGTTTTCTGAAACTAAAGATTTCAATACTAAGCTTTTATTTTTCATTACGTTCAACCTTTTTTTCAGATTGATTTTTAAAACATTTTCATTTCTAATTAAAGGACACTTATAGTAATCTACATTATGTATTCTTAAGTATAATAACTTATTATGTAATTTGATTATTATATATATTAAAACTAATATATTTTATATTACTTTTTTTAGGTGCTGAATTAATGTGAGCAGTCATCCTGCCATCTACTGGACAGAATGACAGCTGTAAGTAATTTTTGTGTACATATATATAATTGATTTATTTTGTCATTTTTGTATATAAAATTTTGAAATAATAGAGGAAATAATAATAATGCTGCTGATAATAATAATAATAATAATTTATTTTAAATCTTCCATACAGTTTGAAATACACAAACCATACAAGTAGATAATCTAAATAGAATATACATGCAGTATAAGTAAAATGGCAGTATTATAATACTATAGTTTTTAATATTTATACAACTAATATTTTCTAATAGTATATTTTTTATTATTTTAAAAAATATTGTCTTAGTAATAGATAAAATATTTTTTTCTAACTTTTAATAAGATCAATAAAATTGTACAACCTACTAAGTTAAGTAATCTAAATATAAAGTTTTAATAGTTGCTTTTTCTAACTTTTCATATTACTGTACTTTGTCTTGCTGATGACTTCTTTAAATTTCATTTTAGTTACATAATTTGGCCATCATAAGTTCTCATGTAAAATATTATTTAAATGTTAGATTTTTAAATTATATTTGTTTTAGAACTGAATGATAATATTTATTTCAATCGTCATTTATATATTTAATAATGTTGTTATTCCATATTTCTGATCCAAAGTGCATCTCAAACAGTACTGGAACTTTAAACAACAAAATGTTGGGATCCATGGAAACGTTTTACTATTTCTTAAGATTTATAATTTTATATACTTTTTTGTTATATATTTTTTATAGTTTGTTTTATAGGAGTTGTTTCTATCAAAATTTATTCCAAGATTTTGTGAGATTTTTTTTATATAAAATTTTTCTGTTATATATATAATTTATATCAAAAATTGTAGAGTTTATGATACTTGATACAATATTTCTTACTATTTATTTTGATATCATTTTTAATATACCATTTTCCAGAACTATTCATATCATTTTCTAATTTAATCATATCAAATACATCATTTATTACTTTAAATATTTTATTACCATCAGCATATGATAAAATTTGACACTTTATATTTTTGTCTATATCTGCTATAAAAATATTAAAGAGCAAAATTGCCGTTATTCTTCTTTGAGATCTACATTGACTAATGGTTATTAATCCACTAGATTCATTAGTGAGATAAATGTAAATCTAAGAAGCTATTTAATTAATTGTTTTTATAGTTATATTCAGATTGATGAATTTGATTATCAATAATTTATGACAGATTAAATCAAATGCAGATGATTAAATCCAAAAATATGGCATCAATTCTTTTTCCAAGATTTAAGACATATGCTATATGATCTTGGGATTATTTTAAGAATAATGGTAACTGATCTTTTTGCTACAAAACCATGTTGATATTTTGGAATAATCTTATCAATGTTATTTTTTATTTTTGAGTAAAATTATTCAGTAGCAAAATCTATATTATTGATATTATTTAAGAAATTCCAATCATAATCTTTAAAAAAAAAAGAGGAATGCCAATTGCCTGAACCTACCCTGACACCTCTCTGAGGAGTGCCAAAGCACAAAACCATGGTCAGGAGGTTGGAGGGGGGGTTTCCTGACAGAGATATTTTAAGTGCTGGCTCTGGCTAAGCATTTATCATAAAGCTTGTAGAGGAATTGGCAAATCCTCATTGTTTATAACTTACAAGCTTAAGAGATAGGGTCATGTGATCTATGACTCTTATTTTGACTATTTATAATCTTTAAAAGTTTTACTTACTTTAACATTTACCTTTTCCAAAGTCTTCTTGCAATCTGCATTTTTTATGCTTAATTTGTGAATTTTTCCAGTGATGGATGATGATTATATGCTGTTAACATCACTTCTGATGATAATTTATATATTACTTTATATGCATCATTATGCATAATCAAATCTAGTATCTTATTTAGATGACTTTTATTTGTAAACTTGTTTTAATTTGAGAATATGTAATAAATTTAGTAAACTGTATATTAGTATGTTCTTTGAATATAGGTTAGGGCAATTGAATTTTTCATCAATTAAAACTATAATTAATTAGTTTATATATATAATGCTGACATATGTCGCTCACTAAAGTAAAGCAATATTTAAGCTTAAATTTGAATGTTTTTACTTCAAAATATAATGATATACTACGTAACTATTAATTTAATTTACTAGCGCAATATGGAGTGTAATTCCCATCTGGTTAATATAATATACTTTAGAATTTTTTTTTTCTATTTTCTATTATTATATTATGGGGTATTTGTCTATAACATTCTATTTTGTACGTAAATTGAATAGCAATGCAAATTTTTGTATAGTACATCTGAATTCATAGGCGAAAAAGTTGCTGCATGGATCATAAAATATTAGCCTGCCCATTTTAAATAATATTGATATTTTCTTTCAAATTTTAAGGCATTAATTTGAAATAGTATTTTAAAGAAATTAAAGATAATTGCATTAATGGATAGTTTTATAAGAAAGTAAAGATAGAATATCTATATGGAAGGGTTTTGAAAAATGAGATACCACAGAATCTTTTACATCCAAATATCTAAAAAGATAGTACTATGTATTATATAAAAAATGTTAAAATAAGATATAGAATTTTAAAGTTATGTGGCATCACCGATAGGCAACAAAGCTGGCCCATTCAAATATAGTTTACTCAATTAAATATTTTGAGACACTGCCCTTGCGAATATATTTGAGGTGACCAGACTGAACTTGAGCTTTAGGATTACACTATTGTATAATAGAGCTAAGACGAAAGCCTTGCTATAGTTTCATTTTTCTAGAACAAAATGGAAATTGGATAGAGTTTTAGACCCGAATAACATTATTTGTGAGAAAGAGATGATTTGGAAATAAATATTAAGATGGCATACTTCATTATTAATTCAACACGTGCATGCATCCATCTAATGCAGTATTAAAATAAGCAAAAATTAGAATTTGAATTTTAACATTATGTAAATGTTTGTCAACAAAGTTGAACAGCCATGATGGTGCTGTGAAAATATCAAAAATACAAACGGGGATAAAAAAAAAAGTAAAAACTTCACACATGTAGAAATAAAAGATTTTTACAGAGCTATTCTAATAATGATTAAACTTTATTACATATAATTAGTGTAAATCTTTCAAAATTATATATATATTAAAATAAGATTAGATTGACGTATATACCCACTGAATTTTTATTAATAAATTATATATTTTTTTCTTGTTAAATGATAATAAACTTTTTAATTTAGTATAAATTAATGTGTTGTTAAAAATTATAACTATGATTTTTAAAAGTACTTTATATTTCTTTTTTAATGAGATTTATATTATTCTTATTCATTATAAAATATATAGCAGGAAGTTATAATTCTCCTCATTTTTAGTGTTTGTTTAATCTGCTAATTTAACTCTTCCTCTATTTTTTCACCATATGATAACAGATTTTTGAGAAAGAAGTCATAGAAAAGTTATCAATCATTTATTAGAAAATCCAGAATCTCATTCTGTACCTTATTGTTGACATTTTTAATTATTGAGATAACAGAAAATGAATGTAATAACTAATAACATGTACTGTATTTTAATATTAATTGTATACACAGAACATTTTGTTATTAATTGGAAAAAAATCACTTGATTTTACTTTTGAGACCTTAAAAGAATTTTGCAAAGCAAATTCCTAATGATGTCTTTATATAGTTTGTCTTATAACATAGATTTGTAATTTTTCTCATCTCTAGTATAGAATAAATATACAGAGCACATAATGTAAACAACACATCTTCCTTTGTTTAAAACCTCATAGTCTTTTCTTACTCTATCTTATGTATCTGATACTAAGTACTGTATTGTAAACTTGTAGTTCAATAAAGTCTTTTGAATTTACAATTATTCTTGTTATAAATGAACTGAACTGGCTGTTCACCAACATGCATCAAATAACTAATGATATTACTGATATTTATCCATGAGTTTTAAACTCAAGAAAATATCGTTCTTTTTCTCAGATGCCTAATAATTTTTAAATAAGATATTAACTAGAGTTTTTTTGAAGGCAATATAAATGTGTGTATTTAGACTGCCTCTTTTTTATATTTACAATCACAATAGATAAAAATAAATTTTCTACTTGATGACTGTAAATAGAAGATATCAAATTTTTTAAGGTGTTAATCTAGGCCAGAAGTTGGCAACCTGTGACTCCGAAGCTGTATGTGGCTCTTTTAATGCATAATTGTAATTCTTTTTAATTTAAATAAAAGAAAAAGATAATTCATAAACATCACTAATATTTTTTCAAAGAATTTTTTAATTTCATTAATTACTTCACTATCAACTAAGAAATATTTACTAAGGCAATAAACCTAAAGCATATGCGATTGAAAATGCGAATGTAGGGACCTCTACAGGTCTTAACTACAAGCTTACGTATTGGAAAAAAGAGGGGAATCCTTCTTTACTTCAACCTACTTTCTATATAAATATGTGAAGCTGAAGCGATTAGATCTGAGAGCGTGAAGCTATTCAATATTTCACTGATTAAGTCCACAATTCCTATTACTTGTTATTACTCACAAAATCTTTCGATTTATGAGTCAATGGAAAGATCTTATAGTTAGAAATCTATTACGATAATTTAAAGTTGTAATTATAAATTTATTTAACGCACATTGATGACATAAGTAATGTTTACTAAGGCAATAAAAACCTATAAGATCTTTCCATTGACTCGTATATCGAAAGATTTCGTGAGTACTAATGTATAATAGGAATTGTGGACTTAATCAGTGAAGTATTGAATAGCTTCACGCTCTCAGATCTAACCGCTTCAGCTTCACCTATTTATATAGAAAGTAGGTTGAAGTAAAGAAGGGTTCCCATCTTTTCTTCCAATGCGTAAGCTTGGGGTTAAGATCTGTAGAGGTCCCTACCATCGCATTTTCAAGCACACATGCTTTAGGTTTATTGCCGTAATAAGTATTACTTACGTAATCAATGTGCGTTAAATAAATTTATAATTATCAATTAAGAACAAAACTTAATAATAATAATTGAATATATCACCATGAGAAAAACATACTAAACTAATCTAGAAAATGCAGAATTTAGCATTTCAGTGGATGGGGTGTAAGGGGTAGTATCATATTGTAATATTTAGAGAGCCTCTTCGGGCAGTTTCACCATAGCCTTCATGGTTTCATCTAAAAATATAACCTGTGGAGACATCTTGCGGTTGTAAAGCAAATTTAAAATCAGAGATGTGAACCATCATGAATACTCCAATACAGTTTCTCCTGCCTGATTTAACTTTAAAATGGGACATGAACAATCATGTTGTCGTGGCGTATGGTAGTTTATACTGTTCTTAGTTACTCGGGTTTATATTATAGTGTGCAAAAGAAAAATATTGAATAAAAACTTCTAGTATTGAGGATAATATTTAATATGATTGGAAAAAAGAAGAAAGTGTAGAACAAGAAAATCGAGAATTTAAAAGTGAATGGACCAAATCCTATGCTACTGTTTCAAATTTAACATTATTCCCAGTGTGTTTAATATGTCAAGAAAAGTTTTCTAATAAAAAAAACAAACAAATGTACAAAAGCATTTTTAAAATAAACACGAAGCATTTGCAAACACTTACTGAGAGAGAGAATAAAGGCAATCAAAGAACTTCAATGTAAAATGAACTTGAGTAAAGATACATTTTCAAAATGGATAAAATCAAGTAATAATACAATTACTGCTAGTTTTGTTGCCACTCTATAACAATAGTGAAACAGGGAAACCCATTTATGGATAGCGATTTTGTGAAAGATTGTTTTATTAAAATATCCAAATATCTTTTTGCAATTTAAAAAATAAAACAGAAATAATTGCTAAAGGACATGTCAATAAGACTGTAAGAGACAAAACTGTTCACATGGCAGAAGATGCAACTAGTCAGTATATTATAGATTTAAATTCAACAGCAGGATTTTCGCTTGCATGTGATGAATTTTGTGATGTGAATGATATTGCCCAAATTGTACTTATTTGTAAATACATTACACCTTTTGGACTTCAGGAAGAGTTACTTGATACACTGCCACTTACAGGACAAACTCAAAGTGAGGATACAGAATCTGCTGTTATCAATTGTTTGAAAAGTAAAAATTTTGATATTAATAAAATAGTATCAATTGGAAATGATTGAGCACCAAGTATGAAAGAAAAGGTTTTGTTTCTATGTTTTAAATAAGAAATTTTGCATGATGTTTTTTTTTTCCACTGCATAATCCATCAAGAGGCACTTTGTTCACAAAACGAAGGAAATAACATTAGTTATGGACATAGTTGTACAAATTATGAACAAAATAATGTCAGGACCACTATATTATTAACAATTTTGTGAACTTCTTAACAAAGTCAGTAGCCAATATTCTGATCTTCTTTTACACTATAAAGTAGGGTGGCTTTCCAGTGGAACAGTGTTAATGCAATTTGCTGCTTGCATTGAAGAAATAAAATTATTTTTAAACCAAAAAGATCTTGAATATGTTGCAAAAGTTTTTATTTAATGGTGGACATGACCTCTCATTTAGAAGTACTTGCTTTTGAACAAAAATTGCTTGTTTATTGCAGACTTAGAGAAAGGCACATTGCTACATTTTCCTATGTTGAAGAAATATCAACAGCATCATATTTCAATAGATTTAACATTTCGCATGCAAATAGTGGTAAATATGAAATCGGAATTTGGTGAGAGATTTAAAGTTTAATAAAGAAAAGGCAAGTTATCATTTTTACTGAGGCCACCCAAAATTATTTCTACTGATTTGAATTTTTCACCTTTTAATGATATTGATCAAGCAGTTTTTCAACTAAAACTAACAGATTTAAAAATCAAGGAAATGTGGAGTTCAAAATGTATAAATCTTAAAAGTAAATCAGAAAATGAGAGACAGATATCAACTTTTGCTGCACAATGTAAATGGTCTGATATAATTAGAACAGTTTGCCTAATACTTACTTACATTCAATTAAAAATTTATGCATTTGGACTTCTATCGGTTTTCGGATTGACATATTTTTGCGAACTGACATTTTCGAATATGAATTTTATTAAAAATAAACTAAGAAAACAGCTGAACAGTGTAAATCTGCTGTCTTGTTTGAAAATGAAAGTAACGTCATATTTACCGAAGTTTGGCAAACTTTCTCAAGAAATTCAGCAACAAAAAAATCTCATTAGAAACTATATACTGTTTTTATTTTTTTTTGTGAAGTATATATTTTAATTTTATTGTTCTTACAAATTAAAAATATTTGAAATTCCAGCGTACAGTTTGACCAAAAAAAAAAGTTAATTTATATATAAAAATATTTAAAATCATTTATAATTATAATTATGTCTATTATAAACATTGATAGTAAATAATTGAATTGCGGTTTATTTTACTACAGCTCCTTTAAGAAAATCACAAATAAACTCATTTTAACAACAATAACAAAACACGTTTTAGTTTCAATTTTCAAAAATGTATATTTCTTAATTCAAGTTGCTGACTTATGGCTCGTAAGTATTATTTTGGTAAATATAATTCTAAAAACGGCTCTTTATGGAAAAAAGGTTGCTGACCCCTGATCTAAGCTGCTATTTGGTGAGAATATTTTATTTAGCATCATATATAACTGATTAATATTAGACAGACAATTACTGGATTATGTAAAGTTAGAAATGAAGATAATTAATTGATTGATTTGAAAAGTGGACACATATTTTACTATAATGGCACAAATATTGGAAGCAAACAGAATTTATTATAAATAAAAGCTAGAAAGCAACATTTGTAGAGATTGATGGTATATTAGATAAAGTGGCAAGATTAATTATTGACATTAATGGAAGAGTCATTTTTGATCATTCAGGTTTTGTATGAAAAAGTTATTATTGGTAAAGGTGCTTATACATACATATAACTAACTGCATTCTCTATCATTTCTCATTTCTTTATTGACACTGTTTTATAATATAATATATATAAAGAAATAAAAAAAAAATTACTTATAAAAGCAGCTTAATTATATACATAAATAATTAAAATTTTGTAGTATACAAATTGATTTTCTTTCTAAAGAATGAAGTTTATGAAAAACAGATTAATATTCCCCACTGTTCTTGAGTAATTGTCTCATAGTGTTATTAAAATGTAAGTTTTTTTTTTTTAATTAGTAAATGTTTCCTGTAATTTCTTATTTAAAATGGACTTTTTTTAAAAATGTGTATATATAAACTTTTTTTTTTAATTCAAAATTTATTGTAGTTGCCTGCAGTTATATTCTACCTTAAGAATTTTTTTTTATTGTACAAGTTAAATCATAAACCATCAACTTTTAATCTCAAAAATAAATCTTTCAAACATATGTTTAAATATTCATTTTTTCTTCTTCTGATATTCAAATAATTGTATTGCTGTTAGTTAAAACAAATGATTTGCTTCACAGGGTTAGAAAAAAATAAGTTTATAATTATTTGATATAAATTTTTTTTAGTCTTCAGGCATTTGCATATAAAATAACAAAGATTTGGAATCCTGAATAATGTTTTTTTTTCTGCCATGTATTATGCTGGCACATTTAGTTATGCACTATACTTTGGATAAGCTTTTGGCTAACTTACATGAAAAATTGAAATTTGTTTTAATTTTTTGTAAATTAAAAAATTAATTTCAATTTTAATTTTTGTTAATGGTAGTAATATGACCTCTTTATTTATTTGAACTTTCAATGAAATTTTGAAATTTTTTATCCAATTTTTAGTCATTTGTATGTTATTTTTCCAATTTTTTTCATTTTTTAAAACTTTTGATAAAATTTGAAATGGGTTTTTTAGATCAGATAAAATATCCAGACCACTTTGCAATGATATATTTAAAACTATTTTTAATGTTTTATTTATTAATTGCAAATTTTTTTTTTTGTGTGTGTGTGTTTTTCACTTTTAATAAAATTAAACATTTTTTTATTTGCATTTGACAGAATATCTGGAACACTTTATAGATACTTACGATTAAATATCTAAAGTTATTTATCACTTATTTGGGTCAGCAATAGTTTGGTAGCTTTTCTTGTGTCAAAAAGTGTCTTAGAGTGTCTACTAAAATTGTACAAACATTTTTTCTCATTTGTTACATCAAAATATCAAATAAATTGATTTGCATTAGCGAATTTTATATTTGGTTTTAAATAATATATCTTAAATATTATTATTTGATCAATACCCAAGTTATTCCATATTTTATTTTTAAATAATTATATAAATATAATTTTGCCTGGGTTCATTTTTTCTTTTCTCTTCAAGGTTTAAATATGTATGTAACACTTATGCTATGTTGTGTGCCATGAGACCATTCCATCACAATATAATACTTTAATCTAATATCCAATATTCATACACTCATTCTATTTTATTTTGTTTTTTACATTTCTGGCATGTGTATAAATTTCACTACTTTCAAATATGATATTTTTTAAAAGAAATAATGAATTTATTTATAGAGGGAATAGTTTTGCTCTAAAAATGTCATCCATTGCAGACATTATGAAATCTTTTATAACTTGTTTAATCAAATGAACATTATAAATAATAATAATACAGAAATGAACAGTAAATAATTAACAAAGGCAAAACTCTCCATACAGTAATGCCACTCGGGGCCAACCAGAGTAATCAAAGTCTGGGGATATTGAATGAGTAGGCACTAGATGGGATTTTATGCACAAGCCTCTGGCATCCATTGATTACTCTGGTTGGCACTGGGTGGCACTACTGTATGGAGAATTTTGCCTTTGTTCATAACAGATGTGTTAACATAAGAAATGGTGATCATGTGAGGTAAATAATTATTCAGAATGAATTGGATTACAATTTCTTTTCCACTCAATCTTTTTACGGTCCCAAATAATTAAAAAGAATTAAGATCAGATGTGTCTGTAATTTATATTAAGGCAGGTAGTTATAAAGCAATACAGATCTAGGATTTGTTTTACATCTAGATATTCAAATAAAATAACTGAATTACATTTACATGAAACCTACTTGCAGATAGTATATCACTTTATATTTTTAGAATTTAAATCTAAACCACAATTTTATTTTTCCACTTCATCTATTAAATAAATTGAATTAGTTAACTAAAAATGCTCAATATCAGGTAAGACAAAATTATTACTATCATCATCATTATTCCTTCAAGAGAAGTAAAAAAAATACTGATTTTTTATAGAATGGAAAGTTATTTATTTATATAAATCCATTCTGTTTGATGTATATGAACACATATATTTAAGAAAACTATGCTATGGAATAACATTATTTAGGGTTGTTTTCTTGTTGAAAACGTCTATGTAAACAAACATAATTATAATGTTACCGGCCATTGTTCTTTTTTTTTTTTCAACTTTAAAGTGCTTTTTTTTTTTTTTTGATTTACAATAAAATCATAAATAATGAAATTTATCTAAAAGAAATAAAAAAATATATTGGATAAACCTTTTTTTTTTTTCTAAAATGAAATTTGTAATTTTAACAAGAATAAAAACAAATCAAAACAATATCGTTATGTGCTAGCATGAGATGGTGATCATGTGATGTTTAGTGTTTTAACATCAATTCTGTGTAATAGGATAATGGTGGCTATGGTTGTTAAAGAGCCAAAATTACCAAAGATTGAGTTCAGACCCATATGACTATATAAGCTATTGAGCTTAGATTGAAAATATTGTGTTTTGAATTTCATTCTCATAGTTTTGTAGTGAAGTAGAGATAAAAGGTGGTTGCTGGAGGGTCGCATTAGATCCTAAGATCTAGGTGCAGTGCTCCCAGATCCAAGGCTCCTCACTGATGAAGGCCACAAGCCAGAAACTAGTTTGGGGATATTGGATGAGTAGGCACTAGATAGGGATTTTATGCACAAGCCTTCTGGCATCCATTGATTACTCTGGTTAGCACAAGGTGGCACTACTATATGGAGAGTTTTTGCCTATTTACTAACAGTTATGTGCTAGCATGAGATGGTGATCATGTGATGTTTAGTGGTTTTTATGTAATCTATTTGTTGCTGTGCATTTTTATAAATATTCTTCAGAAATGATAATATCCTGAGTCTATAATGTGATGATCAAATGCTTTAATCACTAAAGAAATGCTTATTGAATCAAATGTCTTTTCATATTCTAAAAATCCAAAGCATAATGGTAACTCATATTCATTGGTCCTTTCTGTAACTTCTCTCCATTCTTGGATAACCACTTTTAAATCCAGTTTATTTTTTTCTTTAGTTAAAATCAAAAGTTTGCTGTAGACAAATTGTAATTATTTTGGGAAATATTTTGTATAGAATTGATAAAAGACTGATAGGTCTGTAATTTCTAATATGTTCCTACTGCATTCTTCTATTTATTTGATACATCTTTATTTTATCATTTAGACATTTGGTATATAAGTTTGCCAAAAAATTTTCTATTTTTTCCTCAACTTTTTTTAAGATATCGACTATAATTCCATCACTACTTGTAACTTTTCTTTTGATTTAGAAATTTAATTGCATGCCTCACTTGTTTATTTAAAATCCTGAGCAATTCAGAAGATGGAGTAATTGTAGGGGCTACTTTTTCTTGTTCTTTATTGTTATATAATTCTTAATAGAATCCTTCTACACATTTCATGATGCCATCGTTATTTTTAGTAATAGTTCCATCTTTGTTTATTTTTATTGCAGAAATAAGTTTTCTACTAATAGCAAAATATTGTTTTACACTCTTGAGACTTTTATTCTCCTCTATAGCTTTTCTTGCTAATTCTCAACTATACTTTCTTATATCATTATCAACTCTTTTTTACACCATTTTATAAAATTTGAGATATTCAATTCTTAATGCATCATTTTTATATATTTTTATTTTTTTTCTTTTATTCATAAATTGTCTTGTCTCAGTAGAAATTTTACTGGTCAATTCCTGCTTTTTGTACCACCTATCTTTGTTGTAGTTTTTAAAAGTGTGCCTGTTATTTTCCTATTGATTTCATTCAAATTTGAATCATGTTTAACTCTATTAATATATTTTAAAACAATTTGCAAATTCTAATTTAAATTCATTTTGAATGTTTCTGAAGATTAGGAATATCAACTGTGAATATTGTTTTTTTTTAATAATTTTTTGTCCCTAGTTTTGCATTAACACTTTCTGTGTTGAATTTATTAAGAACATTACAAACTTGAAATACATATTTGCTGTTAGTCAAAATATAATCCGATTCTGCTATATCTTCATTTGAGTGCTTGTCCATGTTTGTTTAACATTTTTCTCAAAAAAAAATTCATATATTTTTTTTCCCCTGGCAATCTGTATAAATCTATAACCTTTTTCATTTCTATCACCATAACTAAATTTACTTACAACACATTCATCTGTCAATTGTTTACTATTTCTAGCATTGAAGTCTCCCATAACAATTTTAAAATGTTTCTGTACATCCATATAAAAATTCTTTATCATGAGAACTTTTGGGGGCATAAACCTGAATTATCTGCATTGGATATCTGCTATTAAGTTGAATATTTAATTTTGCAACTCTGTCTGATATGCCACCAATCTCCACAAGGTTGTTCTTTCATTTATAATGAATCCTATTCCACTTGGACTTCCAATGTTTGTGCCTTTTTAGTACATTGCATGTTCATTTTTAAGTTAACTGTCTCTTCATCTTTTTTTCTTAGTTCACAAAATCCAATAACATGAGCACATATTTAAATAAAATATTACCTTAAACATCACGGTAATATAATTGTTAATTGCATAAGAAATAGAAATTAAAAAAAAAAAAAACTGAATAAAAGTAATGCATAATTTGCTCTAAGTGTCCAAATCTCAGATCCATAAGTAAGAACTGGTAATGTATATTTTTTAAAAACTGTTTGTAACATATAGGCATATTTCCTTTTAATATAAAGTTATTTCTACCAAAAGCACTTGTATATTTTAAAATTTACAGATTAGTTTGCTTTATTTGAGAGCAAACTATCAGGAAAATATAGTTATTCTTTTCTTCACTTGAAAGTGATCTGCAATTGTAAGTACTTAAATCAAATATTATCGAATGGCAGCCTGCATCTGCAGCCAGGAAATTCTTACCCATGCTTGGCCATTGAACACCAACTGCCATCTTGGCTCGTGACTTTAAAGTTTCCCCGAGATTAAAAGTCATGATTTATTTTAGTCTGTCATGATTGTAAATATATATTAGAAAAGGGGGGGGGGAATCATTTACACACTCATTCATTTTGCCTTAAAAAAAAAAACTGAATTGATTACAGTTAAGAGCTATCAGGTAGCTGGAAAGAAAGAAAATAGTGTTCCTTGATCTTAAATTCAGAGGTAAAAAGCCAATACTACACTGGCTATTGTATTTCGATGAGCAGTACATCTATGATTGGAAACAGATATATATATAACGACAAGAATATATGAAGTGACCATTAGCAATTTGCTTTGCTCAGTTCCTCTAAAGCCTCCAAGAGGAATCAAAAGGTCTTTCAGCTAACAGCAAATTTTTTTCTGCAGCTGTCATCAAGAAAGAAGTTTAGAAAATTAGTTATGAATTGGATTGTACTTAATAATAGTGAAAAACAATGTGTAATGAATTATTTTAATAAACATTAATATTTTATGTTTGAAATTTTACATAATTTTATGTTAGATTTTCATGCATGATTTTTATTTATAGTATCTATATTTGGGATGATTGTACTGTTTACTTACTATCTTCATTATATACTTTACAGAATTAAAACATGTGGGTTATTTTTGGTCATTTAGATTGACTTCTAAGCACAATATTTATGGAAATGCTTTTATATTGACTATTGTTAAGTTTTATAAGTATATAGTGATATTGTAAAGTGGGAACATTTTTTTAGATAAAAATTTTCAATGTTGCTGGATATTGACTATATGTTTTATATATTCAAGAAAGGTTTGAAACTTTGGTTATTGTATTATTTGTAACAATATTTTTATTACTGCACATGATTAATGTATATATTTGCAAGTTTTTGTATTTATTAGTGCCTGTTTCATATTTAGCTCAATCCTATCAATAACTGTGTACATTCATTGGTTTTGTGTGTGTGTGTATGTGCGCACACACACAATACCTCATTAGTACATTTATACTTTATTGTTTGTATTAATTATTGTAGGGTATACACTGTTTTATATATGATTAATATATATATCTTTTTTTTTAATAATTATTTTGGAATATATCTCACACAAGTTCTGCTTGCTTTGAGTTATTCTATTTTATTGTTTATTTAAAAAATAAAAAAAATTAATAAATTATTATTATGTTTCAAAGGAATTTTATTGAAACTCATGAGATATTTATAAGGGGGGAAAAAAGAAAATCCAAAATATACAAGATGAGGCAAATTAATCAATATATATAAAAGAGAGTTGTTATTGTACAAATAAGTGTAATAAATTTATATTCTTTGAAGCAATACATGTTTTAACTCAGAATTCATTATACACAAAATGGTAGGACTTCTTAATACATGTTAAACCAGTGTATGTGATATATCAATTTTTATTTCTTCAGGAGGATTTGAATATCACTTTTGACTGTTTTTTTATTAGTGAGCAACTGTCAATAAAAATGTCTGGGGAACTAATATTTTGTCTCTTAATTTTAACTGTTCTAATTTGTTTATGAAAACAGCAGGATCAATCTTGAATTATTTCCATCTATAAATATACATTTTGTCTATCAGAAGGTATACAAGATGAAGATAAAAGCTCAAATGGCTGAGAAGGAATACCTAGCCAAACCATCAACAATAATTTTAATATAAATAACTAAGGTCTTACAAATCATGAGCATGCAGAGAAATGAAACTGTGTTTCATATTCTATAGAGCAACCAATATGACATATCTTTATTAGAATAATTTTTTTAGATATCTCAGGGAATATAGAATTGAGAAGTATGTCATTTTGATTTGAAGAAGAAACTCAATTCAGATTCAAGAGATCAATTTACTAAATTTGTGTAGCAATTGTTATTTATGTTAAGCACTGGAGAATTTCTATCATTTGGAAAGCTAGAATAGAGCAATCAAAATATTCTAAGTATGTATGTTTTTGATATAATGATATATATATATATTATTTTTAGATGTTTTGTAAAAATCTCAAAAGAATACCAGAAAATTAGGCATTAACAGTGGTCCATCCATAGGAGTTATTCTAAGTATAACATTCAGTATTGACTTTAGATTTAGTGTTTTCTGAATATCTAATAGAATAAAAACCTAGACCATCTGGCTGGCAGTCTTCAGTAAGGCTTATATTTGGCATAGGGTTAATATTATGTGCCTCCAGAAAAATCATGCTAGGGCTTATGGTAGTAGGGCTATTTATCCAGTAGATGAGTCTATTTGCAAATTGCCTTCTTGAAAAGAGTGATACCAGATAAGTTCAATTTTTTTTTTCATTACTAATTTCATGCAATTTGGTTATTCCTTATTTGAATTGTATCTAAGATTGTTCTATATAATAACACTGTCTGTCCAGTAGATGTGACTTTTTGCAAATTACTTAGTTGGAAGGAATTGTAGTAGATAAAAATTCCACTTTTTTTTTTACTGATTCCAATATCTTAAATTCTAAAAGCTTCATAAAGATTGGTGGCAAGTAGGATGCCATCATAAGTCTTTTTTCTTAAAGCGCCCATTGAGATCGAATATAATTCCTGTATTTTGTCTACTTTCTTTGATAGAAAGCAAGATATTAATAAGAAGAAAAATTATGAATTGGTTTAAGTGGAGAAATACAAACTGAAGTATACCATGTTTTTCTCTGTGGCAAGAAAATAGCATATTTGCCACTTTTAATGCAAAATTACTTAAAGTCTAAAATCTGTGTCATCTTCTGGTCTAGGTTGAAAAGCTGCCATATTTTGCAATTTTTTTTGAAATTTAAGTATAATATTTTAATCATATTGTTTCTAGTTTCATTATATCTTCAGTATTGAAGATTAATGACATATGCATTATGGAATGATATCCTAATGCCCACTAAATATATCCTCTTATGTAGGTATGTGAATATTTCTCTTTAAAAATTTTTTTTTTCTTTATTGTCAAGTAGTCTTTTATTGTAACACATATTGTATTATAGATCTTAGTTAATTTTTTAATCTAAGTTTATATATCTGGTGAAAGATTGTACTCGGTAATTTTTTGTGTTTGTTATCTGCAAATACCAATAATGTAAGTGGTTGGTGGAGTTAGCTGAATTATATGATCTATTGTATGGAATTGGATATTTGTGAAAATAATCCATTACTGCACAAGGTGAAACTTCATATCTTTTATTCTGAAAGGCATAGTATAGATTTTAGCAAAGAAAAATTTAGAGGTCCAAGATTGCAATAGTATTCTTATTGTTTTATCAAAGCATCTAGTACAGTAGTTCCCAACTGCTGGTATGCAATATCACAAAAATATAATTGGTTAATTTTTTATATCAACAATTTTTTTTAAGTAAAAAATAAAACAAAATAAAAGTTTGATGAACAATAGTAATATTTCATGTTTTTACTAGCTCACACTTTTTTCTATATGGTGGTACATACAGTCGTAAAATTTATAATGGTTATTTGTAATGTTATATTCAGCACGAATGTATTGAAAATAATTATAAGTTGGTCTTTCATTTGTGAATTGTATAGTGACTTTTAATAATTCCATGGAGTGCAGTCTAATAAATTTTAAAACATTATACATTTAATAACCGACGTATAACCGACGTAGTAATATTAAACATAAATTTCAAGTTATATTTATTTGTTTTTATTATTTTAAAATAGGAAAATTAACAGCCTTAATATGAAGAGATTTTTAGAGCAGGCCTGGATGTAGTTATTCCAAATCAAAAGAAAATCAATCACCAGTTATGAATAATGATGAACCATTGACCTCAAAATGTAAAGATAGTTAGATTAGGCAGTATGATCCTGACTATATAAAGCATGGATTATCCATGAAATCGGACACAGCCATTGAACCTATTTCACAGTGTGTTATATGTTTTGAATGATTATCAAACTGATGTTTTTAAGTCTTCTCTTTTGAAAAGACATTTATTGTCCCAACATCAAAATTTAAAACATAAATCAATTGTCTATTTTACATGCAAACTATGTGAATTTCATAATAAAAAAGTTGTGTTTTCTTTCACCAGTGTTAACACCAATTGTGTACTGCATCGTATTTAACAAGTTTGCTTATAGCCAGGTGCGGTAAATCACACACAATTGGAGAAATTTTGTTGCTACCAGTAACTAAAGATATTGTGAAATCTATACTTGGAGAAAAAGCAGCCAAGGAAATTGATACAGTGTCACTATCAACAACACAGTAAGAAAGCGAGTAGATGATATGGCATCAAATATTGAAAATATTTTAATCAAGAGAATGCCAGTTCAAAATAATCACTTATTTTATTAACAACAATATAGGTTGTACAAATGTGTTAGAGTTTACATAGTTGGTGCTCACACAATGATTGGATAGTTATCAGGTGCAGTAATGAAAATTAAAGAAGTAGCACCAGAGTGTAAATCTATGCTGTGTATAATTCATCAGGAAGTTTTAGCTACAAAATATATCCCTACAAATTTAGGATCTGTTCTTAATGAAACTGTAAAAATAATTAACTTGCTAAATTCAAAAGCACTTAATTCCCACTTATTTTCTATTCTATGTAATGAGATGGGGATTGAACATAAAATGCTATTACTTCAAACCGAGGTTCAGTGCCTCTCACAAGGCAAAGTCCTCAGCCAACTTTTTGAGTTACACTTAAATGTAAATATTTTTTTTATGGATTCAGGAAATTCAATAAAAGATATTTCTAATGAGGAATGGTTATTTAAACTAGCATACCTATCCGATATTTTCTCACTGCTAAATGATTTAAATATGAGTTTTCAGGGAGCTAACAATTCTCTGTTTGACCTTAGTGATAAAATAGCAGCATTTAAAAATTAATTACCATTTCTTAAAAAAACAAATTGAAAAAATGAATTTCAGAGTGTTTTCCATCCTATATAATTTTTCAGATGAGAACAATTAATCAATAACAGACTGTCATTAATGACATGCAGGACCATTTAAAATCTTTGCATGATTGTTTTCAAAAATATTTGACTGAAGATTTTACTGCTCAAAGTTGGATTCACAATACCTTTTCATATACAGAAGTGGCAAGAGTCTTTTATAGATCTTATTAATTAGTGACAGTGAATTGAAATTTTAGAATATTGGCTTGTTTTCATTTTGACTGTCTATCCAGATAGGATATCCAGAACTTTCTAAACAAGCATTAAAATTTTTAATGCCATTCAGTGAGAGTGGATTTTCTGCTGTGATTGTGATAAAAAACCAATATAGAAATTTTCTCAATTTTGAATCAGATCTTTGCCTTAAGTTGAGCAAAATTGTGCCAGATATTTTTAATCTTGTTAAAAATAAACAAGTGCAAACCTTACATTAATTAAAATAATTTGTTACTACCCAATTAACCAATTACATTTTTATGATAATTATATTCAAATTATTTTTTCATTTTCTATATTTTTATGTCATATAATTTTTATTTTGTGATATATATATGTTCAAATTTTTTCTTTAATTTTTTATATTTTTACATCCTATAATTATACTTAAAAATATACTTCTCACTAAATATGTGGCGATCTTTTATGTTTTACATATATATATATTTTGTTGTAAAACGCTATGATATCTAAATAAATTTAAAAAAGACCAAATACATAGTCTGTATTAAATTCTATTACATTCCATCATATACAAACTTCAATAATTTTTTAACTATTGGTATCTTGTCTAAAATTCACTGGTACTTTATTCCAAAAAGATTGGGAACTGCTGATCTAGTAAATATTTGCATTAAATTTAGAATTAATGTAATCATAACTGCAGAATGATCAAAAGAAGTTGAAGGGTTTAGTAATAAATTGATTAGCTGATGAAACACGGCAGAATAGCAAGAGATTTATGAGTGAAAAGTTTATACCATTATGGAAAGAAATAGAATCTGAGAGTTGAAACTTTCTCCACGTACAAGAAGGAAGTTGAGATGATGCAACCATTTGTTTGTGAATGTGTATAGTATGTCATGTTAAGGTTTTTAAAAAGATTGATTGGGTATAAGGTGGATAAAAGCAGAGACTTTAATTAAGATAAGGTTGTCTATTAGTAATTGCATGGCCATGTGGAGCATTGGTGTTAATGTTTTTATATTCAGAATAATTTTTAATTTGGATATAAAAGAGTCAAATATTTTCCCATCTCATTCTAAGCATATGTACTTCTTCTTATCACCAAGAACAAAATTTTATAAAACTTTACTTTAAATTGTGTATTTACAATTATATAGTGTATAAATATATAGAAATTTTTTTTTTTTCACATCTTATAAATTTTATTTTTTCTTCTCAATTTTTTAATCGAAGCATTATCCATTCTAATTTTATTTCAGATATTACGATTTTTATCTGTTATGTTTCAGAAGGTGATTGGTAATGAAATTATTATGCCAGTTGCCTCATTTTATTTCAGATTTCTTTTCTTAATACATTTGCTGAAATCTGTTTTATGTCGTTTTAATTTTGAGAGTGGGAAAAATCGAGAAAACCATAATTAATCATAATTAATAAAAGTAACTACAGTAATTACTTATTGTCTTAATAGTAACCAAAAATATCGTGCTTTTTAATAGCAAATTTTTTTCTTATTTATCTATTATAAAGTTTCAATAGTAATTTTTTTATTTTTTTTTAAAAGATAGAAGGCGAGTTTAAACATTTTTTTTTTTTAAAAAGAGGGAATTGAGAACTTATAAATGAATTTCTTTTTTTAAAAAATTAATTAAAAGCAATAAGCTATTTACTACTGTACTATTATTTTTTTTGAAAAAATTCAAATACTGTACTGTGAAAACACATGATATATACTATATTTTGTTCTAAGTTTTTCTCTCCTACATTTTACAATAATAGACTACATATTGTCTATTACACTGCAGATGAAGAATACTTTTCAACACTGCTATATTTATATTGTACTCATGAGAAATGAATCCACCACTATGAGTATCTCTCTGTTAAAAGTTAAGATAACCATTAAGTAAAACCATTAACATAAACATCATAATAATTCAACAACTAAAAGCTATAGTTTGCTTTTCACATTGGTAGTGTTATAGTTGCAATAAATTAATTGATACCATTAAAGTAGTGCTTACTTGCACCCAACAAACTATAAAACCAAATATCAAATTTTTATAATTGCTCAAATATAATTCTATGATATTTGCCCGAATATTTGTGATGATGGTATATTAGAAGTGATAATGTGTTGGATTATTTCCATCATCTATTATTAAATGTTGAATGTCTAGAAAATTGTGAACTTTATTTGTAATTTTCAAATACAAACATGTTATTAATAATAACACACAGGTAGACAATACAGATTACTAATTACACGATGTTTTGAGTAGTATTACTTTCCACTCTTCTTCAGGTGTTGCTCGCCTGACCAGTAGCAATATTAGCATAGGAATTGAACTTACACCTTCAGATTTTTGAATATCGAATTTTAAGGCAATACTCGAATCAACTGAGCTATTCTGTTAAAAGCAACAGTCAATAGAAATTTTATATTCTTATCTATGAGGGTTGGTTCAAATCTTCCTGATCTCTCCAATTTTGTTTTTTTTATTAATACTTTTTTCTAAGAGCAAGGCTAATTAGAAGTTTCCATACAGTGTCATATAAGCAGTTTCTTTGAATTTTCTTCTTTGCACCTTTTTCTCTCCAACATTTTTGTATTTTTCCAATTGAACATATATTCATTAGTACATACTTGATCTGTTGCTGTAGACACATTTGTTTTTTCTCTTTTATTTTTTCTCTTTTAACCATTAGTTTGTGTTCTTTCTATCGCTGGTCAACAGAGTGACAGGTTTCACCAATAAAGCATTACTGTGGTTAAAAGAGAAAAAAACAAATGTGTTTATAGTAGCAGAGTATGTAATTACTAATGAACATATGTTTAATTGGAAAAATGCAAAAATATTGGATAAAGAGAAAAAGATGCAAAGAAATTGCTTATATGACAATGGCAAATAATCCTATAAATCAACCCAGTATGGCAATGCTTAATGTCTAGAAGCCCCTAATTAACCTTACTCTTAGAAAAAAGTATTAATAAAAAAAAATTGGAAGGATCAGGTATGAAATTTCTACTGACTCTTGCCTTTGACAAAATATCTCAATTAGTTGGAGTGTTGACAATATTCAAGAATCTAAAGGTATAAATTCGACGCCTATGTAAATATTGGCATAGCCAGCTTCACCTGAAGAAGATTGAAGCATAATATTATTCAAAATGTCATGTAATTACAAACCTGTGTTGTCTACTTGTGTGTTATTACTTAACAAGTTGTTTGTATTTGAAAATTTTACAATTTTCTAGACATTCAACATTTAATAATGGATGATGGAAATATTATCACATCTAACTCTATTAGACACTATTAATTATTTTACTATAAAGACATCTAATTTCTATACTGATAATATTGATTATTATATTTCCATGTATCACATAAACATTAATGCACATGATATAATTTAGTTAATATTAATCTAAGTAATAATGAATTCCCTAGACAGGATTTAAAACCACTGGCATAGTATGCATGAAGTAGTGGACCATGCATACAAAGCATTTTGTCATACTATATCTGTTACTCACACTAATAGCAATTTTATTATCAACAGTAATATTATAACTTGTGATTATATCTTACATTCAGTTCCTTATAAAGAGGTAAATGTAAGATTTGCATGTAAAGTACATTAATATAAATCATAACCTTTAAAGTACCATCAGGTAAATGTATCCGGGATTCATATCAATGAAACATATCTCCCAATAGGTCTTTCTGCATTTGAAATACACACAAATATTTACACTCTTAAAATATCATTATATAAATACACAGTACTATGTGGCTAATTAATTATTATACATCAGGATTTCCATTGCTGCATATAGAATACACCTGGTCTCTTTTTATGCGGACTTATTTGATACGATTTTGAAGTTACGCGATTCGTGTTTCACCGGAAGTCGAACTCCGATAAATGCGATATTAATTTAAATAATAAGTTTTGCGCACTCACGTTATATTGAAAGTAATAGCACATTATTGAAATTCGACTTTCAACTTAGTAATTTCAATATTTTCAGTGCTTTATAATAGTAAGATTTTATGCAATAATGAAATTAAAATCATGATTTCCACATTTTATGTACACACACATTAAATTTTACAAGATTATAATGTAAATTTGTTCAAACATTGTGCGTGTTAATTTTGCATTTTAAATCACATTCTGTTTTTGCTTTTTAAAAAAAGAACGTTTAATCAATTATTAATCATTTAGTGTCCGCAAGTTTATTTTTAAAAGATGCAATGGATGTCATAGAATGGATGTTATGTAATGGATATCATGCAATGGATGTCAGGCAATAGATGTCATGCAATGGATGTCATGGTTGATGTTATGGAATGGATGTCATAAAATGGATGTCATGGAAAAATGGATGTTATGGAATGGATTTCATGCAATGGATGTCATGCTATGGATGTCATGGAATGGATGTCATGTAATAAATGTCAGAATGGATGTCATGGAATGAATGTTATGTAATGGATATCATGGAATGGATGTCATGCAATGGATGTCATGGAATTGATGTCATGCAATGGATGTCATGGAATAGATGTGGTGCAATTGATGTTATGGAATGGATGTCATACAATGGATGTCATGGAATGGATGTCATGCCATGGATGCCATGGAATGGATGACATGCAATGGATGTCATGCCATGGATGTCATGGAATAATTTTATTCATCTTTTAACACCATATATATTTTAATACATAATAAAAAAAGGGTTATTTTGTGAATCAATTCTGATATAAACTGTTAATTAATATGTTATAAATTTTCAAATGCATTATTTTTATTTTGTATATTACAATTTTGGCATCCAGTAAGATTATTATTTGCAATGGATGTCATGGAATGGATATCATGTAATGGATGTCATGGAATGGATGTCATGGGATGGATGTCATGCAATGGATGTCATGGAATGGATGTCATGCAATGGATGTCATGGAATGAATGACATGGTATGGATGTCATCAAATGGATGTCATGTAATGGATGTCATGGAGTGGATGTCATGCAATGGATGTCATGGAATGGATGTCAAGGACTGGATATCATGGAATGGATGTCATGGAATTGATGTCATGCAATGGATGTCATGTAATGAATGTCATGGAGTGGATGTTATGTAATGAATGTTATGGAATGAATGTCATGCAATGGATGTCATGTAATGGATGTTGTGCAATAGATGTCATGGAATGGATGTCATGGAATGGATATCATGGAATGGATGTCATGGAATGGATGTTATGTAATGAATGTCATGGAATGGATGTCATGCAATGGATGTCATGTAATGGATGTTATGGAATGGATGTCATGGATTGGATGACATGCAATGGATGATGTCATGGAATGGATTTCATGCAATGGATGTCATGAAATGGATGTCATGAAATGCATGTCATGGAATTGATGTCATGCAATGGATGTCATGTAATGAATGTCATGCAATAGATGTCATGGAATGGATATGGAATGGATGTCATGGAATAAATGTCATCAAATGGATGTCATGGAATGGATGTCATGGAATGAATGTCATGGAATGAATGTCATGCAATGGATGTCGTAATGGATGTCATGCAATGGATGTCATGGAATGGATGTCATGCAATGGATGTCATGGAATAGATGTGGTGCAATTGATGTTATGGAATGGATGTCATACAATGGATGTCATGGAATGGATGTCATGCCATGGATGTCATGGAATGGATGACATGCAGTGGATGTCATGGAATAATTTTATTCATCTTTTAACACCATATATATTTTAATACATAATAAAAAAGGGTTATTTTGTGAATCAATTCTGATATAAACTGTTAATTAATTTGTTATAAATTTTCAAATGCATTATTTTTATTTTGTATATTACAATTTTGGCATCCAGTAAGATTATTATTTGCAATGGATGTCATGGAATGGATATCATGTAATGGATGTCATGGGATGGATGTCATGCAGTGGATGTCATGGAATGGATGTCATGGAATTGATGTCATGCAATGGATGTCATGGAATGAATGACATGGTATGGATGTCATCAAATGGATGTCATGTAATGGATGTCATGGAGTGGATGTTATGCAATGGATGTCATGGAATGGATGTCAAGGACTGGATATCATGGAATGGATGTCATGGAATTGATGTCATGCAATGGATATCATGTAATGAATGTCATGGAGTGGATGTTGTGTAATGAATGTCATGCAATGGATGTCATGTAATGGATGTTGTGCAATAGATGTCATGGAATGGATATCATGGAATGGATGTTATGGAATGGATGTTATGTAATGATTGTCATGGAATGGATGTCATGCAATGGATGTCATGTAATGGATGTCATGGATTGGATGACATGCAATGGATGTCATTTAATGGATGTCATGGAATGGATTTCATGCAATGGATGTCATGAAATGCATGTCATGGAATTGATGTCATGCAATGGATGTCATGTAATGAATGTCATGCAATGGATGTCATGGAATGGATATGGAATGGATGTCATGGAATAGATGTCATGGAATGGATGTCATGCAATGGATGTCATAAAATGGATGTCATGGAATGGATTTCATGCAGTGGATGTCATTGAATGGATGTCATGCTATGGATGTCATGGAATGGATGTCATGTAATGAATGTCATGGAATGAATGTCATGCAATTGATGTTATGGAATGGATGTCATAAAATGGATGTCATACAATGGATGTCATGGAATAGATGTCATGGAATGGATGACATGCAATGGATGTCATAAAATGGATGTCATGGAATGGATTTCATGCAGTGGATGTCATTGAATGGATGTCATGCTATGGATGTCATGGAATGGATGTCATGTAATGGATGTCATGTAATGGATGTCATGTAATGGATGTCATGGAATGGATGTCATGGAAGGGATGTTATGTAATGGATATCATGGAATGGATGTCATGCAATGGATGTCATGGGATGAATGTCATGCAATGGATGTCATGCAATGGATGTCATGGAATAGATGTGCAATGGATGTCATGGAATGGATGTCATGCAATGGATGTCATGGAATGGATGACATGCAATGGATGTCATGCCATGGATGTCATGGAATAATTTTATTCATCTTTTAACACCATACATATTTTAATACATAAAAAAGGGTTATTTTGTGAATGAATTCTGATATAAACTGTTAATTAATATGTTATAAATTTTCAAATCCATTATATTTTTTTATTTGCAATGGATGTCATGGAATGGATATCATGTAATGGATGTCATGGTATGGATGTCATGCAATGGATATCATGGAGTGGATGCCATGACTGGATGTCATGGAATTGATGTCATGCAATGGATGTCATGGAATGAATGTGGTGCAATTGATGTTATGGAATGGATGTCATGAAATTGATGTCATACAATGGATGTTATGGAATGGATGTCATGGAATGGATGTCATGCAATGGATGACATGCAATGGATGTCATGCAATGGATATCATGCCATGGATGTCATTGAATGGATGTCATGCAATGGATGTCATGCAATGGATGTCATGAAATGGATATCATGTAATGGATGTCATGGAATGGATATCATGGAATGGATGTCATGCATTGGATGTCATTGAATGGATGTCATGCTATGGATGTCATGTAATGAATGTCATGTCATGAAATGGATATCATGTAATGGATGTCATGGAATAGATATGGAATGGATGTCATGCATTGGATGTCATTGAATGGATGTCATGCATTGGATGTCATTGAATGGATGTCATGCTATGGATATCATGTAATGAATGTCATGTAATGGATGTCTTGGAATGGATTTCATGCAATCAATGTCATGGAATGGATGTCATGTAATGGATGTCATGGAATGGATTTCATGGAATGGATTTCATGGAATGGATGTCATGCAATGGATGTCATGAAATGGATGTTATGTAATGGATATCATGCAATAGATGTTTTACAATGGATGTCATGGAATTGATGTCATGGAATGGATGTCATGCAATGGATGTCATGGAATGGATGACATGCAATGGATGTCATGGAATGGATGTCATGGAATGGATGTCATGCAATGGATGTCATGAAATGGATGTTATGTAATGGGTATCATGCAATGGATGTCAGGCAATAGATGTCATACAATGGATGTCATGGAATTGATGTCATGGAATGGATGTCATGCAATGGATGTCATGGAATGGATGCATGTATGTTATGTAATGGATATCATGCAATGGATGTCAGGCAATTGATGTCATACAATGGATGTCATGGAATTGATGTCATGGAATGGATGTCATGCAATGGATGTCATGGAATGGATGTCATGCAATGGATGAATGGATGTCATGGAATGGATTTCATGCAATGGATGTCATTGAATGGATGTCATGTTATGGATGTCATATAATGGATGTCTTGGAATGGATGTTATGTAATGGATGTCATGGAATGGATGTCATGGAATGGATGTCATGTTATGGATGTTATGTAGTGGATGTCTTGGAATGGATGTTATGTAATGGATGTCATGCAATGCATGTCATGGAATGGATGTCATGGAATGGATGTTATGTAATGGATATCATGCAATGGATGTCAGGCAATAGATGTCATGCAATGCATGTCATGGTATGGATGTAATGGAATGGATGTCATGCAATGGATGTCATGGAATGGAAGTGGTCCAATTGATGTTATGGAATGGATGTCATAAAATGGATGTCATACAATGGATGTCATGGAAGGGATGTCATGCAATGGATGACATGCAATGGATGTCATAAAATGGATGTCATGGAATGGATTTCATGCAGTGGATGTCATTGAATGGATGTCATGCTATGGATGTCATGTAATGGATGTCATGGAATGGATGTCGTGGAATGGATTTCATGCAGTGGATGTCATTGAATGGATGTCATGCTATGGATGTCATGTAATGGATGTCATGGAATGGATGTCATGGAATGGATGTTATGTAATGGATATCATGGAATGGATGTCATGCAATGGATGTTATGTAATGGATGTCATGCAATGGATGTCATGGGATGAATGTCATGCAATGGTTGTCATGGAATAGATGTGCAATTGATGTTATGGAATGGATGTCATGAAATGAATGTCATACAATGGATGTCATGGAATGGATGTCATGCAATGAATGTCATGGAATGGATGACATGCCATGGATGTCACGGAATAATTTTATTCATCTTTTAACACCATACATATTTTAATACATAAAAAAGGGTTATTTTGTGAATGAATTCTGATATAAACTGTTAATTAATATGTTATAAATTTTCAAATCCATTATTTTTAGTTATTTGCAATGGATGTCATGGAATGGATATCATGTAATGGATGTCATGGAATGGATGTCATGGAATTGATGTCATGCAATGGATGTCATGCAGTGGATGTCATGCAATGGAAGTCATGGAATGGATGTCATGCCATGGATGTCAGGAAATGGATGTGGTGCAATTGATGTTATGGAATGGATGTCATGAAATTGATGTCATACAATGGATGTTATGGAATGGATGTCATGGAATGGATGTCATGCAATGGATGACATGCAATGGATATCATGCAATGGATGTCATACCAAGGATGTCATGAAATGGATATCATGTAATGGATGTCATGGAATGGATATCATGGAATGGATGTCATGCATTGGATATAATTGAATGGATGTCATGCTATGGATGTCATGTAATGAATGTCATGTAATGGATGTCATGGAATGGATTTCATGCAATCAATGTCATGGAATGGATGTCATGTAATGGATGTCATGGAATGTATGACATGCAATGGATGTCATGGAATGGATGTCATGGAATGGATTTCATGCAATGGATGTCATTGAATGGATGTCATGCTATGGATGTCATGTAATGGATGTCATGGAATGGATGTTATGTAATGGATGTCATGCAATGGATGTCATGGAATAGATGTTATGTAATGGATATCATGCAATGGATGTTGGGCAATAGATGTCATGCAATGCAAGTCATGGTATGGATGTCATGGAATGGAAGTGGTGCAATTGATGTTATGGAATGGATGTCATAAAATGGATGTCATACAATGGATGTCATGGAATAGATGTCATGCAATGGATGTCATGGAATGGATGACATGCAATGGCTGTCATAAAATGGATGTCATGGAATGGATTTCATGCAGTGGATGTCATTGAATGGATGTCATGCTATGGATGTCATGGAATGGATGTCATGCAATGGATGTCATGGAATGAATGTCATGCAATGGATGTCATGGAATAGATGTGCAATTGATGCTATGGAATAGATGTCATGAAATGGATGTCATACAATGGATGTCATGGTATGGATGTCATGGAACGGATGTCATGGAATGGATGACATGCAATGGATGTCATGCCATGGATGTCATGGAATAATTTTATTCATCTTTTAACACCATATATATTTTAATACATAATAAAAAAAGGGTTATTTTGTGAATAAATTCTGATATAAACTGTTAATTAATATGTTATAAATTTTCAAATGCATTATTTTTATTTTGTATATTACAAATTTGGCATCCAGTAAGAGTATTATTTGCAATGGATGTCATGGAATGGATGACTTCCAATGGATGTCATGCAGGCAATAGATGTTTTACAATGGATGTCATGGAATTGATGTCATGCAATGGATGTCATGCAATGGAAGTCATGGAATGGATGTCATGCAATGGATGTGGTGCAATTGATGTTATGGAATGGATGTTATGAAATTCATGTCATGTAATGGATGTTATGGAATGGATGTCATGGAATGGATGTCATGCAATGGATGAAATGCAATGGATGTCATGCAATGGATGTCATGCCATGGATGTCATGCAATGGATGTCATGTAATGGATGTCATGAAATGGATATCATGTAATGGATGTCATGGAATGGATATCATGGAATGGATGTCATGCATTGGATGTCATTGAATGGATGTCATGCTATGGATGTCATGTAATGAATGTCATGGAATGGATTTCATGCAATCAATGTCATGGAATGGATGTCATGTAATGGATGTCATGGAATGGATTTCATGGAATGGATGTCATGCAATGATGTTATGAAATGGATATCATGCAATGGATGTCAGGTCATAGATGTTTTACAATGGATGTCATGGAATTGATGTCATGGAATGGATGTCATGCAATGGATGACATGCATTGGATGTCATGGAATGGATGTCATGGAATGGATTTCACGCAATGGATGTCATTGAATGGATGTCATGCTATGGATGTCATGTAATGGATGTCATGGAATGGATGTTATGTAATGGATGTCATGCAATGGATGTCATGGAATGGATGTTATGTAATGGATATCATGCAATGGATGTCAGGCAATAGATGTCATGCAATGCATGTCTTGGTATGGATGTCATGGAATGGATGTCATGCAATGGATGTCATGGAATGGAAGTGGTGCAATTGATGTTATGGAATGGATGTCATAAAATGGATGTCATACAATGGATGTCATGGAATAGATGTCATGCAATGGATGTCATGCAGTGGATGACATGCAATGGATGTCATAAAATGGATGTCATGGAATGGATTTCATGCAGTGGATGTCATTGAATGGATGTCATGGTATGGATGTCATGTAATGGATATCAAGGAATGGATGTCATGCAATGGATGTCATGGAATGAATGTCATGCAATGGATGTGATGGAATCGATGTGGGGCAATTGATGCTATGGAATAGATGTTATGAAATGGATGTCATACAATGGATGTCATGGAATGGATGTCAGAGAATGGATGTCATGGACTGGATGACATGCAATGGATGTCATGCCATGGATGTCATGGAATAATTTTATTCATCTTTTAACACCATATATATTTTAATACATAATAAAAAAGGGTTATTTTGTGAATCAATTCTGATATAAACTGTTAATTAATGTTATAAATTTTCAAATGCATTTTTTTAATTTTGTATATTACAATTTTGGCATCCAGTAAGATTATTATTTGCAATGGATGTCCTGGAATGGATATCATGTAATGGATGTCGTGGGATGGATGTCATGCAATGGATGTCATGGAATTGATGTCATGCAATAAATGACATGAAATGGATGTCATGGAGTGGATTTCATGCAATGGATGTCATGTAATGGATGTCATGCAATGGATGTCATGGAATGGATATCATGGAATGGATGTCATGCATTGGAGGTCATTGAATGGATGACATGCTATGGATGTCATCAAATGGATGTCATGTAATGTATGACATCTATTGCCTGACATCCATTGCATGATATCTATTACATGTCATGCAATGGATGTCATGGAATGGATGTCTTGGAATGGATGTTATGTAATGGATGTCATGAAATGGATGTCATGCAATGGATGTCATGGAATGGATGTTATGTAATGGATATCATGCAATGGATGTCAGGCAATAGATGTCATGCAATGCATGTCATGGTATGGATGTAATGGAATGGATGTCATGCAATGGACATCATGAAATGGAAGTGCAATTGATGTTATGGAATGGATGTCATAAAATGGATGTCATACAATGGATGTCATGGAATAGATTTCATGGAATGAATGTCATGCAATGGATGTCATGGAATGGATGACATGCAATGGATGTCATAAAATGGATGTCATGGAATGGATTTCATGCAGTCGATGTCATTGAATGGATGACATGCTATGGATGTCATGTAATGGATGTCATGTAATGGATGTCAAGGAATGGATGTCATGGAATGGATGTTATGTAATGTATATCATGGAATGGATGTCATGCAATGGATATCATGTAATGGATGTCATGCAATGGATGTCATGCAATGGATGTCATGGGATGAATGTCATGCAATGGATGTCATGGAATAGATGTGCAATTGATGTTATGGAATGGATGTCATACAATGGATGTCATGGAATGTATGTCATGCAATGGATGTCGTGGAATGGATGACATGCAATGGATGTCATGCCATGGATGTCATGGAATAATTTTATTCATCTCTTAACACCATACATATTTTAATACATAAAAAAGGGTTATTTTGCGAATGAATTCAGATATAAACTTAATTAATATGTTATAAATTTTCAAATCCATTATTTTTATTTATTTGCAATGGATGTCATGGAGTGGATATCATGTAATGGATGTCATGGAATGGATGTCATGGGATGGATGTCATGCAAATGGATATCATGGAGTGGATGTCATGAATGGATGTCATGGAATGGAAGTGGTGCAATTGATGTTATGGAATGGATGTCATAAAATGGATGTCATACATTGGATGTCATGGAATAGATGTCATGCAAGTGGTGCAATTGATGTTATGGAATGGATGTCATAAAATGGATGTCATACAATGGATGTCATGGAATAATAGATGTCATGCAATGGATGTCATGGAATGGATGACATGCAATGGATGTCATAAAATGGATGTCATGGAATGGATTTCATGCAGTGGATGTCATTGAATGGATGTCATGCTATGGATGTCATGGAATGGATGTCATGCAATGGATGTCATGCAATGAATGTCATGCAATGCATGTCATGGGATAGATGTGCAATTGATGCTATGGAATAGATGTCATGAAATGGATGTCATACAATGGATGTCATGGAATGGATGTCATGCAACGGATGTCATGGAATGGATGACATGCAATGGATGTCATGCCATGGATGTCATGGAATAATTTTATTCATCTTTTAACACCATAAACTGTTAATTAATATGTTATAAATTTTCAAATGCATTATTTTTATTTTGTATATTACAATTTTGGCATCCAGTATGATTATTATTTGCAATGGATGTCATGGAATGGTCATCATGTAATGGATGTCATGGGATGGATGTCATGCAATGGATGTCATGGAGTGGATGTCATGGAATGGATGTCATGGAATTGATGTCATGCAATGAATATCATGGAATTGATGTCATGCAATGGATGTCATGCAATGGAAGTCATGTAATGGATGGCATGCAATGGATGTCATGCAATGGATGTCATGGAATGGATGTCATGGAGTGGATGGATGACATGCAATGGATGTCATGTAATGGATGTCATGGAATGGATGTTATGCAATGGATGTCATGCAATGGATGTCATGGAATGGATGTCATGGAATGGATGTCAAGCAATGGATGGCATGCAATGGATGTCATGGAGTGGATGTCATGGAGTGGATTACATGCAATGAATGTGTTTGAATGGATGTCATGTAATGGATGTCATGGAATGGATGTCATGCAATGGATGTCATGGAATGGATGTTATGTAATGAATATCATGGAATGTATGTCATGCAATGGATGTCATGCAATGGAAGTCATGTAATGGATGTCATGGAATGGATGTTATGCAATGGATGTCATGGAATGGAAGTCATGGAATGGATGTCATGCAATGGATGTCATGGAATGGATGTGGTGCAATTGATGTTATGGAATGGATGTCATGAAATTGATGTCATACAATGGATGTCATGGAATGGATGTTATGCAATGGATGACATGCAATGGATGTCATGTAATGGATGTCATCTCATGGATGTCATTGATTGGATGTCATGCAATGGTCACAAAATGAATATCATGTAATGGATGTCATTGAATGGATGTCATGGGATGGATGTCATGCAATGGACATCATGGAATGGATATCATGGAATTGATCTCATGCAATGGATGTCATGTAATGATTGTCATAAAATGAATGTTATGCAATGGATGTCATGGAATGGATATCATGGAATGGATGACATGCATTGGATGTCATTGAATGGATGTCATGCTATGGATGTCATATGGATGGTATGTAATGGTTGCAATGGATTTCATGGCATGGATGTGGTGCAATTGATGTTATGGAATGGATGTCATGAAATTGATGTCATACAATGGATGTCATGGAATGGATGTTATGCAATGGATGACATGCAATGGATATCATGTAATGGATGTCATCCCATGGTTGTCATGGATTGGATGTCATGCAATGGATGTCATTGAATGGATGTCATGGGATCGATGTCATGCAATGGACATCATGGAATGGATATCATGGAATTGATCTCATGCAATGGATGTCATGTAATGATTGTCATAAAATGAATGTCATGCAATGGATGTCATGGAATGGATATCATGGAATGGATGTCATGCATTGGATGTCATTGAATGGATGTCATGCTATGGATGTCATCATATGGATGTCATGTAA